>OX467286.1:5698957-6191982 GCA_950108345.1 Malthinus flaveolus
AAATCGTAACGGGTTAACCTTACGATTTTTTTCGAGAAAAATTCAAGTTTAAAATTTTGCAATTTATTCTTGCAAATACGGAAGGTTATAGCCTGGGCTATAGCCTCACGATATTCCACGTCAAAAATGCATATAGACAACCTTCATTTTTTGGCCCAAAAAAATCGTAAGGGGTTAACCTTACGATTTTTTTCGAGAAAAATTCAAGTTTAAAATTTTGCAATTTATTCCCGCAAATACGGAAGGTTATAGCCTGGGCTATAGCCTCACGATATTCCACGTCAAAAATGCATATAGACAACCTTCATTTTCTGGCCCAAAAAAATCGTAAGGGATTAACCTTACAATTTTTTTCGAGAAAATTTCAAGTTTAAAATTTTGCAATTTATTCTCGCAAATACGGAAGGTTATAGCCTGGGCTATAGCCTCACGATATTCCACGTCAAAAATGCATTTCCACAACCTTCATTTTTTGGCCCACAAAAATCGTAAGAGGTTAACCTTACGATTTTTTTCGAGAAAAATTCAAGTTTAAAATTTTGCAATTTATTCTTGCAAATACGGAAGGTTATAGCCTGGGCTATAGCCTCACGATATTCCACGTCAAAAATGCATATAGACAACCTTCATTTTTTGGCCCAAAAAAATCGTAAGGGGTTAACCTTACGATTTTTTTCGAGAAAAATTCAAGTTTAAAATTTTGCAATTTATTCTTGCAAATACGGAAGGTTATAGCCTGGGCTATAGCCTCACGATATTCCACGTCAAAAATGCATATAGACAACCTTCATTTTTTGGCCCAAAAAAATCGTAAGGGGTTAACCTTACAATTTTTTTCGAGAAAAATTCAAGTTTAAAATTTTGCAATTTATTCTCGCAAATACGGAAGGTTATAGCCTGGGCTATAGCCTCACGATATTCCACGTCAAAAATGCATATAGATAACCTTCATTTTTTGGCCCAAAAAAATCGTAAGGGGTTAACCTTACGATTTTTTTCGAGAAAAATTCAAGTTTAAAATTTTGCAATTTATTCTCGCAAATACGGAAGGTTATAGCCTGGGCTATAGCCTCACGATATTCCACGTCAAAAATGCATATAGACAACCTTTATTTTTTGGCCCACAAAAATCGTAAGGGGTTAACCTTACGATTTTTTTCGAGAAAAATTCAAGTTTAAAATTTTGCAATTTATACCCGCAAATACGGAAGGTTATAGCCTGGGCTGTAGCCTCACGATATTCCACGTCAAAAATGTGTTTCCACAACCTTGATTTTTTGGCCCATAAAAATCGTAAGGGGTTAACCTTACGATTTTTTTCGAGTAAAATTCAAGTTTAAAATTTTGCAATTTATTCTCGCAAATACGGAAGGTTATAGCCTGGGCTATAGCCTCACGATATTCCACGTCAAAAATGCATATAGACAACCTTCATTTTTTGGCCCACAAAAATCGTAAGGGGTTAACCTTACGATTTTTTTCGAGAAAAATTCAAGTTTAAAATTTTGCAATTTATTCCCGCAAATACGGAAGGTTATAGCCTGGGCTGTAGCCGCACGATATTCCACGTCAAAAATGCATTTCCACTACCTTCATTTTTTGGCCCACAAAAATCGTAAGGGGTTAACCTTACGATTTTTTTCGAGAAAAATTCAAGTTTAAAATTTTGCAATTTATTCTTGCAAATACGGAAGGTTATAGCCTGGGCTATAGCCTCACGATATTCCACGTCAAAAATGCATATAGACAACCTTCATTTTTTGGCCCAAAAAAATCGTAAGGGGTTAACCTTACAATTTTTTTCGAGAAAAATTCAAGTTTAAAATTTTGCAATTTATTCTCGCAAATACGGAAGGTTATAGCCTGGGCTATAGCCTCACGATATTCCACGTCAAAAATGCATATAGATAACCTTCATTTTTTGGCCCAAAAAAATCGTAAGGGGTTAACCTTACGATTTTTTTCGAGAAAAATTCAAGTTTAAAATTTTGCAATTTATTCTCGCAAATACGGAAGGTTATAGCCTGGGCTATAGCCTCACGATATTCCACGTCAAAAATGCATATAGACAACCTTCATTTTTTGGCCCACAAAAATCGTAAGGGGTTAACCTTACGATTTTTTTCGAGAAAAATTCAAGTTTAAAATTTTGCAATTTATACCCGCAAATACGGAAGGTTATAGCCTGGGCTGTAGCCTCACGATATTCCACGTCAAAAATGTGTTTCCACAACCTTGATTTTTTGGCCCATAAAAATCGTAAGGGGTTAACCTTACGATTTTTTTCGAGTAAAATTCAAGTTTAAAATTTTGCAATTTATTCTCGCAAATACGGAAGGTTATAGCCTGGGCTATAGCCTCACGATATTCCACGTCAAAAATGCATTTCCACAACCTTCATTTTTTGGCCCACAAAAATCGTAAGAGGTTAACCTTACGATTTTTTTCGAGAAAAATTCAAGTTTAAAATTTTGCAATTTATTCTTGCAAATACGGAAGGTTATAGCCTGGGCTATAGCCTCACGATATTCCACGTCAAAAATGCATATAGACAACCTTCATTTTTTGGCCCAAAAAAATCGTAAGGGGTTAACCTTACGATTTTTTTCGAGAAAAATTCAAGTTTAAAATTTTGCAATTTATTCTTGCAAATACGGAAGGTTATAGCCTGGGCTATAGCCTCACGATATTCCACGTCAAAAATGCATATAGACAACCTTCATTTTTTGGCCCAAAAAAATCGTAAGGGGTTAACCTTACAATTTTTTTCGAGAAAAATTCAAGTTTAAAATTTTGCAATTTATTCTCGCAAATACGGAAGGTTATAGCCTGGGCTATAGCCTCACGATATTCCACGTCAAAAATGCATATAGATAACCTTCATTTTTTGGCCCAAAAAAATCGTAAGGGGTTAACCTTACGATTTTTTTCGAGAAAAATTCAAGTTTAAAATTTTGCAATTTATTCTCGCAAATACGGAAGGTTATAGCCTGGGCTATAGCCTCACGATATTCCACGTCAAAAATGCATATAGACAACCTTCATTTTTTGGCCCACAAAAATCGTAAGGGGTTAACCTTACGATTTTTTTCGAGAAAAATTCAAGTTTAAAATTTTGCAATTTATACCCGCAAATACGGAAGGTTATAGCCTGGGCTGTAGCCTCACGATATTCCACGTCAAAAATGTGTTTCCACAACCTTGATTTTTGGGCCCATAAAAATCGTAAGGGGTTAACCTTACGATTTTTTTCGAGTAAAATTCAAGTTTAAAATTTTGCAATTTATTCTCGCAAATACGGAAGGTTATAGCCTGGGCTATAGCCTCACGATATTCCACGTCAAAAATGCATATAGACAACCTTCATTTTTTGGCCCACAAAAATCGTAAGGGGTTAACCTTACGATTTTTTTCGAGAAAAATTCAAGTTTAAAATTTTGCAATTTATTCCCGCAAATACGGAAGGTTATAGCCTGGGCTGTAGCCGCACGATATTCCACGTCAAAAATGCATTTCCACTACCTTCATTTTTTGGCCCACAAAAATCGTAAGGGGTTAACCTTACGATTTTTTTCGAGAAAAATTCAAGTTTAAAATTTTGCAATTTATTCTTGCAAATACGGAAGGTTATAGCCTGGGCTATAGCCTCACGATATTCCACGTCAAAAATGCATATAGACAACCTTCATTTTTTGGCCCAAAAAAATCGTAAGGGGTTAACCTTACAATTTTTTTCGAGAAAAATTCAAGTTTAAAATTTTGCAATTTATTCTCGCAAATACGGAAGGTTATAGCCTGGGCTATAGCCTCACGATATTCCACGTCAAAAATGCATATAGATAACCTTCATTTTTTGGCCCAAAAAAATCGTAAGGGGTTAACCTTACGATTTTTTTCGAGAAAAATTCAAGTTTAAAATTTTGCAATTTATTCTCGCAAATACGGAAGGTTATAGCCTGGGCTATAGCCTCACGATATTCCACGTCAAAAATGCATATAGACAACCTTCATTTTTTGGCCCACAAAAATCGTAAGGGGTTAACCTTACGATTTTTTTCGAGAAAAATTCAAGTTTAAAATTTTGCAATTTATACCCGCAAATACGGAAGGTTATAGCCTGGGCTGTAGCCTCACGATATTCCACGTCAAAAATGTGTTTCCACAACCTTGATTTTTTGGCCCATAAAAATCGTAAGGGGTTAACCTTACGATTTTTTTCGAGTAAAATTCAAGTTTAAAATTTTGCAATTTATTCTCGCAAATACGGAAGGTTATAGCCTGGGCTATAGCCTCACGATATTCCACGTCAAAAATGCATTTCCACAACCTTCATTTTTTGGCCCACAAAAATCGTAAGAGGTTAACCTTACGATTTTTTTCGAGAAAAATTCAAGTTTAAAATTTTGCAATTTATTCTTGCAAATACGGAAGGTTATAGCCTGGGCTATAGCCTCACGATATTCCACGTCAAAAATGCATATAGACAACCTTCATTTTTTGGCCCAAAAAAATCGTAAGGGGTTAACCTTACGATTTTTTTCGAGAAAAATTCAAGTTTAAAATTTTGCAATTTATTCTTGCAAATACGGAAGGTTATAGCCTGGGCTATAGCCTCACGATATTCCACGTCAAAAATGCATATAGACAACCTTCATTTTTTGGCCCAAAAAAATCGTAAGGGGTTAACCTTACAATTTTTTTCGAGAAAAATTCAAGTTTAAAATTTTGCAATTTATTCTCGCAAATACGGAAGGTTATAGCCTGGGCTATAGCCTCACGATATTCCACGTCAAAAATGCATATAGATAACCTTCATTTTTTGGCCCAAAAAAATCGTAAGGGGTTAACCTTACGATTTTTTTCGAGAAAAATTCAAGTTTAAAATTTTGCAATTTATTCTCGCAAATACGGAAGGTTATAGCCTGGGCTATAGCCTCACGATATTCCACGTCAAAAATGCATATAGACAACCTTCATTTTTTGGCCCACAAAAATCGTAAGGGGTTAACCTTACGATTTTTTTCGAGAAAAATTCAAGTTTAAAATTTTGCAATTTATACCCGCAAATACGGAAGGTTATAGCCTGGGCTGTAGCCTCACGATATTCCACGTCAAAAATGTGTTTCCACAACCTTGATTTTTTGGCCCATAAAAATCGTAAGGGGTTAACCTTACGATTTTTTTCGAGTAAAATTCAAGTTTAAAATTTTGCAATTTATTCTCGCAAATACGGAAGGTTATAGCCTGGGCTATAGCCTCACGATATTCCACGTCAAAAATGCATATAGACAACCTTCATTTTTTGGCCCACAAAAATCGTAAGGGGTTAACCTTACGATTTTTTTCGAGAAAAATTCAAGTTTAAAATTTTGCAATTTATACCCGCAAATACGGAAGGTTATAGCCTGGGCTGTAGCCTCACGATATTCCACGTCAAAAATGTGTTTCCACAACCTTGATTTTTTGGCCCACAAAAATCGTAAGGGGTTAACCTTACGATTTTTTTCGAGTAAAATTCAAGTTTAAAATTTTGCAATTTATTCTCGCAAATACGGAAGGTTATAGCCTGGGCTATAGCCTCACGATATTCCACGTCAAAAATGCATATAGACAACCTTCATTTTCTGGCCCAAAAAAATCGTAAGGGATTAACCTTACAATTTTTTTCGAGAAAATTTCAAGTTTAAAATTTTGCAATTTATTCTCGCAAATACGGAAGGTTATAGCCTGGGCTATAGCCTCACGATATTCCACGTCAAAAATGCATTTCCACAACCTTCATTTTTTGGCCCACAAAAATCGTAAGAGGTTAACCTTACGATTTTTTTCGAGAAAAATTCAAGTTTAAAATTTTGCAATTTATTCTTGCAAATACGGAAGGTTATAGCCTGGGCTATAGCCTCACGATATTCCACGTCAAAAATGCATATAGACAACCTTCATTTTTTGGCCCAAAAAAATCGTAAGGGGTTAACCTTACGATTTTTTTCGAGAAAAATTCAAGTTTAAAATTTTGCAATTTATTCTTGCAAATACGGAAGGTTATAGCCTGGGCTATAGCCTCACGATATTCCACGTCAAAAATGCATATAGACAACCTTCATTTTTTGGCCCAAAAAAATCGTAAGGGGTTAACCTTACAATTTTTTTCGAGAAAAATTCAAGTTTAAAATTTTGCAATTTATTCTCGCAAATACGGAAGGTTATAGCCTGGGCTATAGCCTCACGATATTCCACGTCAAAAATGCATATAGACAACCTTCATTTTTTGGCCCACAAAAATCGTAAGGGGTTAACCTTACGATTTTTTTCGAGAAAAATTAAAGTTTAAAATTTTGCAATTTATACCCGCAAATACGGAAGGTTATAGCCTGGGCTGTAGCCTCACGATATTCCACGTCAAAAATGTGTTTCCACAACCTTGATTTTTTGGCCCACAAAAATCGTAAGGGGTTAACCTTACGATTTTTTTCGAGTAAAATTCAAGTTTAAAATTTTGCAATTTATTCTCGCAAATACGGAAGGTTATAGCCTGGGCTATAGCCTCACGATATTCCACGTCAAAAATGCATATAGACAACCTTCATTTTTTGGCCCACAAAAATCGTAAGGGGTTAACCTTACGATTTTTTTCGAGAAAAATTCAAGTTTAAAATTTTGCAATTTATACCCGCAAATACGGAAGGTTATAGCCTGGGCTGTAGCCTCACGATATTCCACGTCAAAAATGTGTTTCCACAACCTTGATTTTTTGGCCCATAAAAATCGTAAGGGGTTAACCTTACGATTTTTTTCGAGTAAAATTCAAGTTTAAAATTTTGCAATTTATTCTCGCAAATACGGAAGGTTATAGCCTGGGCTATAGCCTCACGATATTCCACGTCAAAAATGCATTTCCACAACCTTCATTTTTTGGCCCACAAAAATCGTAAGAGGTTAACCTTACGATTTTTTTCGAGAAAAATTCAAGTTTAAAATTTTGCAATTTATTCTTGCAAATACGGAAGGTTATAGCCTGGGCTATAGCCTCACGATATTCCACGTCAAAAATGCATATAGACAACCTTCATTTTTTGGCCCAAAAAAATCGTAAGGGGTTAACCTTACGATTTTTTTCGAGAAAAATTCAAGTTTAAAATTTTGCAATTTATTCTTGCAAATACGGAAGGTTATAGCCTGGGCTATAGCCTCACGATATTCCACGTCAAAAATGCATATAGACAACCTTCATTTTTTGGCCCAAAAAAATCGTAAGGGGTTAACCTTACAATTTTTTTCGAGAAAAATTCAAGTTTAAAATTTTGCAATTTATTCTCGCAAATACGGAAGGTTATAGCCTGGGCTATAGCCTCACGATATTCCACGTCAAAAATGCATATAGATAACCTTCATTTTTTGGCCCAAAAAAATCGTAAGGGGTTAACCTTACGATTTTTTTCGAGAAAAATTCAAGTTTAAAATTTTGCAATTTATTCTCGCAAATACGGAAGGTTATAGCCTGGGCTATAGCCTCACGATATTCCACGTCAAAAATGCATATAGACAACCTTCATTTTTTGGCCCACAAAAATCGTAAGGGGTTAACCTTACGATTTTTTTCGAGAAAAATTCAAGTTTAAAATTTTGCAATTTATACCCGCAAATACGGAAGGTTATAGCCTGGGCTGTAGCCTCACGATATTCCACGTCAAAAATGTGTTTCCACAACCTTGATTTTTTGGCCCATAAAAATCGTAAGGGGTTAACCTTACGATTTTTTTCGAGTAAAATTCAAGTTTAAAATTTTGCAATTTATTCTCGCAAATACGGAAGGTTATAGCCTGGGCTATAGCCTCACGATATTCCACGTCAAAAATGCATATAGACAACCTTCATTTTTTGGCCCACAAAAATCGTAAGGGGTTAACCTTACGATTTTTTTCGAGAAAAATTCAAGTTTAAAATTTTGCAATTTATACCCGCAAATACGGAAGGTTATAGCCTGGGCTGTAGCCTCACGATATTCCACGTCAAAAATGTGTTTCCACAACCTTGATTTTTTGGCCCACAAAAATCGTAAGGGGTTAACCTTACGATTTTTTTCGAGTAAAATTCAAGTTTAAAATTTTGCAATTTATTCTCGCAAATACGGAAGGTTATAGCCTGGGCTATAGCCTCACGATATTCCACGTCAAAAATGCATATAGACAACCTTCATTTTCTGGCCCAAAAAAATCGTAAGGGATTAACCTTACAATTTTTTTCGAGAAAATTTCAAGTTTAAAATTTTGCAATTTATTCTCGCAAATACGGAAGGTTATAGCCTGGGCTATAGCCTCACGATATTCCACGTCAAAAATGCATTTCCACAACCTTCATTTTTTGGCCCACAAAAATCGTAAGAGGTTAACCTTACGATTTTTTTCGAGAAAAATTCAAGTTTAAAATTTTGCAATTTATTCTTGCAAATACGGAAGGTTATAGCCTGGGCTATAGCCTCACGATATTCCACGTCAAAAATGCATATAGACAACCTTCATTTTTTGGCCCAAAAAAATCGTAAGGGGTTAACCTTACGATTTTTTTCGAGAAAAATTCAAGTTTAAAATTTTGCAATTTATTCTTGCAAATACGGAAGGTTATAGCCTGGGCTATAGCCTCACGATATTCCACGTCAAAAATGCATATAGACAACCTTCATTTTTTGGCCCAAAAAAATCGTAAGGGGTTAACCTTACAATTTTTTTCGAGAAAAATTCAAGTTTAAAATTTTGCAATTTATTCTCGCAAATACGGAAGGTTATAGCCTGGGCTATAGCCTCACGATATTCCACGTCAAAAATGCATATAGACAACCTTCATTTTTTGGCCCACAAAAATCGTAAGGGGTTAACCTTACGATTTTTTTCGAGAAAAATTAAAGTTTAAAATTTTGCAATTTATACCCGCAAATACGGAAGGTTATAGCCTGGGCTGTAGCCTCACGATATTCCACGTCAAAAATGTGTTTCCACAACCTTGATTTTTTGGCCCACAAAAATCGTAAGGGGTTAACCTTACGATTTTTTTCGAGTAAAATTCAAGTTTAAAATTTTGCAATTTATTCTCGCAAATACGGAAGGTTATAGCCTGGGCTATAGCCTTACGATATTCCACGTCAAAAATGCATTTCGACAACCTTCATTTTTTGGCCCACAAAAATCGTAAGGGGTTAACCTTACGATTTTTTTCGAGAAAAATTCAAGTTTAAAATTTTGCAATTTATTCCCGCAAATACGGAAGGTTATAGCCTGGGCTGTAGCCGCACGATATTCCACGTCAAAAATGCATTTCCACAACCTTCATTTTTTGGCCCACAAAAATCGTAAGGGGTTAACCTTACGATTTTTTTCGAGAAAAATTCAAGTTTAAAATTTTGCAATTTATTCCCGCAAATACGGAAGGTTATAGCCTGGGCTATAGCCTCACGATATTCCACGTCAAAAATGCATATAGACAACCTTCATTTTTTGGCCCAAAAAAATCGTAAGGGGTTAACCTTACGATTTTTTTCGAGAAAAATTCAAGTTTAAAATTTTGCAATTTATTCTCGCAAATACGGAAGGTTATAGCCTGGGCTATAGCCTCACGATATTCCACGTCAAAAATGCATATAGACAACCTTCATTTTTTGGCCCAAAAAAATCGTAAGGGGTTAACCTTACGATTTTTTTCGAGAAAAATTCAAGTTTAAAATTTTGCAATTTATTCCCGCAAATACGGAAGGTTATAGCCTGGGCTATAGCCTCACGATATTACACGTCAAAAATGCATATAGACAACCTTCATTTTTTGGCCCAAAAAAATCGTAAGGGGTTAACCTTACGATTTTTTTCGAGAAAAATTCAAGTTTAAAATTTTGCAATTTATTCTCGCAAATACGGAAGGTTATAGCCTGGGCTGTAGCCTCACGATATTCCATGTCAAAAATGCATTTCCACAACCTTCATTTTTTGGCCCACAAAAATCGTAAGGGGTTAACCTTACGATTTTTTTCGAGAAAAATTCAAGTTTAAAATTTTGCAATTTATTCTTGCAAATACGGAAGGTTATAGCCTGGGCTATAGCCTCACGATATTCCACGTCAAAAATGCATATAGACAACCTTCATTTTTTGGCCCAAAAAAATCGTAAGGGGTTAACCTTACGATTTTTTTCGAGAAAAATTCAAGTTTAAAATTTTGCAATTTATTCTCGCAAATACGGAAGGTTATAGCCTGGGCTATAGCCTCACGATATTCCACGTCAAAAATGCATATAGACAACCTTCATTTTTTGGCCCAAAAAAATCGTAAGGGGTTAACCTTACGATTTTTTTCGAGAAAAATTCAAGTTTAAAATTTTGCAATTTATTCTTGCAAATACGGAAGGTTATAGCCTGGGCTATAGCCTCACGATATTCCACGTCAAAAATGCATATAGACAACCTTCATTTTTTGGCCCACAAAAATCGTAAGGGGTTAACCTTACGATTTTTTTCGAGAAAAATTCAAGTTTAAAATTTTGCAATTTATTCCCGCAAATACGGAAGGTTATAGCCTGGGCTGTAGCCGCACGATATTCCACGTCAAAAATGCATTTCCACATCCTTCATTTTTTGGCCCACAAAAATCGTAAGGGGTTAACCTTACGATTTTTTTCGAGAAAAATTCAAGTTTAAAATTTTGCAATTTATTCCCGCAAATACGGAAGGTTATAGCCTGGGCTATAGCCTCACGATATTCCACGTCAAAAATGCATATAGACAACCTTCATTTTCTGGCCCAAAAAAATCGTAAGGGGTTAACCTTACGATTTTTTTCGAGAAAAATTCAAGTTTAAAATTTTGCAATTTATTCTTGCAAATACGGAAGGTTATAGCCTGGGCTATAGCCTCACGATATTCCACGTCAAAAATGCATATAGACAACCTTCATTTTTTGGCCCAAAAAAATCGTAAGGGGTTAACCTTACGATTTTTTTCGAGAAAAATTCAAGTTTAAAATTTTGCAATTTATTCCCGCAAATACGGAAGGTTATAGCCTGGGCTATAGCCTCACGATATTCCACGTCAAAAATGCATATAGACAACCTTCATTTTCTGGCCCAAAAAAATCGTAAGGGGTTAACCTTACGATTTTTTTCGAGAAAAATTCAAGTTAAAATTTTGCAATTTATTCTTGCAAATACGGAAGGTTATAGCCTGGGCTATAGCCTCACGATATTCCACGTCAAAAATGCATATAGACAACCTTCATTTTTTGGCCCAAAAAAATCGTAAGGGGTTAACCTTACGATTTTTTTCGAGAAAAATTCAAGTTTAAAATTTTGCAATTTATTCCCGCAAATACGGAAGGTTATAGCCTGGGCTATAGCCTCACGATATTCCACGTCAAAAATGCATATAGACAACCTTCATTTTTTGGCCCAAAAAAATCGTAAGGGGTTAACCTTACAATTTTTTTCGAGAAAAATTCAAGTTTAAAATTTTGCAATTTATTCCCGCAAATACGGAAGGTTATAGCCTGGGCTGTAGCCTCACGATATTCCACGTCAAAAATGCATATAGACAACCTTCATTTTTTGGCCCAAAAAAATCGTAAGGGGTTAACCTTACGATTTTTTTCGAGAAAAATTCAAGTTTAAAATTTTGCAATTTATTCTCGCAAATACGGAAGGTTATAGCCTGGGCTATAGCCTCACGATATTCCACGTCAAAAATGCATATAGACAACCTTCATTTTTTGGCCCAAAAAAATCGTAAGGGGTTAACCTTACAATTTTTTTCGAGAAAAATTCAAGTTTAAAATTTTGCAATTTATTCCCGCAAATACGGAAGGTTATAGCCTGGGCTGTAGCCGCACGATATTCCACGTCAAAAATGCATTTCCACAACCTTCATTTTTTGGCCCACAAAAATCGTAAGGGGTTAACCTTACGATTTTTTTCGAGAAAAATTCAAGTTTAAAATTTTGTAATTTATTCCCGCAAATACGGAAGGTTATAGCCTGGGCTATAGCCTCACGATATTCCACGTCAAAAATGCATATAGACAACCTTCATTTTTTGGCCCAAAAAAATCGTAAGGGGTTAACCTTACGATTTTTTTCGAGAAAAATTCAAGTTTAAAATTTTGCAATTTATTCTTGCAAATACGGAAGGTTATAGCCTGGGCTATAGCCTCACGATATTCCACGTCAAAAATGCATATAGACAACCTTCATTTTTTGGCCCAAAAAAATCGTAAGGGGTTAACCTTACGATTTTTTTCGAGAAAAATTCAAGTTTAAAATTTTGCAATTTATTCTTGCAAATACGGAAGGTTATAGCCTGGGCTATAGCCTCACGATATTCCACGTCAAAAATGCATATAGACAACCTTCATTTTTTGGCCCACAAAAATCGTAAGGGGTTAACCTTACGATTTTTTTCGAGAAAAATTCAAGTTTAAAATTTTGCAATTTATTCCCGCAAATACGGAAGGTTATAGCCTGGGCTGTAGCCGCACGATATTCCACGTCAAAAATACATTTCCACAACCTTCATTTTTTGGCCCACAAAAATCGTAAGGGGTTAACCTTACGATTTTTTTCGAGAAAAATTCAAGTTTAAAATTTTGCAATTTATTCCCGCAAATACGGAAGGTTATAGCCTGGGCTATAGCCTCACGATATTCCACGTCAAAAATGCATATAGACAACCTTCATTTTCTGGCCCAAAAAAATCGTAAGGGGTTAACCTTACGATTTTTTTCGAGAAAAATTCAAGTTTAAAATTTTGCAATTTATTCTTGCAAATACGGAAGGTTATAGCCTGGGCTATAGCCTCACGATATTCCACGTCAAAAATGCATATAGACAACCTTCATTTTTTGGCCCAAAAAAATCGTAAGGGGTTAACCTTACGATTTTTTTCGAGAAAAATTCAAGTTTAAAATTTTGCAATTTATTCCCGCAAATACGGAAGGTTATAGCCTGGGCTATAGCCTCACGATATTCCACTTCAAAAATGCATATAGACAACCTTCATTTTTTGGCCCACAAAAATCGTAAGGGGTTAACCTTACGATTTTTTTCGAGAAAAATTCAAGTTTAAAATTTTGCAATTTATTCCCGCAAATACGGAAGGTTATAGCCTGGGCTGTAGCCGCACGATATTCCACGTCAAAAATGCATTTCCACAACCTTCATTTTTTGGCCCACAAAAATCGTAAGGGGTTAACCTTACGATTTTTTTCGAGAAAAATTCAAGTTTAAAATTTTGTAATTTATTCCCGCAAATACGGAAGGTTATAGCCTGGGCTATAGCCTCACGATATTCCACGTCAAAAATGCATATAGACAACCTTCATTTTTTGGCCCAAAAAAATCGTAAGGGGTTAACCTTACGATTTTTTTCGAGAAAAATTCAAGTTTAAAATTTTGCAATTTATTCTTGCAAATACGGAAGGTTATAGCCTGGGCTATAGCCTCACGATATTCCACGTCAAAAATGCATATAGACAACCTTCATTTTTTGGCCCAAAAAAATCGTAAGGGGTTAACCTTACGATTTTTTTCGAGAAAAATTCAAGTTTAAAATTTTGCAATTTATTCTTGCAAATACGGAAGGTTATAGCCTGGGCTATAGCCTCACGATATTCCACGTCAAAAATGCATATAGACAACCTTCATTTTTTGGCCCACAAAAATCGTAAGGGGTTAACCTTACGATTTTTTTCGAGAAAAATTCAAGTTTAAAATTTTGCAATTTATTCCCGCAAATACGGAAGGTTATAGCCTGGGCTGTAGCCGCACGATATTCCACGTCAAAAATGCATTTCCACAACCTTCATTTTTTGGCCCACAAAAATCGTAAGGGGTTAACCTTACGATTTTTTTCGAGAAAAATTCAAGTTTAAAATTTTGCAATTTATTCTTGCAAATACGGAAGGTTATAGCCTGGGCTATAGCCTCACGATATTCCACGTCAAAAATGCATATAGACAACCTTCATTTTCTGGCCCAAAAAAATCGTAAGGGGTTAACCTTACGATTTTTTTCGAGAAAAATTCAAGTTTAAAATTTTGCAATTTATTCTTGCAAATACGGAAGGTTATAGCCTGGGCTATAGCCTCACGATATTCCACGTCAAAAATGCATATAGACAACCTTCATTTTTTGGCCCACAAAAATCGTAAGGGGTTAACCTTACGATTTTTTTCGAGAAAAATTCAAGTTTAAAATTTTGCAATTTATTCCCGCAAATACGGAAGGTTATAGCCTGGGCTGTAGCCGCACGATATTCCACGTCAAAAATACATTTCCACAACCTTCATTTTTTGGCCCACAAAAATCGTAAGGGGTTAACCTTACGATTTTTTTCGAGAAAAATTCAAGTTTAAAATTTTGCAATTTATTCCCGCAAATACGGAAGGTTATAGCCTGGGCTATAGCCTCACGATATTCCACGTCAAAAATGCATATAGACAACCTTCATTTTCTGGCCCAAAAAAATCGTAAGGGGTTAACCTTACGATTTTTTTCGAGAAAAATTCAAGTTTAAAATTTTGCAATTTATTCTTGCAAATACGGAAGGTTATAGCCTGGGCTATAGCCTCACGATATTCCACGTCAAAAATGCATATAGACAACCTTCATTTTTTGGCCCAAAAAAATCGTAAGGGGTTAACCTTACGATTTTTTTCGAGAAAAATTCAAGTTTAAAATTTTGCAATTTATTCCCGCAAATACGGAAGGTTATAGCCTGGGCTATAGCCTCACGATATTCCACTTCAAAAATGCATATAGACAACCTTCATTTTTTGGCCCACAAAAATCGTAAGGGGTTAACCTTACGATTTTTTTCGAGAAAAATTCAAGTTTAAAATTTTGCAATTTATTCCCGCAAATACGGAAGGTTATAGCCTGGGCTGTAGCCGCACGATATTCCACGTCAAAAATGCATTTCCACAACCTTCATTTTTTGGCCCACAAAAATCGTAAGGGGTTAACCTTACGATTTTTTTCGAGAAAAATTCAAGTTTAAAATTTTGTAATTTATTCCCGCAAATACGGAAGGTTATAGCCTGGGCTATAGCCTCACGATATTCCACGTCAAAAATGCATATAGACAACCTTCATTTTTTGGCCCAAAAAAATCGTAAGGGGTTAACCTTACGATTTTTTTCGAGAAAAATTCAAGTTTAAAATTTTGCAATTTATTCTTGCAAATACGGAAGGTTATAGCCTGGGCTATAGCCTCACGATATTCCACGTCAAAAATGCATATAGACAACCTTCATTTTTTGGCCCAAAAAAATCGTAAGGGGTTAACCTTACGATTTTTTTCGAGAAAAATTCAAGTTTAAAATTTTGCAATTTATTCTTGCAAATACGGAAGGTTATAGCCTGGGCTATAGCCTCACGATATTCCACGTCAAAAATGCATATAGACAACCTTCATTTTTTGGCCCACAAAAATCGTAAGGGGTTAACCTTACGATTTTTTTCGAGAAAAATTCAAGTTTAAAATTTTGCAATTTATTCCCGCAAATACGGAAGGTTATAGCCTGGGCTGTAGCCGCACGATATTCCACGTCAAAAATGCATTTCCACAACCTTCATTTTTTGGCCCACAAAAATCGTAAGGGGTTAACCTTACGATTTTTTTCGAGAAAAATTCAAGTTTAAAATTTTGCAATTTATTCTTGCAAATACGGAAGGTTATAGCCTGGGCTATAGCCTCACGATATTCCACGTCAAAAATGCATATAGACAACCTTCATTTTCTGGCCCAAAAAAATCGTAAGGGGTTAACCTTACGATTTTTTTCGAGAAAAATTCAAGTTTAAAATTTTGCAATTTATTCTTGCAAATACGGAAGGTTATAGCCTGGGCTATAGCCTCACGATATTCCACGTCAAAAATGCATATAGACAACCTTCATTTTTTGGCCCAAAAAAATCGTAAGGGGTTAACCTTACGATTTTTTTCGAGAAAAATTCAAGTTTAAAATTTTGCAATTTATTCCCGCAAATACGGAAGGTTATAGCCTGGGCTATAGCCTCACGATATTCCACGTCAAAAATGCATATAGACAACCTTCATTTTTTGGCCCAAAAAAATCGTAAGGGGTTAACCTTACGATTTTTTTCGAGAAAAATTCAAGTTTAAAATTTTGCAATTTATTCTTGCAAATACGGAAGGTTATAGCCTGGGCTATAGCCTCACGATATTCCACGTCAAAAATGCATATAGACAACCTTCATTTTTTGGCCCAAAAAAATCGTAAGGGGTTAACCTTACGATTTTTTTCGAGAAAAATTCAAGTTTAAAATTTTGCAATTTATTCTTGCAAATACGGAAGGTTATAGCCTGGGCTATAGCCTCACGATATTCCACGTCAAAAATGCATATAGACAACCTTCATTTTTTGGCCCACAAAAATCGTAAGGGGTTAACCTTACGATTTTTTTCGAGAAAAATTCAAGTTTAAAATTTTGCAATTTATTCCCGCAAATACGGAAGGTTATAGCCTGGGCTGTAGCCGCACGATATTCCACGTCAAAAATGCATTTCCACAACCTTCATTTTTTGGCCCACAAAAATCGTAAGGGGTTAACCTTACGATTTTTTTCGAGAAAAATTCAAGTTTAAAATTTTGCAATTTATTCCCGCAAATACGGAAGGTTATAGCCTGGGCTATAGCCTCACGATATTCCACGTCAAAAATGCATATAGACAACCTTCATTTTCTGGCCCAAAAAAATCGTAAGGGGTTAACCTTACGATTTTTTTCGAGAAAAATTCAAGTTTAAAATTTTGCAATTTATTCTTGCAAATACGGAAGGTTATAGCCTGGGCTATAGCCTCACGATATTCCACGTCAAAAATGCATATAGACAACCTTCATTTTTTGGCCCAAAAAAATCGTAAGGGGTTAACCTTACGATTTTTTTCGAGAAAAATTCAAGTTTAAAATTTTGCAATTTATTCCCGCAAATACGGAAGGTTATAGCCTGGGCTATAGCCTCACGATATTCCACTTCAAAAATGCATATAGACAACCTTCATTTTTTGGCCCACAAAAATCGTAAGGGGTTAACCTTACGATTTTTTTCGAGAAAAATTCAAGTTTAAAATTTTGCAATTTATTCCCGCAAATACGGAAGGTTATAGCCTGGGCTGTAGCCGCACGATATTCCACGTCAAAAATGCATTTCCACAACCTTCATTTTTTGGCCCACAAAAATCGTAAGGGGTTAACCTTACGATTTTTTTCGAGAAAAATTCAAGTTTAAAATTTTGTAATTTATTCCCGCAAATACGGAAGGTTATAGCCTGGGCTATAGCCTCACGATATTCCACGTCAAAAATGCATATAGACAACCTTCATTTTTTGGCCCAAAAAAATCGTAAGGGGTTAACCTTACGATTTTTTTCGAGAAAAATTCAAGTTTAAAATTTTGCAATTTATTCTTGCAAATACGGAAGGTTATAGCCTGGGCTATAGCCTCACGATATTCCACGTCAAAAATGCATATAGACAACCTTCATTTTTTGGCCCAAAAAAATCGTAAGGGGTTAACCTTACGATTTTTTTCGAGAAAAATTCAAGTTTAAAATTTTGCAATTTATTCTTGCAAATACGGAAGGTTATAGCCTGGGCTATAGCCTCACGATATTCCACGTCAAAAATGCATATAGACAACCTTCATTTTTTGGCCCAAAAAAATCGTAAGGGGTTAACCTTACGATTTTTTTCGAGAAAAATTCAAGTTTAAAATTTTGCAATTTATTCCCGCAAATACGGAAGGTTATAGCCTGGGCTATAGCCTCACGATATTCCACGTCAAAAATGCATATAGACAACCTTCATTTTTTGGCCCACAAAAATCGTAAGGGGTTAACCTTACGATTTTTTTCGAGAAAAATTCAAGTTTAAAATTTTGCAATTTATTCCCGCAAATACGGAAGGTTATAGCCTGGGCTGTAGCCGCACGATATTCCACGTCAAAAATGCATTTCCACAACCTTCATTTTTTGGCCCACAAAAATCGTAAGGGGTTAACCTTACGATTTTTTTCGAGAAAAATTCAAGTTTAAAATTTTGCAATTTATTCTTGCAAATACGGAAGGTTATAGCCTGGGCTATAGCCTCACGATATTCCACGTCAAAAATGCATATAGACAACCTTCATTTTCTGGCCCAAAAAAATCGTAAGGGGTTAACCTTACGATTTTTTTCGAGAAAAATTCAAGTTTAAAATTTTGCAATTTATTCTTGCAAATACGGAAGGTTATAGCCTGGGCTATAGCCTCACGATATTCCACGTCAAAAATGCATATAGACAACCTTCATTTTTTGGCCCAAAAAAATCGTAAGGGGTTAACCTTACGATTTTTTTCGAGAAAAATTCAAGTTTAAAATTTTGCAATTTATTCCCGCAAATACGGAAGGTTATAGCCTGGGCTATAGCCTCACGATATTCCACGTCAAAAATGCATATAGACAACCTTCATTTTCTGGCCCAAAAAAATCGTAAGGGATTAACCTTACAATTTTTTTCGAGAAAATTTCAAGTTTAAAATTTTGCAATTTATTCTCGCAAATACGGAAGGTTATAGCCTGGGCTATAGCCTCACGATATTCCACGTCAAAAATGCATTTCCACAACCTTCATTTTTTGGCCCACAAAAATCGTAAGAGGTTAACCTTACGATTTTTTTCGAGAAAAATTCAAGTTTAAAATTTTGCAATTTATTCTCGCAAATACGGAAAGTTATAGCCTGGGCTATAGCCTCACGATATTCCACGTCAAAAATGCATATAGACAACCTTCATTTTTTGGCCCAAAAAAATCGTAAGGGGTTAACCTTACGATTTTTTTCGAGAAAAATTCAAGTTTAAAATTTTGCAATTTATTCTTGCAAATACGGAAGGTTATAGCCTGGGCTATAGCCTCACGATATTCCACGTCAAAAATGCATATAGACAACCTTCATTTTTTGGCCCAAAAAAATCGTAAGGGGTTAACCTTACAATTTTTTTCGAGAAAAATTCAAGTTTAAAATTTTGCAATTTATTCTCGCAAATACGGAAGGTTATAGCCTGGGCTATAGCCTCACGATATTCCACGTCAAAAATGCATATAGATAACCTTCATTTTTTGGCCCAAAAAAATCGTAAGGGGTTAACCTTACGATTTTTTTCGAGAAAAATTCAAGTTTAAAATTTTGCAATTTATTCTCGCAAATACGGAAGGTTATAGCCTGGGCTATAGCCTCACGATATTCCACGTCAAAAATGCATATAGACAACCTTCATTTTTTGGCCCACAAAAATCGTAAGGGGTTAACCTTACGATTTTTTTCGAGAAAAATTCAAGTTTAAAATTTTGCAATTTATACCCGCAAATACGGAAGGTTATAGCCTGGGCTGTAGCCTCACGATATTCCACGTCAAAAATGTGTTTCCACAACCTTGATTTTTTGGCCCACAAAAATCGTAAGGGGTTAACCTTACGATTTTTTTCGAGTAAAATTCAAGTTTTAAATTCTGCAATTTATTCTCGCAAATACGGAAGGTTATAGCCTGGGCTATAGCCTTACGATATTCCACGTCAAAAATGCATTTCGACAACCTTCATTTTTTGGCCCACAAAAATCGTAAGGGGTTAACCTTACGATTTTTTTCGAGAAAAATTCAAGTTTAAAATTTTGCAATTTATTCCCGCAAATACGGAAGGTTATAGCCTGGGCTGTAGCCGCACGATATTCCACGTCAAAAATGCATTTCCACAACCTTCATTTTTTGGCCCACAAAAATCGTAAGGGGTTAACCTTACGATTTTTTTCGAGAAAAATTCAAGTTTAAAATTTTGCAATTTATTCCCGCAAATACGGAAGGTTATAGCCTGGGCTATAGCCTCACGATATTCCACGTCAAAAATGCATATAGACAACCTTCATTTTCTGGCCCAAAAAAATCGTAAGGGGTTAACCTTACGATTTTTTTCGAGAAAAATTCAAGTTTAAAATTTTGCAATTTATTCTTGCAAATACGGAAGGTTATAGCCTGGGCTATAGCCTCACGATATTCCACGTCAAAAATGCATATAGACAACCTTCATTTTTTGGCCCAAAAAAATCGTAAGGGGTTAACCTTACGATTTTTTTCGAGAAAAATTCAAGTTTAAAATTTTGCAATTTATTCCCGCAAATACGGAAGGTTATAGCCTGGGCTATAGCCTCACGATATTCCACTTCAAAAATGCATATAGACAACCTTCATTTTTTGGCCCACAAAAATCGTAAGGGGTTAACCTTACGATTTTTTTCGAGAAAAATTCAAGTTTAAAATTTTGCAATTTATTCCCGCAAATACGGAAGGTTATAGCCTGGGCTGTAGCCGCACGATATTCCACGTCAAAAATGCATTTCCACAACCTTCATTTTTTGGCCCACAAAAATCGTAAGGGGTTAACCTTACGATTTTTTTCGAAAAAAATTCAAGTTTAAAATTTTGTAATTTATTCCCGCAAATACGGAAGGTTATAGCCTGGGCTATAGCCTCACGATATTCCACGTCAAAAATGCATATAGACAACCTTCATTTTTTGGCCCAAAAAAATCGTAAGGGGTTAACCTTACGATTTTTTTCGAGAAAAATTCAAGTTTAAAATTTTGCAATTTATTCTTGCAAATACGGAAGGTTATAGCCTGGGCTATAGCCTCACGATATTCCACGTCAAAAATGCATATAGACAACCTTCATTTTTTGGCCCAAAAAAATCGTAAGGGGTTAACCTTACGATTTTTTTCGAGAAAAATTCAAGTTTAAAATTTTGCAATTTATTCTTGCAAATACGGAAGGTTATAGCCTGGGCTATAGCCTCACGATATTCCACGTCAAAAATGCATATAGACAACCTTCATTTTTTGGCCCACAAAAATCGTAAGGGGTTAACCTTACGATTTTTTTCGAGAAAAATTCAAGTTTAAAATTTTGCAATTTATTCCCGCAAATACGGAAGGTTATAGCCTGGGCTGTAGCCGCACGATATTCCACGTCAAAAATGCATTTCCACAACCTTCATTTTTTGGCCCACAAAAATCGTAAGGGGTTAACCTTACGATTTTTTTCGAGAAAAATTCAAGTTTAAAATTTTGCAATTTATTCCCGCAAATACGGAAGGTTATAGCCTGGGCTATAGCCTCACGATATTCCACGTCAAAAATGCATATAGACAACCTTCATTTTCTGGCCCAAAAAAATCGTAAGGGGTTAACCTTACGATTTTTTTCGAGAAAAATTCAAGTTTAAAATTTTGCAATTTATTCTTGCAAATACGGAAGGTTATAGCCTGGGCTATAGCCTCACGATATTCCACGTCAAAAATGCATATAGACAACCTTCATTTTTTGGCCCAAAAAAATCGTAAGGGGTTAACCTTACGAATTTTTTCGAGAAAAATTCAAGTTTAAAATTTTGCAATTTATTCCCGCAAATACGGAAGGTTATAGCCTGGGCTATAGCCTCACGATATTCCACGTCAAAAATGCATATAGACAACCTTCATTTTTTGGCCCAAAAAAATCGTAAGGGGTTAACCTTACAATTTTTTTCGAGAAAAATTCAAGTTTAAAATTTTGCAATTTATTCTCGCAAATACGGAAGGTTATAGCCTGGGCTATAGCCTCACGATATTCCACGTCAAAAATGCATATAGATAACCTTCATTTTTTGGCCCAAAAAAATCGTAAGGGGTTAACCTTACGATTTTTTTCGAGAAAAATTCAAGTTTAAAATTTTGCAATTTATTCTCGCAAATACGGAAGGTTATAGCCTGGGCTATAGCCTCACGATATTCCACGTCAAAAATGCATATAGACAACCTTCATTTTTTGGCCCACAAAAATCGTAAGGGGTTAACCTTACGATTTTTTTCGAGAAAAATTCAAGTTTAAAATTTTGCAATTTATACCCGCAAATACGGAAGGTTATAGCCTGGGCTGTAGCCTCACGATATTCCACGTCAAAAATGTGTTTCCACAACCTTGATTTTTTGGCCCACAAAAATCGTAAGGGGTTAACCTTACGATTTTTTTCGAGTAAAATTCAAGTTTAAAATTCTGCAATTTATTCTCGCAAATACGGAAGGTTATAGCCTGGGCTATAGCCTTACGATATTCCACGTCAAAAATGCATTTCGACAACCTTCATTTTTTGGCCCACAAAAATCGTAAGGGGTTAACCTTACGATTTTTTTCGAGAAAAATTCAAGTTTAAAATTTTGCAATTTATTCCCGCAAATACGGAAGGTTATAGCCTGGGCTGTAGCCGCACGATATTCCACGTCAAAAATGCATTTCCACAACCTTCATTTTTTGGCCCACAAAAATCGTAAGGGGTTAACCTTACGATTTTTTTCGAGAAAAATTCAAGTTTAAAATTTTGCAATTTATTCCCGCAAATACGGAAGGTTATAGCCTGGGCTATAGCCTCACGATATTCCACGTCAAAAATGCATATAGACAACCTTCATTTTTTGGCCCAAAAAAATCGTAAGGGGTTAACCTTACGATTTTTTTCGAGAAAAATTCAAGTTTAAAATTTTGCAATTTATTCTTGCAAATACGGAAGGTTATAGCCTGGGCTATAGCCTCACGATATTCCACGTCAAAAATGCATATAGACAACCTTCATTTTTTGGCCCAAAAAAATCGTAAGGGGTTAACCTTACGATTTTTTTCGAGAAAAATTCAAGTTTAAAATTTTGCAATTTATTCTCGCAAATACGGAAGGTTATAGCCTGGGCTATAGCCTCACGATATTCCACGTCAAAAATGCATATAGACAACCTTCATTTTTTGGCCCAAAAAAATCGTAAGGGGTTAACCTTACGATTTTTTTCGAGAAAAATTCAAGTTTAAAATTTTGCAATTTATTCTTGGAAATACGGAAGGTTATAGCCTGGGCTATAGCCTCACGATATTCCACGTCAAAAATGCATATAGACAACCTTCATTTTTTGGCCCAAAAAAATCGTAAGGGATTAACCTTACAATTTTTTTCGAGAAAATTTCAAGTTTAAAATTTTGCAATTTATTCTCGCAAATACGGAAGGTTATAGCCTGGGCTGTAGCCTCACGATATTCCACGTCAAAAATGCATTTCCACAACCTTCATTTTTTGGCCCACAAAAATCGTAAGAGGTTAACCTTACGATTTTTTTCGAGAAAAATTCAAGTTTAAAATTTTGCAATTTATTCTCGCAAATACGGAAGGTTATAGCCTGGGCTATAGCCTCACGATATTCCACGTCAAAAATGCATATAGACAACCTTCATTTTTTGGCCCAAAAAAATCGTAAGGGGTTAACCTTACAATTTTTTTCGAGAAAAATTCAAGTTTAAAATTTTGCAATTTATTCTCGCAAATACGGAAGGTTATAGCCTGGGCTATAGCCTCACGATATTCCACGTCAAAAATGCATATAGACAACCTTCATTTTTTGGCCCACAAAAATCGTAAGGGGTTAACCTTACGATTTTTTTCGAGAAAAATTCAAGTTTAAAATTTTGCAATTTATACCCGCAAATACGGAAGGTTATAGCCTGGGCTGTAGCCTCACGATATTCCACGTCAAAAATGTATTTCCACAACCTTGATTTTTTGGCCCACAAAAATCGTAAGGGGTTAACCTTACGATTTTTTTCGAGTAAAATTCAAGTTTAAAATTTTGCAATTTATTCTCGCAAATACGGAAGGTTATAGCCTGGGCTATAGCCTTACGATATTCCACGTCAAAAATGCATTTCGACAACCTTCATTTTTTGGCCCACAAAAATCGTAAGGGGTTAACCTTACGATTTTTTTCGAGTAAAATTCAAGTTTAAAATTTTGCAATTTATTCTTGCAAATACGGAAGGTTATAGCCTGGGCTATAGCCTCACGATATTCCACGTCAAAAATGCATATAGACAACCTTCATTTTTTGGCCCAAAAAAATCGTAAGGGATTAACCTTACAATTTTTTTCGAGTAAAATTCAAGTTTAAAATTTTGCAATTTATTCTCGCAAACACGGAAGGTTATAGCCTGGGCTATAGCCTTACGATATTCCACGTCAAAAATGCATTTCGACAACCTTCATTTTTTGGCCCACAAAAATCGTAAGGGGTTAACCTTACGATTTTTTTCGAGAAAAATTCAAGTTTAAAATTTTGCAATTTATTCTCGCAAATACGGAAGGTTATAGCCTGGGCTATAGCCTCACGATATTCCACGTCAAAAATGCATATAGACAACCTTCATTTTTTGGCCCAAAAAAATCGTAAGGGATTAACCTTACAATTTTTTTCGAGAAAATTTCAAGTTTAAAATTTTGCAATTTATTCTCGCAAATACGGAAGGTTATAGCCTGGGCTGTAGCCTCACGATATTCCACGTCAAAAATGCATTTCCACAACCTTCATTTTTTGGCCCACAAAAATCGTAAGAGGTTAACCTTACGATTTTTTTCGAGAAAAATTCAAGTTTAAAATTTTGCAATTTATTCTCGCAAATACGGAAGGTTATAGCCTGGGCTATAGCCTCACGATATTCCACGTCAAAAATGCATATAGACAACCTTCATTTTTTGGCCCAAAAAAATCGTAAGGGGTTAACCTTACGATTTTTTTCGAGAAAAATTCAAGTTTAAAATTTTGCAATTTATTCCCGCAAATACGGAAGGTTATAGCCTGGGCTGTAGCCGCACGATATTCCACGTCAAAAATGCATTTCCACAACCTTCATTTTTTGGCCCACAAAAATCGTAAGGGGTTAACCTTACGATTTTTTTCGAGAAAAATTCAAGTTTAAAATTTTGCAATTTATTCCCGCAAATACGGAAGGTTATAGCCTGGGCTGTAGCCTCACGATATTCCACGTCAAAAATGTATTTCCACAACCTTGATTTTTTGGCCCACAAAAATCGTAAGGGGTTAACCTTACGATTTTTTTCGAGAAAAATTCAAGTTTAAAATTTTGCAATTTATTCCCGCAAATACGGAAGGTTATAGCCTGGGCTGTAGCCGCACGATATTCCACGTCAAAAATGCATTTCCACAACCTTCATTTTTTGGCCCACAAAAATCGTAAGGGGTTAACCTTACGATTTTTTTCGAGAAAAATTCAAGTTTAAAATTTTGCAATTTATTCTCGCAAATACGGAAGGTTATAGCCTGGGCTATAGCCTCACGATATTCCACGTCAAAAATGCATATAGATAACCTTCATTTTTTGGCCCAAAAAAATCGTAAGGGGTTAACCTTACGATTTTTTTCGAGAAAAATTCAAGTTTAAAATTTTGCAATTTATTCTCGCAAATACGGAAGGTTATAGCCTGGGCTATAGCCTCACGATATTCCACGTCAAAAATGCATATAGACAACCTTCATTTTTTGGCCCACAAAAATCGTAAGGGGTTAACCTTACGATTTTTTTCGAGAAAAATTCAAGTTTAAAATGTTGCAATTTATACCCGCGAATACGGAAGGTTATAGCCTGGGCTGTAGCCTCACGATATTCCACGTCAAAAATGTATTTCCACAACCTTGATTTTTTGGCCCACAAAAATCGTAAGGGGTTAACCTTACGATTTTTTTCGAGAAAAATTCAAGTTTAAAATTTTGCAATTTATTCCCGCAAATACGGAAGGTTATAGCCTGGGCTATAGCCTCACGATATTCCACTTCAAAAATGCATATAGACAACCTTCATTTTTTGGCCCACAAAAATCGTAAGGGGTTAACCTTACGATTTTTTTCGAGAAAAATTCAAGTTTAAAATTTTGCAATTTATTCCCGCAAATACGGAAGGTTATAGCCTGGGCTGTAGCCGCACGATATTCCACGTCAAAAATGCATTTCCACAACCTTCATTTTTTGGCCCACAAAAATCGTAAGGGGTTAACCTTACGATTTTTTTCGAGAAAAATTCAAGTTTAAAATTTTGCAATTTATTCTTGCAAATACGGAAGGTTATAGCCTGGGCTATAGCCTCACGATATTCCACGTCAAAAATGCATATAGATAACCTTCATTTTTTGGCCCAAAAAAATCGTAAGGGGTTAACCTTACGATTTTTTTCGAGAAAAATTCAAGTTTAAAATTTTGCAATTTATTCCCGCAAATACGGAAGGTTATAGCCTGGGCTATAGCCTCACGATATTCCACGTCAAAAATGCATATAGACAACCTTCATTTTTTGGCCCACAAAAATCGTAAGGGGTTAACCTTACGATTTTTTTCGAGTAAAATTCAAGTTTAAAATTTTGCAATTTATTCTCGCAAATACGGAAGGTTATAGCCTGGGCTATAGCCTTACGATATTCCACGTCAAAAATGCATTTCGACAACCTTCATTTTTTGGCCCACAAAAATCGTAAGGGGTTAACCTTACGATTTTTTTCGAGAAAAATTCAAGTTTAAAATTTTCCTATTTATTCTCGCAAATACGGAAGGTTATAGCCTGGGCTGTTTGGGGGTGTTTGACCTCCAACAGTTAATTCTAATTTCATAATGAGTTGTTAAATGTTTCAGGAAATGATTCAAGATCAAGAAGAACGAAAATGCAAGAGATGAAAATGAAAAGGAATGATTCACTATTCACTTCAAATGGGTTCAACAATGACTAATTATTAAACCTGAACGCTTATCAAATACAATATGAGCAACATGGAACCTTCCGTTTCAGACGAAGACATCCTAACCAAGTAATCCACTACAGAACTTTTACCAAAGGAATTTTTTTTGGAAATTGTTAGTAACATTATTCTGAATACCTTAGCGATTTTTAAATCATTTTGTCGAGTATTAAATGCTTAAAATCAAATTTTTAAGGAACAAATTTATTCGTTATATTCGTTATATTTATTTATAATTTATAATAATTAACACAAAACTTAGTTAGCACAATAATTATTTTTTTATTTACTTTGGTCTTAATATTATTAAAAATATACGCTAGAAATCAATTATTAATTTCTTGTGCTTAAAAACGCTGGTGTAGTTTTAAAGCACACTGAGAGACATTAATAAATATATTCTTAAAGCTCAATGAGAGACACTTATATATTTTTAAAGCTTACAACGAGACAGTGGTGTAGTTTTAAAGCTCACTGAGAGACGGAGGTAGATTTTCAAAGCTCACTGAAAGACACTAATATATTCTTTAAGCTCACTGAGACACTTATATATTTTTAAAGCTCACAGAGAGACACTAATATATTTTTAAGGCTCAGTGAGAGACAGTGGAGAATTTTTAAAGCTCACAGAGAGACGAAAGCAGATCTTTAAAGCTCAGTGAGAGGCACAAAAACTTTTTGAAGCTCACTGAGAGAATGGTGTATTTTTAAAGCTCACTGAGAGACAGCGGTGTATTTTTAAAACTCACTGAGAGACGGAAAAAGACATTTAAAGCTCACTGAGAGACCCTAATATATTTTTAAAGCTCACTGAGAGACACTAAAACATTTTTAAAGCTCACTGAGAGATAGCGGTGTATTTTTAAGCTCACTGAGAGACAATATTATATTTTTAAAGCTCACTGAGAGACACTAAAACATTTTTAAAGCTCACTGAGAGACACTAAAAATTTTTGAAGCTCACTGAGAGAATGGTGTATTTTTAAAGCTCACTGAGAGACGGAGAAAGATCTTTAAAGCTCACTGAGAGATCCTAATATATTTTTAAAGCTCACTGAGAGAATGGTGTATTTTTAAAACTTACTGAGAGACGGAAAAAGACATTTAAAGCTCACTGAGAGACCCTAATATATTTTTAAAGCTTACTGAGAGACACTAAAACATTTTTAAAGCTCACTGAGAGACAATGTTGTATTTTTAAAGCTCACTGAGAGATAGCGGTGTATTTTTAAGCTTACTGAGAGACAATAAAATATTTTTAAAGCTCACTGAGAGACACTAAAACATGTTTAAAGCTCACTAAGAGACACTAAAATTTTTTGAAGCTCACTGAGAGAATGGTGTATTTTTAAAGCTCACTGAGAGACAGCTGTGTATTTTTAAAACTCACTGAGAGACGAAAGAAGACATTTAAAGCTCACTGAGAGACCCTAATATGTTTTTAAACCTCACTGAGAGACACTAAAGCATTTTTAAAGCTCACTGAGAGACAATAGTGTATATTTAAAACCCACTAAGAGACAATGGTGTATTTTTAAAGCTCACTGAGAGACAATGGGGTGTTTTTAAAGCTCACTGAGAGACGGAGAAAGATCTTTAAAGCTCACTGAGAGATCCTAATATATTTTTAAAGCTCACTGAGAGACAGCGGTGTATTTTTAAAACTCACTGAGAGACGGAAAAAGACATTTAAAGCTCACTGAGAGACCCTAATATATTTTTAAAGCTCACTGAGAGACACTAAAACATTTTTAAAGCTCACTGAGAGACAATGTTGTATTTTTAAAGCTCACTGAGAGATAGCGGTGTATTTTTAAGCTTACTGAGAGACAATAAAATATTTTTAAAGCTCACTGAGAGACACTAAAACATGTTTAAAGCTCACTGAGAGACACTAAAATTTTTTGAAGCTCACTGAGAGAATGGTGTATTTTTAAAGCTCACTGAGAGACAGCTGTGTATTTTTAAAACTCACTGAGAGACGAAAGAAGACATTTAAAGCTCACTGAGAGACCCTAATATGTTTTTAAACCTCACTGAGAGACACTAAAGCATTTTTAAAGCTCACTGAGAGACAATAGTGTATATTTAAAACCCACTAAGAGACAATGGTGTATTTTTAAAGCTCACTGAGAGACAATGGGGTGTTTTTAAAGCTCACTGAGAGACGGAGAAAGATCTTTAAAGCTCACTGAGCGATCCTAATATATTTTTAAAGCTCACTGAGAGACACTATAACATTTTTCCAAGCTCGCTGAGAGACAATGGTGTATTTTTAAAGCTCACTGAAAGACAGCAGTGTATTTTTAAAGCTCACTGAGAGACGGAGGAAGATTTTTAAAGCTCACTGAGAAACCCTAATATATTTTCAGGGCTCACTGAGAGACACTTGAACATTTTTAAAGCTCACTGAGAAACCCTAATATATTTTCAGGGCTCACTGAGATCCACTAGAACATTCTTAAAGCTCACTGAGAGACTCTTAATATATTTTTAAAGCTCACTGAGAGACACTATAATATATTTAAAGCTCACTGAGAGACAATGGTGTATTTTTAATGCTCACTGAGAGACAGGGGTGTATGTGTAAGCTTACTGAGAGACACTAATATACTTTTAAAGCTCACTGAGAGACACTAAAACATTTTTAAACTTTACTGAGAGACAATGGTGTATTTTAAAGCTCACTGAGAGACAATGGTGTAGTATTTTTAAAGCTCACTGAGAGACAGCGGTGTATTCTTAAAGCTCACTGAGAGACACTAATATACTTTTAAGGCTCACCGAGAGACAGTGGAGTATTTTAAAAGCTCAGTGAGAGCCAGCGGAGTATTTTTAAAGCTCACTGAGACAGTGGTGTAGCCACCCAGAATAATAACTATGGATTTGAACAAAGCACAATTTTGCAATAATAACGGGGTGGGTAATAACTGACGTGTTAGTTTTCTTATAATTGTACTTACTTTAGATCCATAATTATTCCGAGTGGTTAGTTTTAAAGTTAAAATGTTTGATAATGAAAACGAAAAGTGCGAACAATTAAAAAAACAGTAAAACAATCATCGTATTAGTTGGTAAAGGTGAAGAATGTATTTAGAACATTATATTCGTTTATTAAATTTAATAGTGTTGTCACTTTACGATAAGTAACACCAATTAGTTCTTCGAGTTATAATAATACTTCGCTGAGATAGGTGCCGATCGTTCTCGAAGATCTGGAATAAAATAACATAGAAATTAATCTAATACGTTGCAAATGAACCCCAACATACACACATAAGTGAAAAAACTTTAAACGAGAAAATTTGTTTTCCGCTAAGCGCCTCGGGAATCGAACCCAAGACTTTGCTATTTCCGATTCCCGAGGCGCTTAGCGGAAAACAAATTTTCTCGTTTAAAGTTTTTTCACTTATGTGTGTATGTTGGGGTTCATTTGCAACGTATTAGATCTATCTAACTAATTAACCCTAAATATTTAAAAATTTGTAATAGAAATTAATGTTAGTAATCATGAGAAACATGAACTCACCCCATGATATTATTATAATGGTAAAAAAGAAGCGTTTCGTCATTTCCCAAACACCAAAAATTCCTTTGGTAAAAGTTCTGTAGTGGTTACGTGTTTAGGTTGTCTTCGTCTGAAACGGGAGGTTCCATTTGCTCATATTGTTATTGATACGCGTCCAGGTTTAATAATTAATTAGTCATTGTTGAACCCATTTGAAGTGAATAGTGAATCATTCTTTTTCATTTTCATCTCTCCCATTTTTGTTCTTCTTGATCTTGTATAATTTCCTGTAATATTTAACAACCCATTATTAAATCAGTAATTAAGCGTTGGGAGTCAAACACCCCCGCATTCTCTACACTCAATTTTAATTTCGCTCATTTAAACTTCTCCAATTTACTTCTAGTCCCCGTCCCCACCAAGTTAACTTAATATTGAAACACTCTCCAGAATAATATACGAATATTATTAGTTTATAAAATTTTAAAAAAATAGTCTTCTACTCACTTTTGTATTTGATTCCGTTACAGGTTTCAACCTTTCTTAAGCACTGGTACAGAGGAACATAGTACAAAATAAAGTCCAGAGATTCGAAGAATTTCTCCAAATGAATTTCGCTATCACATTGGCTCATACTGTGGACAGTCTAATAGAAGATAACCAGCAGTCAAATTTACGTCACAAAAAGTACAGCGAGGAGGTTGTTCGCCAAATAAAATTGGAAGGTCCCCCTACTTCATTTATTGGAAGTAGATATCGATCCTTTTACAAAGTACTACATCTTGACTTGGCAATAGCGGGAGCTAAACGTCGTACAACGACGACCCTATTCAACTTGGTGCATCTATAATCATTGAGTAGTAATAGACTGTATTGCATCAATGATGTTGATGTGTTGCTTATCCATTAGGCGCACGTATTATTTTGTTTTTCATAATTCAAATATCCAAATTACTATCACACCATCTTCAATTTTAATTTTCTAAACCAAGTTTTTTTTTAAAGAGTCTTAATACTGTCCAATCTAAAAAGGATAGTATTCAATTTTTATTCCTGATATAGATTTACTCCTCTTCAATTTGGTTCTTCTGTAAATTATTGTTGAATGAAACGGGGCCCTCTAAAATAAAAATAAGTTCAATTACTACTCAATTAAAATCCACAGTAAATCACGACAAACACCAAAGCAGCATCATTTATATATCAAACGACATTTTAGCCATTTAAATTATTATTTACTTCTTATGGTGTAGAAACCCCCATCATAGATTACATTAATTTTTTTCAATTAGTACTATTGCACTAAATTTAACTTGACGAACCTCGTTGGTTATTGGATTAAGAAAATAGGTACTTACATAGTTCCTTGCCAAACTAAATTGAAGTGTACAATTCTACTAGTTTAATTTTCACTAGTCATAGTGCTTTTGCGCTTGGAAGTTTCTGTGTCGAACCCTGGCGCGTAACGAAAGGGGTTTGATTTGAAATACAAAATGTTTGGTTGGCCAACTTTAATGCAATATCAAGACCAACTTCTTTACCACACACTACAAGAGTACCCCCCAAAAGGTACAAAATGTTGAGCTGTAAGTAGCTCCATTATAATTTGAAATAAACAAATCCAACATTTTATACTAAGCTGGCCAGAATAAAGTTCCAAAAATATTAAAATGAGAGCAATTACCTCAAAACATCCTGTTTTCTTGTAGGAAGATTTTTGTGTCGTCACATTCTTGATGCTGTATATTCTATGTTGTCAGGTAAAGCTTTGTCCAGTACTTCTTCCTATCGGCACTGCTAGAATACACACAATTTTAAAAAAACCCACATTTCAAAGAAATAGTTTTCTTATTTCACAGAATGTAAGACTGAAAAATACCTTCTGGAATATCCTGGAGTAGTTCTGTCCTGAAGTAGCATTTAAGCTGTGTACTGTTTCAGCAAACATAAGTTCTCGAGCAACCATATCCAAACCACTACTTGCTAGTAAGTGGTGGCCATTTAAGTCTTTGGTTTTAAAAACTTACAAGGGTGATTCACATTTATATTTGTACAGCTTTTATTAAACTTATTTGTGTAAAGACTTCCGGTTTTCCTATTGTTAAAAAAGAGCATTTTAAGGTTCACTTCATTCACTAACAAATTTTTTTATTGCACTCGTTTGGCAATCTATAGAATCTGAAAACTCAAGTATAGTATCTTGTTTTATTATGTTTCACACTAAATTTATTCAGTAGGCCGACTGATTCGTTAAGTTTCAGAATTGCGTGGCAGATACAGCTTAGGTGGGTTCTGTACTCCTCGGTCAAGACATGGACACAGAAAGCTAGAGGTGCTAATGGGGCTCGATCTAGCGCCCCTTAGCTCGTATGTCACATTAGCGTGGATTGAAAAAAGCCGAAATTTGTCGTGTCTCTCCACAAAACAATGAAAAGCTGCTAAATTTTTATTAAACTCTTTGTTCTTGGAGTTCTTTGAAAAAAAAACCTACTTTATAACAATATCGCAGCATTTTATTGAAACACTACGTAGTTGAATATTAAAGACGCTTATACTAAAGAACAGACAGCTTCAAAATAGAGGCAAAATTCGCAATTTCTTCACCACTTTATTGAATAAACAACAAAAGTTTTCAACTTGAAGAAAAATCCTTGAAAAATTCCCTTTTATTAAAGAAATCGCACGAAAGTATCTAATCATCTAATGGCTTCGTTGCCGATTTTTAACTGGGCTATTTTGAAAATATTTTTTTCGTCAAATTCGCTAAAAAAATTCTCCCTTATTCGTTTAACTTATTAACTCAAAAATATTTGCATAATTTTCACATTTCAAAGTAATGTTAGAAATTTGTTAAATATGCATTTTGTTAATTACTTGCGGAGTACGTAAGGTACTCTTTCTAATTAAACTTCTTCCATGAAACTTGTAATTTTAACTATTTCTGTTTTTGTATTACAAAATAAAATTTTATTTTTATCCTTTATTTCAAAGTGAATTGCTCAATTTTGTAAACAATTAAAGAGATTACATTTTTTGTTTCATCTTAAGTCGGTAACTATTGAACAATTTCTTTAATTGTACTCCACAGGTTAATTAGAATAATTATTATATTATAAAAAAATAATTTTAATTGGCCAAGCGCGTATTTCTCACATATATGTTACATTCGGCACGATGGACTCTCAAAAGGCAATGCCAATGCTACAGGAATTAACATTATCGAGGAAGACTCCGTACCCATTTCAGGACCCACTTCAAATAGAAGAGCGTCTTAACATTATAAAGCGCCGAAACAACTTTGTATACGCAAGAAGTTACCTACACTTTGCAAACAGCAACTCAAAGTAGTTATTAGTAGCTGACTTTGAGCCTTTTTGGCATATTATGTGTAACTAAAAACGCATCAAAATAGTTTGTTTGCTATTACTTACAACATAATATAAATTATTGCTTGCTAACGATGCTAAGAGAAATTTCTAAGAGAAAGTTACATACATATGTGTATGTTACAGATTTAGGGAGGATCTCCACTTTTAGAATTTAAAAATTAATTAAAAAGTCCCACTGTACGTTGAGGTTCTAATATTATTTTTAATTTCGCAACATTTCAGAACTAGAGCAGTTTTCTGACAAATTCGTTCCCTCTAAAGTAGAGATTTTGTTTAAAAGGAGATTAAATGATAATTTCTTGTTTAATCAGCTGCTCTTGTATTTAGAAATTTGCGCAAAATTGTAATAAAGTAGATCTGGGTATAAACTTACTGCACACTATTTCAATGGTAACATTTAATACAATTATTAAAGTTTAACAAATTTTTGTCATATGATGGAGTATTACTGCATCCTTATCGTTAGAAACAGACTTTATTAAAATTAATTCGAAACCTCGCTCTTGGAGAAGAGATTTTCTTTGAGTTACCCATGTGCTTTGATGTTTGTAGCTCGAATTGCGAAATTGTAAACTTTTTAACGATCAGATAAATTGGAGTTGCAATTTTTCTAAAAGGCGTCCGTATACAGGACAATTGAAATAAGGTGCTGACGAGCGTTAAAAATGTCTTCGATGTGATCAGATGATCACTATAGTCGCCTACTCTTTGTTCTGAAAACTTTTTTAACAACACATATTTCAGATTAATTTAAGAAAAGTTAAAAGTCCGCGCACTAAAATTGAGCCACGGGCCAATAATAGTCTTAATAGGAACTGCATGCTCGAAATAATATGTGTTACATTTGTGACCAAGTGGTAAAATTATAACAGGTCTACAATACACGCGTGTATTGTGGGTTGCGTTTTTAAACTTTTTTCTGAAACATTCATGGCCCGTTTGCAAATTTATTTATTTTTTAAGTGGCCTATTATTTATTTATTTTTTTATTTAATGGTCTTAAACGAGCCATAAGGCCCAAAACTAAGACGCCACTTATAAGGAGCTTAGCGGCTTCGCGACAACAAATAAAAAATATCCATATCGAAGCAATTTCATTACAAACAAAGGAAAATCGGTAACAGTTAATTCTTCAAGATTTATCAATTTTAATAAAACATTCAACTATTGAACAGCCCGTGACACAGAAAGCTGAACGAAGCCCTTAAACTGGCGAAGTGTTAGAAGAAAAGGATCAAAGTCACCAAAGCCAACATTAAAAGAGGGGGTACAACGATTGATAACGGAATGGGAAGCAAGCGAGATTCTACAGTATTGAAAATGGAAAGTTGCCACAACACGACTATTAAAAGATGGTACATGAAGGCCGATGAAATCAATAATACTGACATCAAAACAATTATTGACGATTTTGTACAGTAAACACATATCATTCACAATACGACGTGACCGGAGAGGCATGAGCGTGAGCATCTCTCGATATAGCTATTCTTTTTATCATTTTTAAAGTATTAGATACCTAACAAACCTTTTCTGAACCACTTCCAAGCGGAAGACATGTGCCTCATACTGTGGACACCAAATTGGGGAGCCATAGTCCAGAAGCCCAAACACCAGTGTCCTGAACAAGGACAACGAAGTCTAAAACTTTTTAAAAGGATACAATAGCCTAATTATAAACCCCAGCGTCTTAAAAGCCCTGTTAGATAAATCATTAACGTGAGCCTCGAAGGTAAGTTTTCTATCGAATAAGATTCCCAAATCCCTGACCGTCTGTACCTGCCTCAGAGGAGGCGTCGTTGAGTTTAAATATAGTTCTTATAGAAAATAGTTTGCGCGTGAAAGTGACGTGACTACACTTATCTCCATTCAGTTTCAGTCCATTTTTCACACAATAATCAGAAAGGCGGTCCAGGTCGGACTGTAGTTTCAAAGCGTCCCAAGCGTCGGCGACTCCCAAATAAACTTTGAGGCCATCGGCTTTGAGTGCAAACTGGCTATTTAAAAAACATGTATGAATATCATTGATAAAATAATTTAATAAAATAGGCCCAAGGTGACTGCCTTGAGGAACCCCCGAAGTTAAATAACTAAAGCTCGATATACTGCCACCTAGCACCACCGCCTGAGATATACCGCTAATGTAGGAAGCCAACCAACGCAAGAGATCACCATGAATACCGAAATTTTCAAGTTTCTGAATGAGAATAGAGTGATTGACCTTATCGAAAGCCTTCGACATATCTGTAAATATAACTTCCGTTTGAATATTTAGGTTTATATGATTAAAAATGTACTCTGTGTAGGGTAGGGAGGTTCCTCTCTAAGGTGGTGTTTTTAAAATTGTGAAAATCGGAGCGACGAAAACAGAGCCCTAAGAATGAAGGACTTTCAAGAGGAGTGCCTTGAGTGGGTTTACCTACCAACAATTTTACCTTACTCACACTTTAAACTTCGATGACGTGGAAATTTTCTTTTCGTTTTATAGTTTTGGAATGTGCCTCGTACAAAAATATTTTTAAAGTCAAAACAATTTTCGATAAAATTGGTAAAAAATCAAAAGTCCACAACTCGATATAAATTAATCTTGATCTTATTGAGTATAGAGGTGTTATATAAATCTCAAGTTACCTAATATCCTAAACGACCCTCTATGTCATATTTCAAAAGTTAAAACGTGTTTGATCGATACGCCGCTTTTAGTAGTTGAACTGGGATTGATGAAATGTAATTTAAAACACGAGTTTATTACGTAATTTAAATCTTTACCAGACATTTGAGATGTTCAAATTTGCTAACTTTTAAATGTTTGTAGGAAATTTTGAAAAAAAAACATTTTCTAACCGACGTATTAAGAGCAGTTAATTTTAATGTTTTATTAAAAGTAAACAGTTAAGTTATTTACATAAGATTTCAAGCTGCTACTAGAATAAGCTTCAATTATTGTGTTTAAATTCAAAATATTCTTGAGGGAATTTCCGGTATATTTTAATATATTTTAGTTTATTAGACTTATTTTTGAAATTATGAACGATACAGATGCAACTTGTTTTAATTTTCCCAGAGGGGTATGTACATTCTATATAGTAGAGGATTTTTGTTGCATAAATGTATCTTAATTTATGTATATTATTATGAAAACTGCTCCAAATGGCTAGGGTACTTGATGACTATAGATAAAAGGTAAAAGGAAACCCCTGCCAACTTAAAATCAAATATCTACTATAAATATAGGGGTTTTCAATAAGAACAACAGGATTTGGAAGAATAAAACAAAATCAGTTTCAAATACAGCCTCAACTCAAATTTTGAAGACTTTTTCAAGAAATAAGGCCTTATTTTTTGAATGCAGAGTACGATATCTTCAATGGCGTCTGTTGGGTCTCCCTGTGGAACATTTTCACTCCAAAAACGACAACTCAGTTTACTGACGAAGCCATTTAGCCAAAAATATAATAAATCTAATGCGTTGCAAATTAACCCCAACATACACACACATGTGAAAAAACTTTAAAGGAGAAAATTTGTTTTCCACGAAACACCTCGGGAATCGAACGCAAGACCTTGCTAGGAAAATTATGTTAACCGCCTGGCGTATTAGGTATAGTCCTGCTACCGGAAATAACAAGGTCTTGGGTTCGATTCGCGAGGTGTTTGGTGGAAAACAAATTTTCTCCTTTAACCCTACGTTAGGCGCGTGCACTTTACTAACGTGTTTAGGCGCGTGGACTACGATGGTAGACCATTTTATTATCTGTATAAAAGAGTGGTTTTGAACATTTCGAAACAAATTTTTGAGAAAAGTGGTTCATTTGACTATTGCCCATCGTACAAAATAAGTTTTTAACCAACATTGCATTTATTTTAAGAGATGTGATCAAAATACTCAGAATGGGCAATTTTAACGTATATTTATTAAGGGTTGGGAATTTATTTATTATAACGCATTAAAAGTGATTTATAAACAAATATTTTTTAATATCCTCGTACTAGATAGCCCAAAGTAATAAAAAAAATTAAAAAATCAAAATTTCTTTAAATCGAAAAAAACTGTGATCGACCAAAATTGTTCGTTTTTATTCACTAAAACACGAAGTTCATATGTCTTTCGTATGGCCTTTGCAGGCATATTTGTTGTAATATTTTGCACAAAATTTTTGACTGGATTTGTTCCTTTGTCGAGGAGAAAAAGTGCAACGTCCAACATAATTTGCGGGCCTGCCAGGGGAGGAGACAATAGGGCAATAAATTCTCAGTAATTCCCAGTAAATCGCAAACTCGCCGTCTCATTTCAGCTGGCAATTTAAGACCTTCTGAACCTGTACCTCTTGGGCCTGTAAGGCCCTGAACTCGATTTGAGGCCGCATGAGCTCTCATGCACATTTTTGAATAAATTCGCTTCTGTTTATTTTTTCTTCAGAGTGATTTGCTTTGTATACACAAAAAGCGTTTATATAGCGATGTTTACGCTTAGCTTAGCAAAATTTAAAAACGTCGTAATTCGAAAACAAGTGAAAATCGGAAAACAACTTTTGGGATTATTTTGTCTAATATTTACATGTAAACCGATGAGAAAATGTTGGGAGGTTCATAGTGATATTTTTGAAAATTATTGTTGAACTTTAAGGGGATTCCCCGAGTTCCCCAATAAAATTTAAATTTTTTAACGGATTTTTGAATCTCCGTAATAATATTTGAAAATCTAGGAATAAAATAGTCGCATTAACAATAAATAGCACGACAAGAAATTGTAACACAGTTAGGCGCGTGGTCTACCATGGTAGACCACTCGCTTTTGGCGTGCAATAACAAAGGCAATTACCATTGTAGGGAATGTCCAGTACTCTAATTCGCTAGAGACAAGTGTTTTTAGCAGCTATTGAAAATTACATAAATATAATTCGAAATTTACGAAAGTTATGATGGTTTACAGAGGCCTGGTCTACGATGGTAGACCACGCGCCTAACGGAGGGTTAAAGTTTTTTCACATGTGTGTGTATGTTGGGGTTAATTTGCAACGTATTAGATTTATCTATTTAATTTACCCTAAATATTTAAAAATTTGCAAAAATATAATAATTTAATACTGGTACTCTCTTGTCTATGAAAGAATTTGGAAAACTTTGATAATCTTAAAAGCTTTCCAGCTCAGAAGAATTTCAAGTTTAAAAATATTTCATAAAGACGCGTAGGCCATTGATCGATATCCACCCTGTATAGCTACTGTATACTGTGTTAAATTTCGTGTATTAAATTCTTGCTAAAACTTTTGAAACTAATATTAAAAAATGTATTTTTAATTAAACCCTAATTCATATTAAATAAGTTTTTAAATTTTCCGAAGAATTTCGTATTATGTTTATATTGAACAATTTTCGTTAAACTTTATTAAATTTCTAAAGCACGTTTTGTCTTACGAAGATTATCTTCCTTTCGGTTTGATTATTAACTCGCGCTTAAAGTGTGAATATGGAGGCAAAAAAAGCAATTTAATTTTAAATTGAATCAACCACACACACACACACATCAACATAAAGTCGGTAATTACCAAGCGTCACTCTTGGTATTGAAAATAACGTCGACAGGAAAAACTCAGTACGTTGGCAACTGCTGCAACTAACGTCTAATTAATCGGTCTTCAAACCTAATACAAAATTAAATTTTGCACACTTTTTTCACGGCGTTTTTATTTTTATATAAACTACATGGTAAATGTAAATTTCTCGTCTAAATTAAAATACAAATAGAAGTCTAATTTGGCAAAATATTTGTAATGCTTTCACAAAACTACAAACAAAGTTTTAATATTTCCCTGGCGTCTAATTTTCTAACTCTACCCCGAAGGTTCGTACGTGAGTTGTTTGTTTCTCCCTTCCTATCTAAATGATTTTTTTTGCAAAAAAAAGTTACGTTCACTAGTTAAGCTTTCGACAAAAGTATAAGTGCTTAAAAATAAATAAACTTAAAACTCGAAACTCGAATCACATTTGTGTATGGGAACGTAAGCCATGCGAACGTAGAAATACATTTGGTCAGGTGAAGAAGTTCCCACAAAATGATAGAAAGCGTACGCCACTGTATTTACATATAAAACCTTTCCCTACTTCTTCATATTACAATAATACCATTTACATTCAGACAGTTCTATTCCAGTCAGAAGAAAACAAATATTTGTATAATAGAGTAGTTTAAGATTGTCTTCCTTTTCCTTATTCGAAACATTCCATTAATATAATAATGGAAACCTCCCTTTCTCGTGCTCGCTTATAAAAAAGACAGTGACGAGAAAATTATTTTCAACTTTTAATACTAATTTATGTTAATGGTAATAAATTTGGGACGTTTTAAGTAAACAGATGTTTCGTGTTTGTTGGCAATTCGTCAAAAAAAGGTGGTGCGATACAATAAACTTTTCCCCATTTACCCGTTTTAATAAATAAATAAGCCTTATGTACTACTCCCCTTTCTCGGCCAAATCGTGGTTTTTTATTTTAATTGAAAATTTCATTAATCTACTAAAAAAATGTAACGATATCGTTTGTCCGTTTAATGTTGTTCATCTATCATCGTAATTGACGATATATACGCCTTGGAGATCTGCACACGCACGCCGAAATCCTTGCAGACTACGAAATATACGAAATTTGTTGCAGTTAATGTAAGTTTATAGCAGTTTTGGGCCAAAGTGAACTAGTCGAGATTGATAAGGGCTGTCGGTTTATAACCGTGGCCCTTTATCCAGTACTTTGAAGTTAAAGGTATAAGTAGTTTTGCATGTTTAGAATACCCGAGTTAGCTTACTTCTACTATACGTATTTGACATTATATTTTAGCATTGCTGACAATTTCACATTTTATAAAGCTTTATAAAATTTTAAGCAGTTTTTTTAATATTTCGCCTAAGTGCTTTGAAATGGTTTTGAAAAGTATAAATTTTCAATGAGAATTTTCTTTTCACATCATCAACACTTATAACATTTTCCAATTTTTCTTGTTTTACTTTCTTATTGCTAGTCGTTCAAAAAAAATTGAGATGAGATTCGTATACATTTCTCTTCTGTTTGTTCTCCTCCTTCAGTCTACTGTAGAGCAATATTTGAAAAAGTATAATAATAAAATGAATAAAAATAATAAATATCTCCCCCTATTGTCTTTACGGCGCCTTATTCTAGTTCTGCCTAGAAGCATTATCCTCTGATATACTCCCCCTTATTTCAAAACCAGTGCTTTCCAACCATAATGAAGAAGTTTGCATACTTTTTATTTACTCGCCACCCTAGAATTAATTTTTATCGATTAAGAGTAAATTTTCAACAAAGTGAGACCAGAATGGTCTCTGTAGAGCTAATGGTTTACGTGCTTTTAAGTTCTTACATAACAATTTGATTCCATTACTTGGGAAATTATTTTGATATTTTTTCATTTAAAACCAGTTAAAGGTTAATCAAAGTTTTCAGGCCCGTAAACCCCTATACAGGGTGTCAATTTGAAAACTTCCTATATTCAATATCTTTGGCAATTTTATTACTAGACGGTCATTTTAATCGAGTATTTGCGTTCTCCCTAGATCAACCCCAAAAGTGGGGTATGATTAACCCCATAAATCTTGAATGGGAAGTTGGGAAGGGAGTCAAGTGGCACCTTATATGAGAACCCCTTAAAACCCTTATGTGGCGGCAAACAAATGCTACATTCATAGCGAGCGGTGGTACTCGAGTACCATTGTGTTTTACATGGCTTTAGGCTTAAATTTGAGGCAAACTTAAATATTTCTTACGTTCATCGAGGGTAGTTAGCATTAATGCTAATAAAAAATCGACTTAATTGATGAATTAATTTTTAAATACCTTTATTAATTTAAAAAAACAAAAGAAACGAACCAAAAACAGCTGTAAAATAAAATAAAAAAAATTTAACTTTATAGTCAAAAGATACTGTGCAAAATGTGCTATTGGAAGCAATTATTAAGGCTATAGCCAAGCGGTGTCCGGCGACCCCCGCCCCCCAAGTCTGTAGAGGTCAGGGAAAAAATTTCATTGCTATTATACTAGTACTACCTTAAAAGAAATAGTTACTGTTTTTCTACCAATTTAGTGTGATTAGTACTCACTGTGCTATAAAGGGACACACAGACAAACTTGCAGAAGCACCCACGTAAAGCTTCGGAATGAGAATAGCCCTATTATGAACCTGGGGGAAGTAAAAGGTTTCCAAGAAGAATGAACACACCGTAAACTGTTTACTCATGTGCAATGTCTTGTCTTGATCTCTCAGACTACGTGGATTAAGTACCGTCATCAAACTTTTTGGGAGGCATTAGCCCCCGCACCCTACTGTACTTAAGTCTTACCCCTAACTAACTCCTATAGTGCCGCTAAAGGGATCCGTAGAAAAACTCCTATAGTTAAGCGATTAGAGCTCCATAGAGGGGAACCTTCCTCAAACTCCTGCATACTATTAGGTATCCTTTACTTCCTGCCTATTATGTAAAGGCTTCGGAAAAAAGAATAAATCTTCTCAATACATTATTAAGAAACGACACTGAGACAGTTTACCCTGAATACCTCCACGGGAAAAAAAGAAAAAGTTTATAAATTCATTACCCGGTGATACCCGGATACCATCATCTTTAAGGTCAAAAATCTGCCACTTGATACGCCCATCATACCTGAAATTGTCAAAATTGACGCCAAACGATCTACTTGATGATATCCTCAAAGTCCCAATTCAATACGGTTTCCCAAAAATTAAATATTTCATATTTTATGGGTAAAGAGCACTTATGTATGCTAATTTGTTATTTCTTCTCAACTTCACCACCCATAGCTTTACAGAAAGCTTCCCTTTTAGAAAAAAATGTTCCAATATAAAAATAAAATAAATTAAATTTACTACAAATTATGTCTCTTAGTATTGTTCACATCAGACGTACGGTTTAGGCGCCAGAGCGCATTAAATTTTGACTGTTGATGCAGTAGGTGGCAGTCTCTCTAGTTTAACGAAACACTTCGATGTCGCGACCTTTTATTTGAAGAAACGATGACGTAGCTCATGCGATGTTTCATCTTTCGCACTTGTTCTCTGAGCAGAAGGTGTCAGCTAGTTGTTTTAGCTCATCAATAGTAAGAAGTTTTTAAAATGCCGTAGTCTTGCCAATTTCAACCTGTAAAATCATGCAGGAAAATCAACTGGAAACCACTGTCCGAAGCATGGTACAGCAGAACGAGCAAGTCGGTATCTTCTCCGAACGCAACTGTATTCATACATTTCCCACACGATGCCAACATCATCATTGTCATGAAAATAAATACTATGGCATCCATCCGTGTGTATTGAAGTGATAACCAATGAGATGTGTTTCCAGCATTCTCCAGAAATCGTTCTTTCTTTCCAATAAAAGGAGTGTCTGGAGGGAAGGTCACTGTTGGTGAGAGTATCAAGTTCATACCTCATACCTCCCATGTGCGCAATTTTTGATGGGTGGGTTATTCACAATGTATCCATCAAAAACAACCGGAACTGAGCCACACCTCTTCACTGTGGTGTCTTCAGAAGGTTTTGCGAGAGAGTCGTATATGACTCCAGTCTTTCGAGGCCTGCGATGAAGCAGCGGCACTCCATCTAAGATACCTATGTATATTGTACTAGTTTTATATTTTCGCCTTCTCTGATCATTGTTAGGGACTCGATTTTGGGCATGTGATAAGCATCAGTGTTCTAGGTCAGTTCACAGTGGATTAGCTGTTGTTACAAGTTTTTGCAAATTATCGCGATATTTCCAAATCTTATAAAACTTACATTTAAGGGTTTCTATTGCTAGCGAAGATGGAAATTGTAACATTCTAATCGTGTAGCGTAGATGTACGATTCTACCCCCCTTTTAGAGGTTGATTTAGCCAAAACGCAAATATTTGATAAAAGTGTTTCTATCGGTATTAAAATTGAGAGGTCTAGTGTCTAGTGGAGTTTCAATATTTTATACCGAGGCGAGGCCATTGGTGGTGGGAGATTTTCAAATTGACACCCTGTGTACCTCGCAAGGCATTAGCAAACAATTTTTTTATCTGTTCCACTTGAAAATGTGTGAAAATCTCACCTTATTGTATATTGTTTCTATATAAAATATGAAGGGCCGCAGATTGTAATTAACTTCTGCTCAGCTACACGCAATTCCTAGAACTGGCATATTAATTTCGAGCTCAAATCAATTCATCATTAAAATTAGAAAACTCAAACATGGGAAAAAGCAATAATAGAAGGAAAGCTCTAGTTTAGTTTTTTTAACAAATAAATTTTAATATTTCTTATTCTATTCTAATAATTATATTTCTGACAAAAGTGTCAAAGTGAAAAGATAAGAATGCAAAGTTGAATTTAGTTATCAATAGCTATCTGAACGTCAAAAGCATCCAACGCCGATGGCAATTTCAAATGAAGTCTGCTTGCTTCGAAAACATGTTCTTTACTCGCTAAAGTAACCTCGAATATGGCGGAAAATGAGAAAACTAATAGTTTCTTTACTATGCACGTATATACGTTTTATTTCTATAATTTTTGATATGAAATTCCTGAATTTATCTCTTTGTTATACCCATCAAATTTCGTTCGCTATTTTTGTTTATCTTTCGAAATAAAAGCAAAGAAAATTTAAATTGAAAATAGCTTGCGTATCTACCTATTTTCAATAGTACCTACCGAAGTTACTTACTTGAATTTACTTCAAAACGATTGTCTGTACTTGTAAAAGTTAAATTTTCCTTAAACGTAAAACGACGAAAAAATTCTTAACAAAATGTTAATAACAAGTTTTCCTGCACTTTCGGAACTTAACTTTAAAACCGTGTATTAACATTCTAAGTTGCAGTCGCTTTTGCTGTAGTAGTAATATAAGTAAAGATAAAAGTTTTAGAAGTAAGACAAATTAGTTAAAGGAATGATGAGTTGACCCAATGTTTGTCAAACGATTCCGGGCTACATCCTTCTGAGGTCTCTGCATCAAGAGTTACTGATTAAAGCGAACCGAGTCATCTCTAGAGAATCCTATCTTGAGCAAGTTAACCGATGCTTTCACATTCTGTAAGTTTGTTTTTGTTGCTAAAAGATTTATCTCGGTAGGTACATTAGCAAACTGGAAACTAATTCAGTTTACTTTAGTAATCTGCGTCGATTTGCTTTACAGTTAAAATTGTTTTTTTCTAAAATCCCATACCTACGTGCTTATACGTACGCCGTGATGGTACAAACGTATCTAAAATACTAAAAACATTTCTTTAAATTAAAATCCTCTGGAGAGTTTCGATATTTTTCTAAATCGCTTTAACGACTTTTGTTGAAAAAAATACAAGATTAACTTTAAAGTTGTCGACTTCTTTACTCTGAGCACGTCATAATTTACAATGTTAAACTTTTTACTCTCAGCGGCTTGCCATTACCTTCTGAGAGACGACCCCGTGTAGTAGATTTAACTATTAATTTTTATTCAATTAGTTAAATCATCGGAAATGAAACTCTCAGTAAGCGACTGGCTAAACTGCAAAACGATGTTTCACGAGTGTATAAAGCATCGAATCAAAAAGTAGGAACTTCCTTGTATCGCTTGTATGGAGCAGCCCTAATATTAAATTAAAATCCAATTTTGTGTAATTTGCTTTTGATCTATCTTCCATTATTCACCACTACTAGTAATGTGTTTAGTTCCATTTACACTTTTGAATTTTCCAATTTAATTATTTATTGTTATCCGATGTTTAACTACAAAGCAGATTTATTATGCAACTGATTTTATTTCGCATAAATACAGTGACAAATTATACTATATAACATAACTTTAGAAACTTTTCACAGATTCGTCCGTCGTAAAGTTTCCTCCATATCATGTAAATTCTCAATTAATAATCTGCAAGATTGGCTTTGTCTAAAAGTTTTGTTATTTTCTTCTTGCTACTTTATTATTTATATAAATTAAGTTTAACTTTGTTAAGGAATAAATAAATTATTTACTTTATCTCGTTAATTAACCGTTAATTCGATTAAATGAATACTGTTGGTGCTAATGTACAAACCGGAACTAAATGTTTAGATTAAAATTTAAATACTCGCGTTTGATTTATTTATTTAGAAATAAGAGACCTATACAGAAGATTTCCACCCTTAAGATTATTCAAATTTATTATGAAATTGGGGAGGTTTTACAGTGTGATCTTATTCCATTTATAGGAGGTGCGCGGTGAAATTATTTAGTTGCCTTATTTAGAAACTCCCCGTCATGGACAGATAATAGGCACTTACGACAGGCAAAATTTTATTGGGAGCTTCATATAAGAGGTTTTACTGAAAATTCGCTTTTAATATTGTACGACTACTTAGCCCAGAAAAAATGTTTTAAATATCGTTCTTTATGTATTTTGGGGTGTTGCGAAAAACTGCAAAAAATGCTCTTTTCAGTTTCTCGCTTATTCTCGCTAATAACTTGAAAACTACGCATTTTTTGAGAAAATGACGTCTGTACAAAAACAAACTAAATTAAATTTTATACAAATTATACTTTGTTACGTTTCTTCTTCAGAAAGAAGAACGGCTTAGGCGCTAAAGTACGTTAAAGTTTGACAAAGTCATTCCAAAATCGGCAAAAACTGCTTTTTATAGTTTTTCGCATATAACTCGGAAGCTACGCACTTTTTGAGAAAATGACACCTATACAAAAACAAACTAAATCAAATTTTTTACAAATTATCTTTGATACGTTTTTTCTTCAGACAAATGGCTTAGGCGCTAAAGCGCGTTAAAGTTTGACAAAATTCCAAAATCGGCAAAAACTGTTCTTTATAGTTTTTCGCATATAACTCGGAAACTACGCACTTTTTGAGAAAATGACACATATACAAAAATAAACTAAATCAAATGTTTTACAAATTATCTTTGGTACGTTTTTTCTTCAGACAAATGGCTTAGGCGCTAAAGCGCGTTAAAGTTTGACAAGAATTCCAAAATCGGCAAAAACTGTTTTTTATAGTTTTTCGCATATAACTCGGAAACTACGCACTTTTTGAGAAAATGACACCTATACAAAAATAAACTAAATCAAATTTTTTACAAATTACCTTTGGTACGTTTTTTCTTCAGACAAATGGCTTAGGCGCTAAAGCGCGTTAAAGTTTGACAAAAATTCCAAAATCGGCAAAAACTGTTTTTTACAGTTTTTCGCATATAACTCGGAAGCTACGAACTTTTTGAGAAAATGGCACCTATACAAAAATAAACTAAATCAAATTTTTTACAAATTATCTTTGGTACGTTTTTTCTTCAGACAAATGGCTTAAGCGCTAAAGCGTGTTAAAGTTTGACAAAAATTCCAAAATCGGCAAAAACTGCTTTTTATAGTTTTTCGCATATAACTCGGAAGCTACGCACTTTTTGAGAAAATGACACCTATACAAAAATAAACTAAATCAAATTTTTTACAAATTATCTTTGGTACGTTTTTTCTTCAGACAAATGACTTAAGCGCTAAAGCGTGTTAAAGTTTGACAAAAATTCCAAAATCGGCAAAAACTGCTTTTTATAGTTTTTCGCATATAACTCGGAAGCTACGCACTTTTTGAGAAAATGACACCTATACAAAAATAAACTAAATCAAATTTTTTACAAATTATCTTTGGTACGTTTTTTCTTCAGACAAATGGCTTAAGCGCTAAAGCGTGTTAAAGTTTGACAAAAATTCCAAAATCGGCAAAAACTGCTTTTTATAGTTTTTCGCATATAACTCGGAAGCTACGAACTTTTTGAGAAAATGGCACCTATACAAAAATAAACTAAATCAAATTTTTTACAAATTATCTTTGGTACGTTTTTTCTTCAGACAAATGGCTTAAGCGCTAAAGCGTGTTAAAGTTTGACAAAAATTCCAAAATCGGCAAAAACTGCTTTTTATAGTTTTTTGCATATAACTCGGAAGCTACGCACTTTTTGAGAAAATGACACCTATACAAAAATAAACTAAATCAAATTTTTTACAAATTATCTTTGGTACGTTTTTTCTTCAGACAAATGGCTTAGAAGTTTGAAAAAAAATTTCAAAATCGGCAAAAACCATTCTTTATACTTTTTCGCTTACAACTTGGAAACTAAGCACTTTTAGACATAAGTGTTAAAAATAAAGAACCTAAAGAGCGTGTGACATAATCTCTCAATACGCTCTCAGTCCGATAAAATAGCAATATCAGAACGAGAGTAGAGCGAGAATACCTGTACGATACCGCCTCACTCCGATATTGAAATTTTTTTCGTGGTCAGCTCTATGTTTACAGTACGCTAGTAAGTATTGTGGTGCTTGAGACCACCCCCTACTCTTGTTTTTTAATCCCCGCCCCCTTAATGACGTTACCACTAAGCCGTAACCCGCCCATAACCTTGACCTCTGATCTTTGGTCTTAAGGCTCGATTTGACCTTGAGATTTAGCTTAAACCGAAAGCCAATGTTATGGGCGGGGCTTAAGGATAACGTCATCAATGGGGCAGGGCTTAAGAAGGAGAAGTGGGGATGGTTTCAAGTGCCCCAATACCTACTTATGCTTATTTAAAGGGGGTGTGACCCAAAAATAACATTTTTTACGGATAAAGTTTTACTGAAGCTGCCTGTGACGTCATACCGACATTGGCCGTCAGCGTACCTAGTCGTATTTGGTCGTATTCACAACATATAAGTAGCGCTAATAATCACATAAACATAACCTACTAATGTGTTGTGCATACGACCAAATACGACTAGATACGCTGACGGCCGATGTCGGTATGACATCACTGTATACTTAAAAACGGTATATCTTCAAAACGGTTTGTCTCAGTAATGTGCGATTTTGGAATTTGTTCTTAGAATATTTCGTACTATAACTTTAATTTTTGGGTCACACCCCCTTTAAACAATTCAGTTAGTTAATACTTATTTCTTTTAATGACTTATCTATCACGTTTTTGGATTCAGCATCCAGCAAGAAACGATAGAGAAAAAAACGTCCACTATTTTTCCACCAAACTACTATTTGATTGAGCACGGCTATAACACGATTGATTTAAGTCTTGCCCCTTCGTAGTATGTAACTGAATTTTTTTTATTAATTTCGAATTTTAAGAATTTTTTAACTGATCAGAATTACGTATCTACTGGTCATCTGGCCATTAACTAAACTCGCCGAATTTTTACCGTTAACTATACTTTGAAATATTGACTCATTTACATTTACACCTATACATTGAAAAACTACTATTGTGCACACTTTTTGATTGGCAACAAGGGCTCATTTATAAACGACAGTCATTAGTTGAAATTATTCATCCACTCAACTTGAACCAATTATAATTTTAGGCTTCAATTACAATAACTTTGTTGTTTGCATAATATTGGCGTTGTTATGAGCCCAAGCGCAAATGATAATAATTGAATGATATATTGAACGCAACCCCCTAGATATTTAAAGGTCGCAAATTTCTCGTTTGATTGATTTTTTGTAAATCTCTACAAAAATTGAAATTGAATTCACTATACCAACAGTCAATTTGCTTTCATTGAATTATTTTCCATCTATCTGCCCGTATCTATCTGTATCGAATCTTTATTATTTATTAACAAGAACTTTACAATTCTCTTACTTTGTGGGATGAAATTTTAATGTTGCGGTAAATGCTGTTTTTTTCACACTAGCGCCAACTAGAGATAGTTATTGAAAGAAATTACCCCCCTTCTGATGTTGATTTATTAAAATGTCATTAGAAAAACAAAAATTATTTCAATGAAAAGTAATATAAAATAGTTTACTTTTATGGCGTATAGTATAAATTTCAGATAAAATAAGCTGCCATCTATACTATGCAATGTGTCCCTAGATATTAATAAATCAATGATTGAGGATTGAGGGTCATCCTAGTTATCAGTATTATAAATATAACTTGCCCCTATAACTGTAATCTAGTAGCAAATCTTTATGACTCCGTGCTTTCAGAATGTTTGTTTATTCCCCGACTTACATTTTGTACATCCAATCGGAAACAACTTTTAATCAAACAAAAATTACAGCCTGGCGTAATTTTAGCTTAAAGATGGTATTAAAATAATTTCTTTTAATTCGGTTGGAGTATCGCGCACTTTACCATAATACCTGGAATAAAAGGTCGAAAAAGTGATCTGATAATTTACTCTAAATGTGAAAAACTATTTCGAGCCTATAAAATTTGATAAAGGAGTAAAGCGGTTTAAGAGGAACAAGAAAAGCTCATTAAAGTTCTAACAAAACCTACAAATCATTTTAAAACCTTTACAACATTTAAAGAGTTGGAAAAGCATTTCGAAAGCAATTAAAAGTGCTTTTACAGGATGGTCAGTTAATAACTACTCGAATTACTTTTTATTTGTACGAGGACTTAGAAAAGAAATATATGGAGGTAGACCTAACGATTTTTAGAAAGAGCGACGGGCAAATAAAATTTACCCTTTGTATTTATTCGGTGAAATAATTGTAGAATGGAGAATTATACGTGCAAAATTTTGAGCTTAATATTCCGTTCCAATTTGTATAATGAGTATGGAAATTATGTCAAAATTTCTAAAATTTAATAACGTCAAGACACACTTTGGCGATTGCCTAATATGCATATCAAAGACCTACTACACCACTCTAACAAATACAAATTTATGTTTTAATACATACATCAATTGAGGTCCTACAACGATTACACGCGACCTGGGTACTAATGAATGACGTCAGGAACTTCGCATTAAGTTTCAGCTATTCGGGGCTTCATTTTACTTACGAAGTGGATTAAAAGGCGCAATTTTTTGTGTTTTTGTTTACAGTTTGTCGCAAGCCACGAGCTGCTTGCGGTTCTCCGCATTTTTGTGGTTTAACAGTGGTAACTCGTGACAAAGTGAGAGTCACTCACTTTAGAGCTAGTTATAAATGAAAATTGGTTGGTATATCATTTCAAAATAAATGATAATTATAGGGAAAGTATCAAACTAAAGAAAGTGTCGAAATTTTAGTAATGGATTGATGTTAATCCGCACCCTAGTACGATAAAGCTTCCAGTAAAGCCGCGAAATTTGGAAATATGAAATACCTACGTTAAATTAAAATCCTTTCTTGAAAGCAGTTTATTATGCACCACTTTGTGAATTAATTTATAATAAAATACCTTTTAACATAAACAAAACACTTTAATGGAAATATTCCTCGACTACTTTAAAGTAATTTGAAGATTTTATAAATAAAACGTTATCGAGATACGAGATTATATCAAAATTCATAACTCGGAGCAACTTTCCTACCTATGTTTATAATGAAAGCATGCAAATGTTATTTTTTAACCCTTTCATACGTACACGTTATTTTCTTTGTTACTTTTTCCTGAATTAAAATTTCTTGTTTTTCGGAAATATTTTGTTTGTAATTTGTATACAAATTTTATTATAACAAAATAATATTTACGTACTGATAAAATCGCCTAAAGCGCACAACTTAGTAATTTTTATTTTGGCAGTAGAAAAATATTTTGAAAGATTCGTGCTTGCTATAACACAACATAGTAAATGTAAATATCACATAAGAATAGGAATTTAAGGGAAATTGTTATGCTTAAGGGAAAATGTTTTTAGAAAAAAAAAAACTTGGAACGAAAAGAATTTTTTTTAAATTGCCATTAAGGGATTTTAATATTACTTAGTTGAGTTTTAAAATAATACACGCTTTTTCATTTATCTTAAGAGGGTTTAATTAATTAGGTTTTAACTTTATCAAATTGGGAACTTTACAAAAAGCATTTCGGGTACAATCGGTGTACGAGGGCTCAGGAAAAAATTACAAAAATTGCAGTTTGACTTGCATTTTTTCGTACTTTTCGAATTTCTAATCCTGCCACAGAGACGCTTTGAGCTATCATTATCTTGCGATACGAATCAAATGTATTGGACCCCCGACTTTAAATTTCGTTCAAAAATGCATGACGCAGAAGTGCTGTTGTGATGTTAAGGCTTTAATTTACATACTATTCGTATTACAACGACGACTGAAGGCACTCTCTTTTTATTGTCCCCAGGACCCCCGTCTAATACATCAAGAGAAATGCAATGGGTTTGAACAATAGCTCACGTTGCAGTTACAAAAAGTAAAAAAAGGGGACGGATCTGAACATTTTTCAGAAACACTATGAAAGTAGTCTTATCAGTGACGTGGCCGAAACTTTTTAGAGGAAGATAAGCCGTGGAGCCAGAAGATCATACTGTTCCGGAAAAGTTTAATAATGAGAGAGGAGTCACCGATTACGGGACTTTCATTTGCAAGCATTAGAAGTAGAACAAGGACCAAAATTGGCGATTTCCGCCGTAATAAGCCAATGATCTAAAATTTTCAAACGCGAGAGACGATTCGAAAATAGTGGATCTTATGAGTCACATAACCAGAAATTTTTAAGAGAAGATCAGTCCAGTCAAGAGACCAATTCGGGAAAAAAGTATAGCAGTTTTGTTTTCTAACGCTCTTTAGGGATGCTCTTTTTCAGTTTTTCGCTTCAAGAGTCTTGAAAATTGGTATGGTGGTTCGTTAGAACGTACAGTATAACATGGTAAAAGTCCTGAAGTGTGGAGAAAGAGCTGTTAAAAGGCGAATTTTCTTCGTTCGAACTGCAGGTTCTGACGAACAACTATCCCAATTTTCAAAACTCTGGGATTTTTATCCCTGAGTTTGTCTAACTTGACTGGGTTATTATAACTCGGAAACTGCAAACTTCTAGAGAAAAGTGTCCTTATACAAAAATAAATGACATTCAATTTCCTACAAATTAAGTTGCCCAGATTTTTTACGTCAGACACACGGTTTAGGTTATACTAGACGCGTTGAAGTTTAGTGTATATCGGATGTATAGCGGCTAAGCCAAAAACAACACTCTCATGTCACGTGCGTTGGTAATTAATTAATTACATACGTAGGTAATTGAAATAACTAAAGATTAACTAAGTAATTAAGTTGTTTTAAATAAGGAAATCGTAAAAATAAAACTCACCACGAGATATGAGAGTGTTGTTCTTGGCTTAGCCAATAAGTCAGATATTGCGCCCTTGATGCGGTAGCGTCTAGCCTAAAACGTACGTGTGACGAAGAAAACCTGCTAGACATAATTTGTTAGAAATTTCATTTACTATATTTTGTCAAACTTTAATGCGCTCTAGCACCTAAACCGTTTGGCTGAAGAAAAAAATCAAAGAAACATAATTTGTAGACAATTTGATTTAGTTCATTTTTATATACAGAGTGTTGCATGACGTACTGTACAAACTTAAGGGGCATTTTTCCGAGGTCAAAATAAGTCGATTTAACCAACTTACCCTATATACCAAAATGGTTCCTTAGCCCGTGAGGGTGCTTCAAAGTTGAAGAAATTTTTTTCTTTTTCTTTAATAACTCAAAAATGCTTAGTTTGGTTTTGATCAAATTTGGTATGTGGGGTCATGTTAAAAGCTAAGTGTACGAAGTACAAATAAATACTCGAGCTCAACTGCAGCAGCGTATTATTGAAGCATCGCAGCAAATAAGGAATAATCCGGAGGTACTAAATGCAGCTACTCGGTCTATTCTTGATCGTACTACAAAGTGTATCGATGCTGAAGGTGGTAATTTTAAACACTTAAGATGGTTTTTATTTCTTAAAATTTTGTAAGGGAGAAAGCATCCTAGCATAAATGTATTATCGCAATTTTAGCCTCTAAGATTGAAATATTGAAACCATAATTATCACATTTAGAGCCACAGAACGAGTTTTTTACAAGGGCCATAAAATGTCCGAAAATTAATAAGGCTTTTATTTAAAAACAAATTTAAAGAGCTGAAACTACCCCCAAAAAGTTATAATCAAATTTATCGAACAGTGAGGGTAGTTTTCACCCTTAGGAAATTTTAGTTGCTGTTTTGTAAACTTCAAAAAGTAACACTTCAATTAAAATGTTCACATACCAAATTTGATCAAAATCAAACTAAGCTATTTTGAGTTATTAAAGAAAAAGAAAAAATTTTCTTCAACTTTGAAGCACCCTCACGGGCTTAGGAACCATTTTGGTATATAGGGTAAGTTGGTTAAATCGACTTATTTTGACCTCAGAAAAAGACCCCTTAAGTTTGTACAGTACGTCATGCAACACCCTGTAGATGTCTTTTTCTCACAAAGTGCGTAGCTTCTGAGTTATATGCAAAAAACTATGAAAAACAGTTTTTGCCGATTTTAGAATTTTTTGTCAAACTTTAATGCGCTCTAGCACCTAAACCGTTTGGCTGAAAAAATCGTAAACAAGACAGTTTGTAGAAAATTTGATTTAATTCATTTTTGTATAGATATCCTTTTTTCAAAAAGTGCGTAGCTTCCGAGTTATATGCGAAAAACTATGAAAAACAGTTTTTGTCGATTTTAGAATTTTTTGTCAAACTTTAATGCGCTCTAGCACCTAAACCGTTTGGCTGAAGAAAAAAATCAAAGAAACATAATTTGTAGACAATTTAATTTAGTACATTTTTGTAGAGATGCCCTTTTCTGAAAAAATGCGTAGCTGCCGAGTTATATGCGAAAAACTATAAAAAACAGTTTTTGCCAATTTTGGAATTTTTTGTCAAACTTGAATGCTCTCTAGCGCCTAAACCGTTTAGGTGAAGAAAAAAATCAAAGAAACATAATATGTAGAAAATTTGATTTAGTTCATTTTTATATAGATGTCCTTTTCTCACAAAGTGCGTAGCTTCCGAGTTATATGCGAAAAACTATGAAAAACAGTTTTTGCCGATTTTAAAATTTTTTGTCAAACTTTAATGCGCTCTAGCACCTAAACCGTTTGGCTGAAAAAATCGTAAACAAGATAGTTTGTAGAAAATTTGATTTAGTTCATTTTTGTATAGATATCCTTTTCTCAAAAAGTGCGTAGCTTCCGAGTTATATGCGAAAAACTATGAAAAACAGTTTTTGCCAATTTTAGAATTTTTTGTCAAACTTTAATGCGCACTAGCACCTAAACCGTTTGGCTGAAGAAAAAAATCAAAGAAACATGATTTGCAGACAATTTAATTTAGTACATTTTTGTATAGATGCCCTTTTCTGAAAAAATGCGTAGCTGCCGAGTTATATGCGAAAAACTATAAAAAACAGTTTTTGCCAATTTTGGAATTTTTTGTCAAACTTGAATGCTCTCTAGCGCCTAAATTGTTTAGGTGAAGAAAAAAATCAAAGAAACATAATTTGTAGAAAATTTGATTTAGTTCATTTTTATATAGATGTCCTTTTCTCAAAAAGTGCGTAGCTTCCGAGTTAATGCGAAAAACTATAAAAAACAGTTTTAGCCGATTTTGGAATTTTTTGTCAAGTTTTAATGCGCTCTAGCACCTAAACCGTTGGGCTGAAAAAAAATCGAAGAAACATAATTTGTAGAAAATTTGATTTAGTTCATTTTTGTATAGAGTCACTTTTCTCAAATGTGTGTAGTATTCACGTTATAACCGAAAAACTGTTAAAAGAGTATATTTTGTGCAGTTTTTCGCAATTTTCTCAAAAGACACTTTTACGAAGTGGCTAAGTTGAAATTCGGATTTAGAATTACAAAATACATAAAAACCGAAACATAAAAAAGTTTTCTACATTTTCCCCCGCCAAACGACTACTTGACTGGACTGATAAGCCATGGATTTACAATAGCAAGTTTTTCAATGATGAGAAAAAACGGAGTCGCCCGCTAGAGCCATGTCCTCTACTCGTCTGTTCAACTCATCCAAAGTGTTTCCTTAAATTCACAAACCCATTGATTTTACCCATGATTGATTGGGTCAAAAATTGACTGATGCTCCTGTTACATGTCTGCAAAATAAGAGAGGAAGACTGCTACTTTGTTCGTCCGGCCTATTTGGTTGGAAAACATAAAAAGTTGGTTACTTCTTCTCGATGCGAGACCATAAAATTTTTTACATTATGAATTTCATCGAAAATGTTTGAGCTATTGGGAGTTAAAATTTAGTATATCGACACATAACTTTTAGAAAAATAACTTTTATATTCCTTTCTTTATCTTAAAATATTACCTTTGGGAACAATAATAAATTTTTTTTGAAAAAAAATAATTTTCGATGTTATTTATTATAAATTATTTCCCTTATTTCGTTTTTTAATTGTAGATAAGGAAAGTTATTGGAACAAAACTAAGTTTTAATATTTTAGATAAATTCGTTCAAGGAAGGTAATAAACTTTATCTTTAGTGACTTTAACTTCGCAGACCCATTCAAAAAATAAGTGCTATAAAAACTTTAAAAGTGCTTTTCAATAAATTATTTAAACATGAAAACGGTATAAATTATCTAAAAGCTATTTGGGTACGATATTGCAACCTGAAAGCGTTTTACATTTACTCATTAAGCTTCAAGTTTCTTCGTTAAAACGTATTAAAGTATCGTTAACTTTTATATTTTCCAAAGTTTGCCTTCTAATGTATCGGCTTTTCCTACTTAATATCGAAATATTTGAGTATTAAAATAACAGTCGTAACAAAATGAACAAAAGTTGTGCGAAAAATCCATTTCGGGAGTTTCCCGTGGGAAATTTGAATATTCTTCTATAGCCTACGTGAAGGTTACCTGATGCACCACCAATTTCGAGCACAAATGATGGAAATACAATATACAAGAGGATAAAATTGTCACTATATTTTACACATTAGAATAGCAATATGAAAACTGTCTACTTCGTATTTTTCTCACAGCGACTCAAATAATCGACTCAGTTTTCTCTGGGGACGCATGTATCGAAAAGCCATTTTTCAATAAAAATGAAGTTTATCACTTCCAGTAATATTTTTCAACTTTTACTATCTCCTCTCTTGACCACAAAACTTTCCCCAATCTTACCATAATACACTTTACGACTAACAAACCTATCAAATTTTAATAGGAAATTATTTTCAAACAAAACCGTCCACAACAAGGTCTCCGTTTGCATACTTCGGTTCGACGATCGGCTAACACGCAACGTTTGAAATTAAACCAAAAAAAAATTTGAGTGTATTTTACAAAAGTTTAATCTGATTATAGGGCTTCGCGCAAGACTTGACTATTCCTCGTGTGCTGATTTATGAGATTAAAGAAACAACACACACGTCACTACTTGGCTCGGAAGCTTACGATGAAACGTTAAAACTGTTACTAGAATTCAATATGTAAGCTTTGAGTACTTTCAAGTATTCCATTATAGGATCTTTAGCATTTTATGTAACTTATGTTTCTCGACTGTTGCTTTAAGTTCTTCCTACTTTTTTTTTAAATTGAATTAAAATCTTTTTCTTTATAGCTTCTTTGAGGAAAGAAAAATTGCAAACATACGGAGCTTTGTTCCGGAACCGATGATATTGCTTTGCTGCGTCATTCTGTGGATGGTTCTTGTATTCTCCCTTCGGAAATCGTTCAGCTATGCTTTCCAGTTTAGTATATATGGGATACAAAGAAAAAAACAATAAATGAAAAAAAATCGTAAACGGGATATTGAAAAGCCCCTTGATCGAGTCAATTTTTCTCAAAATGTTGAGTTGGAAATTTTAATTTAATCGCTCGCCATTAATAAAGTTTCTTTCGACGCAAGACTCGCCTTGAGCGTCGACTGACAAGGAGCTATAATATTGAAGCTTGAGACAATTTTATTGCGATTTGTGTAACGAAATTAAAACTGTCTCCGCATGGAGAAAATTTCGACTCGAGAGTTAAAAAGAAAACTCGAACAAAAAGTGACGTGGGAGTAGGAAATGTGCAGTACGCGAACGGTAAGTTTTATCTCGAGCTAATATAAATGCTCATAATGAAATATGTTGTAGGTACGTGATCAAAACTCGAATGGGTTTGAGAAGACTGCGTAATGGTTATAATTTAACAACACAACTTAAAATAGTGGGTTGACAGGAGCGGTGATTTAGTAGCGCTAAATTCCACATATGGCTTTCGTGCTAGTTAAGGTTTGCAAACTACTAAAATTTCACCTACTAGTTTTCATTATTAAAATGCATGTTATCCTATAGACGTCAAGTCAATTCGACTATTATTGACTAGACGCAATTTGATTGGCACGAAATGAAATTAAAGTTTGATAACTCATCGGCATCGTCGAATATGTTGTGTTGTTGTGGTAAACTCAAAATCACGTTGTACATTTGTAAGAATTGTTTGTGGTCTTGGAGAAACACCATTAAAGTGTCTGAAAAGCACTCCGCCGTTTTAGTTTACTATAGTGACACATAGAAAGTTAGAAAGCTTCCCACTGTTTTCGTTATTTGAGTTTGCATGCAGTTTCCAACTTGTACGTTAGCACGTTACACGTGTAAGTTTTTTTTAACTGACTTTATTTCCCACAAGAACTGCTGCACATGGCATTATTGCAATACTAGAATTTAAAAAAGTAGTAGGTAACATAATATGGGGAACGATTTGCATAGAATGGGGGTCTATACGAATTAAACCGAAAGATGCCGCCGCAAATTAAAAAAACTTGATTTGTTCTAAAACATTCAGAGAAGTATACTCGTATATGAGACTGCATTTGGACGGATTCCAAATAGGTAGAATTTGAGAAACCAAAAAAAATACAAACACAAGCAACACATTGTCGAGGTTGGTACAAGTATTTTTCAAACACTCTGTTAAGTCGCAATAGGAAAATTCTGTGGGGGCGAAAGTTGATAAAATTATACAATTAGAGTTCCTAAAGTTCTCGGATAGGAAAGCAACAATGCGATTTTAAATGAAAAATTAAAGGCAAATACCTACAAGTTTTCCAAAGTAATTACTGACTGATTACCCAACTAATCGAGAAAAACGAAAAGTTTTTATATGTAATAATGGAATCGTTAATATTCTACACATTTTTAGATTAGAAGGTGAACAAAGAGAGGGTTTAAGTTAGGAAAAAGAGAGGGAAAAAATTGACTTTGACACATTGTGTACAAAATAAAATCCGAAATTATTTTCTCCGCGCTGCAAAAGAAGTATTTTAGTTGATTTCTATTATAATACTTGACACTTAATAAAAAATATACAGGATGTAAGGCAAAACTAGGTCACTTTCAAACATCTAATTCTAAGATATTAACCTCAAATTTTATGGTGTTTTATATAGAAGTAACGCAGGGATGGGACTTATAGACCCGATGCTGTTTTCGTCTCTTTGATTTCCAAAATTTCAAAAACTTCACGTTTCACCTTCAAAAGAGTCCAATAGTCTAGTGCCGAATAACCTAAAATTTCTTATAAGTCAGATGTGAGTTTTAGCGGCAGTGGCCAAGCACATGTCACTTGTCTTGGTTTTTCGTTAATTTCTCGAGAACTATTAGTACAGGAGATATAGCCAAAAACTAGGTGCTAGGTGCAACTAATTCCCATAGAGACGCGGTTTGAATTTTTTAGTTCCTTGTTGATATCTCTTTGACATACTAAAAGTCTAGAAAAATCTAAGTGTGCGAAATGCGGTTTTTTGGCGTCGATCTTAAGAAATTTTTCAAAAATTATAAAAAAAATCGTGTGTGGTATCAAATTACATAAAATTGCATGCTGAAAAAGATTATGAAATTGGTTTTACAAAATCAAAATTAAAAAACAAAATGTTGGTCGAAAAGCTGCATCCTTTTGCAGTGTTGAAAATCGTATTTTTATTATCAAAATGAATTTTGGATTACAAATGCATATTAGTTTAGTCACATTAGGCAAAAAATCGCTCTTTTGTCGGAATAATTCCTACAAAACTGGATTTTTGTATATAATACACGTACGTTTCGATATTACAAATAATTGATAAGTATTTTAGATAAATATGCGTTTACAAGATAACTGCCAAGTATAGACGCGCAAATTTAATGAACGGGATCAGTCACTAAAGTTATCCATTCATGGATAATCCGACACTGCATGAAGTAGAATAAAGATAACAAAAATTATGTTATGTTTCCTCTTCAGCTAGGTATTTATTGTAAAGGCATTTTAAAAAAATATTGGAAATGGTAGCATTTAGTAAGCTCTCTATTGAACTATAAAAACTTCTTATTCGCAACTTGGAGGTACGATAATAATTTCCTATGCCACATCACTTAGAAAAAGGGCGTAGCTAAAGATTTTTAAAAACCAAAGTCGTGCCAGATTTCGTCTTCACCTTTTGTAAAGAAGTTAAAAAATACTTTTTCCGAAATTATAAATTTAAGAAGCGCTCTATTGAACTTCAACAGCTTCTTATTTGCAATTTGGAGGTATAATACAGATTTCTTACATCTCGTCACATAGAATAAGGGTGTTGTTAAAATTTTTATAAAAACAAAAGTCGTGTCATGCTTTGTCTTCACCTTTTGTGAAGAAGTTAAAAAATACTTTTTTTCGAAAAATTAAGAAGCGCGCTATTGAACTGCAATAGTTTCTTATTCACCACTTGGAGGCACGATAAAGATTTCCTATATTGCATCAGATAGAATAAAGACGTAGTTAAAGGTTTTTTAAAACCAAAGTAGTTCCAGGTTTCATCTGCACCTTTTGTGAAGAAGTTAAAAAACGCCTTTGTTGCAAATTGTAACATTAAGGAGTGCGCTATTGAACTTCAAGAGCTTTTTATTCACCACTTGGAGGCCCTATAAAGATTTGGTTTAAAAAATTTGCCAACTACGTTCTTATTCTATGTGATGTGATATAGCAAATCTTTAACGTATCTCCAAGTCGTGCATAAAAAGCTCTTGAAGTTCAATAGCGCGCTTCTTAATTTTACAATTTCGAACAAAGGTGTTTTTTAACTTCTTCATAAAAGTCAAACATGAAACCTGGCACTACTTTGTTTTTAAAAAACCTTTAACTACGCCCTTATGCTATGTGATTTGAAATAGGAAATCTTTATTGGACCTCCAAGTGATGAATAAGATACTTTTGAAGTTTAATAGTGCGCTTCTTAATTTTACAATTTCGAACAAAAGTGTTTTTTAACTTTTTCACAAAAGGTGCAGACGAAACTTGGCACGACTTTTGTTTTAAAAAACCTTTAACTGCGTCCTTATTCTATCTGATGCAACATAGGAAATCTTTATTGGACCTCTAAGTTGTGAATAAGAAGTTTTTGAAGTTAAATAGCGGGCTCCTGAATGTAACAATTTCGAAAAAATGTATTTTTTAACTTCTTCACAAAAGGTTAAGCCGAAACCTGGCATGGGCTTTTGTTTTAAAAATTTTTAACTAGGCTTTTATTCAAGCATTGTATTATAAGAAATCATCTTCAAACCTCCAAGTTGGGAATAAGAACCTTCTGAAGTTTGATAGCGCAATACATCTCGTATAAAATTTCAAAAAATTCCTTCAGGTGAAGAGGACACTTAACATGATTTCTGTTTTATAAATCTTTAATTATTATATTATCTTTATGCTACTTCATGCAGTGCCGGATTACCTATTGATGCATAACTTTAGTGCCTAATTCCGTTAATAAAACTTGCTCGTCTTACTTGACAGCATATACAGTGTTATCTCGTAAACGAATATCTAAAATTTACCTACAGATATTTTGCGGATTTTGCCGTAATATACTTATTTATAACTTCAAAACTAATTTTTCTGACAAAAAAGCGATTTTTTGTCTAATGTGACTGAACTAATATGCATTTGTAATACAAAACTAATTGTGATTAATAAAAATACGATTTTCAACACCGCAAAATTTTTCAGTTTTTGGGCCAACATTTTGTTCTTTATTTGAATTTTGTAAAACGAATATCATAATCTTTTTCAGCATGAAATTTTCTGTAATGTGATACCACACACGATTTTTAAAAATTTTCTCAAGATCGACGCCAAAAAACGCATTTCGCACACTTAGATTTTTCTAGACTTTTAGTATGTCAAAGAGATATCAACAAGGAACTAAAAAATTCAAACCGCGTGTATTTCTAAAGTTTACCAAGTTATAAGGCGTTGAAAATTGGTGTTTTTATCGCCAAAACCACGTTAGCGCTGTTGCATTGGTGATTTTAGCAAAAAATACTAATTTTAAACCCCCATATAACTTAGTAAACTTTAGGAATACAAAAAACATGAATATTTTAACTTTTGTAGCAAATTTTATCAGCTTTAATTTGGTATAGATTCATATTTTAGCTCCAACCCATAGTTTTCGAGATATTTACGAAAAACCGAGACAAGTAACATGTCTTCGGCTACCGTCGCAAAGCTCACCTTTGATTGATCAGAATTTTTAGGATATTCATTACTCACCTACAAATGAGTACGGGAACTTTCAAAAGTATCTAATCGGATTGTTTTGGTTTTCGTTGACTGGACTAATAGACCGTAAATTTTTGAGAAAAATATCTAAACTTTATACGACGCAACCCACCATACACGGGTGTATTGCAGACAGCTAAATTTGTCACATCGTTATTACACAAAGTTTTACGCATTATTTAAGAATCACCCTGTATAAACAAACACTATATCCTAAAAAAGTAGTAAAATTGAATCCTCCCAATTTTTTCCACGCACAGATCTTTCGCTTTGAAGTAATTTTTCTCCCCTTGTTAGGATTAAAGTGTGAAATATCACTTTACAATGTGCTTGTAAATTAACCCTTAAACCACCCCTTAATTTAAAAAAAAGACATTTTTACATGTTGTGTTTTATGCTTGTCTAAACTATTTTATAACTAAAGAAGAAACGCGCTCGAATTTCTTTTTTTTGTACTCGATAATTTTATCTTCATAAAAGGGATCCGGATACTTGAAAGTTGAAAGTGTTTCGAGTCGAGCTTTATTTACCATAGCAGAGATGCTAATTATTTTGTAAAAGAAATATAATTTTTTTGGTAGTAGCTTTTAGATAAATTAACTTAAAACAAAATTTACATCAAAGTTATTAATTTAGTTGAAAGTTAGATGAACATTTGACATTACTGTTATAATATAGCTATAACCCATTTGTTAATGTTTGAAATAAATTACTTTAATTCGTGTTTGAACTCCAACAAACACAAAAAGCCTTACGTTCAGTTTATCCTGTTAATTATAAACTTGAGTACAGTGCAAAGTATATTAGAGTTACCTCTAGTTAACATTTCCAATGTTTGTTATTAAGTAACTGCTTATAATTTTAACAAGATATTTTAAGCCACCTAAATGGTTCTCTTTTTGTTTTCTCTAATTTAGCATTATAATTTTTTTTTCAACTCATTAATTAGATCAAAAATTGCGCACTGTACTATAGACCGACAAAACAGCAGACCTCATTTATATTCGTTCAGTTTTTAATCACGACTAACATCATAAATGGAAATGCACGAGTTTGATGTAGACGTCAAAATGACGAATGTAAAGAATTATCCTCTTTTTGGGCACTTTTTCTGTTACCACAAATATACTATACGCGAAATGCGATACAGAATTTATTTTTAAACTTATTTTTAATTTCACAGATTGTGGTTGCAAATGAAAGACACTCGAGTATCCAGTTAATATCCCTTAGGAGGGCGAGGAACGAAATAAAAGGAATAGGTACGTATGTACCTTTAATATAAAATAATTTAATACGTTGTAAATGAACCCCAACATACACACATAAGTGAAAAAACTTTAAATGAGAAAATTTGTTTTCCACCGAGTGCCTCGGGAATCGAACCCAAGACCTTGCTATTTCCGGTAGCACGCCTATACCCAATACACTACGGAGGCCAACATTGTATTGTTGTATTGTATTAGTGTATTGGGTATAGGCGTGCTACCGGAAATAGCAAGGTCTTGGGTTCGATTCCCGAGGCACTCGGTGGAAAACAAATTTTCTCATTTAAAGTTTTTTCACTTATGTGTGTATGTTGGGGTTCATTTACAACGTATTAGATCTATCTAACTAATTAACCCTAAATATTTAAAAATGTGTAATAAAATAATTTATTTAAATCAAAGGCAGGATATTAAACTAAATCAGCGAGATTAAAACTAAGACGGCTTCTTATTTCACGCGTTCTTTTTGCAAAAAATTTCTCATTTCGATAATGAAGAACGGAACTATCTCTTTATTTTATTTTATTTTTTATTCATTAAAACGACTTTGTGGTCCTTTTTTTTCAATCATTAATACGGTTTCGATTTAAATGTTTGTTTAGTTTTCAGGACGTTTGGAAGTATCTACTCGATTTTTACACAAAACTGGACTAAAATAAAAGTGGAAGGGAGTCAAGTCAGCTTAAATAAAATGAAAACCCTAAATTATTGACCAAACTTCAGAAAGTGAGAGGAATAGCAATGATACTAAATTTCGTTTTTTAATTTAAGTGGAAAACCACCATTGAAACGATATTCTACTAATAATATCATAGGAAGAGTTTCGTTAAGTATAGTACGATAGTACCTACTTTGAATAGGGTTTTTAGAAAGACATACTCTTTAAACAGTTGTAAATTAAAAGGGGGTCGCTAATTTTGATTAAAACGCGTCTTTTAGCTACCAATAGGTAGTTGGACAACTTTTAATGACTTTTTTCTCCACTAATCGATGGTAGTGATAAAATGGGCACCAGTCCTATAGGCACCAGATTCCCTTGACTCCAGAACCTTGAATACGGTCACTCGACCATTACCGCACAGGATGAACCACCCCTAAAGAGGTTTACAGCAGCAGCAAACAAAACGTTTACGTACATCATCTCATCAAGAACACAAGAACCTCTCGACCAGAAAATATTCACACTATTGCCGTAAGGGTTGAGAGTAAAGGTTTTGTCTTCTTAATGGTGAGCACCTGACAATGTGCCTGCCATCGTACGTGGCAGAGACTCAGAGAGTGTGAGGTCCTAAGAGAAGAGGAAAAACCACGATATTGGCGTCAGCCTTTATACAAATCAATAATTCGTTAACAAAGACCACGTCGAGACAAGTAAAATGCCAGTGATGGCTCTATCGCCTAATATTTTTTTCAATGTCAGGGTAAATTAATGAGAAAGGGAGAATGGCGTAAAAGTGGCTGGTCAAGATTAAAAACTCCTATTTTCCCACAACAGCGCCATAACAACCTACTGATTTCATTTAGTAATTTAGAAAATTTATTAATGCCCCCTTTCCTACTTATGTAGGCTATGACCTCCGTATTGTCGATCCTTAGAAGGACGTTACACTTTAAGAGGTCCTATCCAAATGACTTTATGCCATAAAAAGGGCACAGAAAGAGTCCCTTTTTTAATTTTGGTAATTCTTTGTATTATAACGACTACCTTAATCAGAGAAGCAAAGAAGCTCAACAAAAAATTAGGTTAGAGGTAAACGACCATAATTAACCTAATCTGCTAAAAGTAATGGTAATAAGTAATGTAATAAAATTTTTAAAACACCGAAAATAAATTTACTTCGGTAAAATTAAAATGTAGATACTCGTAAACAAAAACTTATCGGCCACAAGGAAGGAATATTTCGATAACGTATACGCTGACCATACGCTAAACACGATAAACGTAATACAAAATAGTAGGTAACTTTAAACAAAATAACTTCTAATTTCGTTAATTACAATTAGATAAGGTGAAAATAATTTTAAACAGGAAAACGAAACGCATAATCGAAAATTACTTACTTGTCGAGTCATCTTTTTAAAAATTTTCCGGAAGCGAGATAATTTAGAGAAAATACCATCGTTCTTCTGTTTTTTTCTTTTTATTCCCTCATTCGTTACAAAAGTAAAATTTAGGCATCTTAAAAATCACTTAAAATGTTAAAAGAAATTTGATTAAAAACCCGAAAACACCGACCGAACGATGGAGCGCGTGTGAACTCAAACAGGTACAAATAACGAAGTGACTAAAATATTGGCACCGTACCTACACCGTATACAAAACTCTTATCTTTACTATAAACAATGTATAATACTCGTAGATATGAATCAACGATACACATGATGTAATTATTGAAGCAGACAAGCGAAATAAAATATAAACATAATGCACTTCAGGACTACAGTAATACAATAATGCAAAATTCAGTTAAAAATTGGAATATTGTTCTTAATATTATTTGAGTACTTATATTTATTGTCTAAAATTTAATAGATGTACTAAGAACAATGTAAGTAAGAACTTTCAATAAAAAACGAAAAATCTAAAGTTGATTTTTTCGCAGAACCGAATTTTCTTCGACTTCAAAAGCGTCGGTCACCACGAAGGCTGCACTTAAAACCGTCAGCCACAAAATATTTAAAATCTCCACAAAAATGCAATTTTTTGTTTTTAGATATTCCGAATTGACTTCGTGACTGTACCTATTGTAATTCGTTTGAAAACAGCCATAAATTAAACTTACAAAGCCCCCTTATAAATTTGTTCACAATTTTACCTATTTTCTATAATTATGTACATACCATTTGAGCACAAAATACTTTATAAGTTTTTTTAATTTTACCTGAAAGAACTATAGAAAATATAAATTGTGAACAAATGTATAAGAGATGGCACTGTAAGTCAGGAAGTTAATTCGGAATATCTAGAAACACCCTATTCCTTATGGTTCAGCTTCATCCCCAAAAACCCACCTTTCTTGAGGCGCTCTAGCACCCAAACCGTTCGTTTGACGACAAAAATCTAAGAGACATAATTTGTAGGAAATTGAATGTTAGTTATTTTTGTGTAGGAACCCTTTTTTTCTATAAGTGCGTAGTTTTCGAATTATAAGCGATTAGCTAAAAAACAATTGTTTGGCCGATTTTCAAATTTTTGTAAAAGTTTAACGCGCTCTAGCGCCTAAACCGTTTGCGTGAGGAGAAAATCGACTAGATATAATTTGTAGGAAGTTTATTTTAGTTTACTTTTATATCACAGCGCTTTTCTCAAAAAGTGAGTAGTTTTTAAGCTTTAAGCGAAAAACTGAAAAAGAGAAAGATACTGCACTTCTGGAACCACTTAGAAATAACAGACGATTGGTTTTATTACTCTATTGATACGTTTTTCCAGCCTGTTTCGTCAACGTTAACAATTTTGTACTTTATTATATCTGCAGATCTGTACCCTGCTTCTCGGACGCGCTACGTCCGATATACACCAAACTCTAAAGTGCTTTAGCACCTACACTACTCGTTAGGCGAAAAAATTCTAAGAGATATAATTTGTAGAAAATTAAATTTACTTTATTTCTGTATAGGAACACATTTTTTTTAAGTACGTACGGAGTTATAAGCGACTCGCTAAAGATTAATTGTTTGGCCGATTTTCAAATTTTTGTAAAAGTTTAACGCGCTCTAGCGCCTAAACCGTTTGTGCGAGGAGAAAACCTACTAAATATAATTTTTAGAAAATTTGATATAGTTTACTTTTATATCACAGCACTTTTCTCGAAAGTGAGTAGTTTTTAAGCTTTAAGCGAAAAACTAAAAAAGAGCAAAAACCAGCACTTCTGGAACCACATCGTCTGGAATAACAGACGATCTGTTTTATTACTCTATTGCTACGTTCTTCCAGCCTGAATCGTTATCGTTAAAAATTTTGTACTTTAGTATATCTGCAGATCTGTACCCTGCTACCCGGACACGCTACGTCCGATATACACTAAACTTCAAAGTGCTCTAGCACCTAAGCCGTTCGTTTGACGAAAAAATCTAAAAAACATAATTAGTAGGAAATTAAATGTGCTTTATTTTTGTTTAAGAACACTTTTCTCTAAAACTGTGTAGTTTTCGAATTATAAGCGATAAAACAGTCTTTTGGCCGATTTAAGAATTTTTGTGAAACTTTAACGCGCTCTAATCACTTAGGAGTGGCAGACAATGTTCCTTCAGCTTGAATAGTTCAAAACTTTGTACTTTATCGTTTAGTAAAAGTGCACGCTGCCTCCCGCACTATAAGCATAAGCAATTTTAAGCGTCAGCTTAAATAGTAAATGGTCTAGAGTCTAGACCAAAATTTTGTTTCTCTTTTGTAACATAAGGGTTGGCGACACCTGCTCTACTCTACTATGGATAAATAACTTCTTAATAACACATTTGTAAAATGTGATTAATATTAACATGAAACTTTTTGTAATTAAGCTTGGATTTGAAGATTCAATAACATAAATAACGAATTTCCTCCCTAGAAGTGATCATTGTAATACTAACGTTCATGTAGCGTTTGTAAATTTCTAACTAAATTGAAAACGTCAGATAACTAGCAGAAGTCGAGATACCTAAGTAAATTTACAACTAATTAATTTAAACGGGTCGAGTCTACTAAATAGTAAAGAATATTATCGAGTAATTCCAAAGCGTTGCTGTATAGGTATAGTAAAACCACAAAATGTCAAGACTCAATGAAGCAAATGCCGAATTGTTACAGACACTATAACCACAAACGTTACCTCTACAGTGAATGTCACTAGACTTAGAACTTCTAAGTTTATAAACCTACTTGAAGGGCGTGCGTAGCGCCCTAAAGATTTAAAACAATTGCGAGGTATAAAATTGAACGAAAACAATTTAAAAATTATCAGGAGACCCTATCGAAAAAATTTTTAAACGCTTTAAGCTTAAATTAGCATAATTACGTATTAAATGAGTTTCCACTTCGTCCATAGAAATAATCAAGGCGTGTTCTATCTAGAGAACTAACGTAAGGTTTTCGAGTTTCCACATTAAAAGCCAACTTTAGACTGTAAGCTTAACTCCAATTAATCTAAATGGCAGAATTCACATCTAAGCAAACTGCTGCTAACATATTCTGTGTGATGATTTCAAGTTTAAAGTAGGCACTTACTTTTAAATTATTGCCGGTTAATTTTCATAATATGTTTCCGTACGCAAGCTTTAGTTAATTTAATTGCAAATAGTTTAAATTGGAGGTAAATTTTAAAAGTTTAGTCTGGCGATTAAAAATTTCGTATTCGTTCTTTTTATAAACAAATTTTAATTAATACGATTAACTGAAACGTTATAACAGAGCTCATTCGATAATCTTCAGTGTAGAATCCGTTTGATGTTCTTTTTTAGCAAAAAAATTTCATGTTATACAAAAAGTGCTCTTTTGAATTCGGCCCAATTGCAAGTCTCAATCGTGCAGAATTTTTAACAATACTTTAATACTTAGTGAACCTACACAAAACGTACATTTCATACTGATGAGCTTAACCTCGATTTTAAAATAACGTTTCCAAATTTTAAAAAAACTTTTCAGAACATAGAGATTAATTAGAGACTACTCGTTCGTTCTAGTATTTCTAATTAATATTTAGCTTTGTAATATAATAAGTCAATGCGGCTATAAGTTTGTAACAAAGCTAATAAAGGTAGCAGTCCATGACCTAACATTTTGCAATAAAGCGTCTACCCTTACCTAAGCTTAATCATATTTCCTCTATTGTTATATTTTCCAACAATTTATAAAGATTATGTATAATTACAACTTTGCTTTATTTTATACACTTTCATTTACTTTTATGGGGGGGGGGGGGTAGAAAAAATTAATCGACCCAAAGCTTAAGATACGATTGTAAAAGTTACTTTTTTTAATGCAAAAAATAGCCGCATTTCCACCAGACTGTGATTTGTGCAGACAATACCAAACAAAACACTATTTTCTCTAAACTGACTAAGTCGTTCGACTTCTTTTGCTTTTATTAGTCTCTCGAAAAGGAAATGAGGCTACGAACTCAAAAGATCTTTCAAAGAAACAAAAAACTATCGGAAACGCAGCCTAGTTGGAAAATCGCATGTTTAAGTGGAAAATTATGAATTATAACTACGACCCTTACTGGATTTTGGGTAGATACGTAATAATGTAACGATGTGAAAAGATTTATTTTTGAAACTTCCTAGTCGAGAAGTTGCTACAAACGTTTTGATATTCTGTGCTCGCCCGATAGCAATCACTGTAACGTATTGGATCTACGATATGCATAATACTTGTTAGTATAACGTGTTGCATATTTGTCAGGCGTTTAATCCTAATAAATTATTATTACCTGTTCTTTTCATTTCATATTAATTCAAATTCTAATAAGTAAAGCATTACATTACATTATCAATGCAATTATAGCGTGTACTATTACTAATAATCAACTGCAGATTCGTGGTTTAGTTTGACCCCGAAAAACCCATCCTTCTTGAGGTGCTACACTTCAACGCACTCTAGCACCTAAACTGTGGGTTTGACGAAAAATATCTAAAAGAAATAATTTGCAAAAAATTGAGTTTAATTTATTTTTCTATAAGAAGACTTTTGTCTAAAAGTGCGTAGTTTTCGAGTTATAAGCGGTAAACCAAAAAAAACAGTTTTTTGGAAGATTTCCAAATTTTTGTAAAAGTTTAACGCGCTCTAGCGCCTAAACCGTTTTTCTTAGGAGAAAACCTATTGAATATAATTTGTAGGAAATTGGATGTCGTTTAATTTTGTATTGCAGCACTTTTCTTAAAAAGTGTGTAGTTTTGAGGTTATAAGCGATATACCAAAAAGCAGTTTTTTGGCTAATTTTGGAATTTTTGCAAACTTTAACGCGCTTTAGCGCCTAAGCCGTTTTTCTTAGGAGAAAACCTACGGAATATAATTTGTAGGAAATTGGATGTAGTTTAATTTTGTATTGCAGCACTTTTCTTAAAAAGTGTGTAGTTTGGAGGTTATAAGCGATATACCAAAAAACAGTTTTTTGGCTAATTTTAAAATTTTTGCAAACTTTAACGGGCTTTAGCGCCTAAAACGTTTTTCTTAGGAGAAAACTTACTGAATATAATTTGTAGGAAATTGGATGTCGTTTAATTTTGTATAGCAGCACTTTTCTTAAAAAGTGTGTAGTTTGGAGGTTATAAGCGATATACCAAAAAACAGTTTTTTTGGCTAATTTTAAAATTTTTGCAAACTTTAACGCGCTTTAGCGCCTAAACCGTTGTTCTTAGGAGAAAACTTACTGAATATAATTTGTAGGAAATTGGATGTCGTTTAATTTTGTATAGCAGCACTTTTCTTAAAAAGTGTGTAGTTTGGAGGTTATAAGCGATATACCAAAAAACAGTTTTTTGGCTAATTTTAAAATTTTTGCAAATTTTAACGCGCTTTAGCGCCTAAACCGTTGTTCTTAGGAGAAAACTTACTGAATATAATTTGTAGGAAATTGGATGTCGTTTAAGTTTGTATAGCAGCACTTTTCTTAAAAAGTGTGTAGTTTGGAGGTTATAAGCAATATACCAAAAGACAGTTTTTTGGCTAATTTTAAAATTTTTGCAAACTTTAACGCGCTTTAGCGCCTAAACCGTTGTTCTTAGGAGAAAACTTACTGAATATAATTTGTAGGAAATTGGATGTCGTTTAATTTTGTATAGCAGCACTTTTCTTAAAAAGTGTGTAGTTTGGAGGTTATAAGCGATATACCAAAAAACAGTTTTTTGGCTAATTTTAAAATTTTTGCAAACTTTAACGGGCTTTAGCGCCTAAAACGTTTTTCTTAGGAGAAAACTTACTGAATATAATTTGTAGGAAATTGGATGTCGTTTAATTTTGTATTGCAGCACTTTTCTTAAAAAGTGTGTAGTTTGGAGGTTATAAGCGATATACCAAAAAACAGTTTTTTGGCTAATTTTAAAATTCTTGCAAACTTTAACGCGCTTTAGCGCCTAAACCGTTTTTCTTAGGAGAAAACTTACTGAATATAATTTGTAGGAAATTGGATGTCGTTTAATTTTGTATTGCAACACTTTTCTCAAAAAGTGTGTAGTTTTGAGGTTATAAGCTATACACAAAAAAACTGTTTTTGGCTGATTTTAAAATTTTTGTCAAACTTTAACGCGCTCTAGCGCCTAAACCGTTTGCCTTAAAAACAAACCTATAGTATATAATTTGTAGAAAATTTTATGTAGTTTATATTTACATCGAAGCACCTTTTGTATAAAGTGCGTAATTTTCGAGTTATAAGCGAAAAATCGATAAAAGAGCAAGCAGCTCACTCTTCTCGAGTCATCCCCAATATAAGTTAACTTTGGTGTGGCAAACGAAACGGTCAATTTTATTACTCATGGGCAATGTCGTTTCAGCCTGTATTGTTACAAATTTTGTACTCTATCATGTAGTTAGTAAAAGTGCTGGTTGCCTCCCAGATCATCAGAGATTAGGGTAACCAACATTATTAGCGTATCAAAAATCACAAATTATTTCTTTGAATTATAAAGACAAAACACGTTGAATATATCTTGAAGGTTAATAATATAGGAAGAAGGGCTTCATAGTCATACAACAAATGTCTGTATCCACTTTGAATGAGACATTTAGTGCAAATCAAACTGTTGCGAAGACACTGAATTTTATTAATCCGTCTACATTGCTTGACGAAAGCTTTAACGTCACGACGTCACGACTTAACATTGTATTGAAAATCTTAAATAAAACAATAAAGTAAGATATCGAAGTTGACAAAGACGTATAAACTGAAAAAAATATCAATAGCCAATGGTAGCAAAAGAGCACCATATAAATACATTTAATAGACTTAATTAGAATCATTCTAAGTTCTAAGCCAGAATGATACATTCGATTTAAACTCGACGAACCCTCTAAGCCCTCCCATCTTCGTACTTCGTTCCAATAAATCTGTTGTGCAATGTAAAAATTCGCTATCTCGCTGCCTGTTTTTCTACGCGTGTGTTATGTATGTGTGTTGTAATACGATAACGGTTTAAATCGGGCATATGTGTTGAGTTGAACATCCCAAAATAAAGAAGTAAAGTAGAGCGGTTAAAAATTCCTTCTTTTTCGATAAATAACAATTTTCTACCACACACACCATGGCCTAGCATGATAAAGTTAAACTTTTTTGCCGCTACCAACAAAGTTTATTTAAATGCGAGTGTTTATTAAACTTAAAAAGCTAACTTTTATAATAAGAAAATCAAATTGTGACCTATTTAGGAGCAAATTCATTGCATCGAGACCGAGACAGACAAAACGACAGATTACATTATACGGGAAATCTACATAATTATGTGGGTTTCTCATCGCTGATGCCAGCTCTAAACTGATACTGAATAGGAAATAAAACCAAACTGAAACTGTTCACACTAATGTTACACCTTGTATTAACCGAGCGAAGTCTCTAATTATATTAACGGAGCTCGAAGAAAATTTACAAAAGAAAAGCAAATTATGACTACACTAGTTAAATTATCGACTATAATGGAACGGAGTAGGTGAGGATTAACATAACTGAATAATTAAAAGTTGAATATTTATGAGGAAAACTATGTATACAGCAAGTAATAACAATATACCTGTAGTAAAGAAAATAAATAAGTAGGTATGTCATCCATTTAAATGCAAACTCTATAAAGCCTTAAAAGAGCTTTTCTCCTATAACAGCTGACAATTTACGTGCTTCGTATAAACGAGTATGGGTAGGTAAATCCTAAAAATTTCCCTTATTTTCGCATTTGAAAGGCGTCACGAGAAAGTTGGTGTCAGCAGTTTTGTGGAGAAAGCGATAAGATAAAAAATTGTTCGCCAAAGAACTCGAATAGAGACCTTGCGCGTAAAAAGACACTTTCGAAAAGTTTGATGAAAATATTTCAAGTATTCGATTTAAAGGGAAAAAAAGCGTATAAAGTAATTTAAGACATTGTGAATTATTGCCAACTTTTTCCGGTCAATTTTTCTCGACGAAATTTTTATAACGACTCGAAATTTTTGTCGAGTATCATCGGCATCGCATAAAGGTCTAATTTAAAAAAAACAAGGATAATAAAAATCTCGAAAATATAAAAATGATAAACTATCCCAAGCTGAAGCTTCCAGTTTAATAAGTTCAACTCTTTTAGAAAAGTTGAATGTCTGCTAACCATAACTCATAGATTGTTCAAGATGATTTGAAGCAGATAATAAAATAAATGTTGAGCAGATGTATTACATTTTTGCTGATACTTCAATTTTTTAGTGCAGAATCTACAAGGCGCCATGACTATTATTATATAAAATCTTTTGGTAAACATCAATTTCGAAATATAAAAATAGTTACTAGAAAAGTCGTATGAAGTTCTTTTTGCCACTAGACGGATATCGGTGAGGTGGTGTAACTCTAGCCCACTTTGACACAGATTAGAAAATTGGTCATTTTCATCAAATAAATTAATTAGTTTGTCAAACTGTAGGCTAGAGCACTAGTTAGAGGTTACATTTCGCACAGTTTTGTTAATGAGTCAAGTTTCAACGAAGATATACAGAGTGTTTCGTGTGAACAAATTTTGCGACCAGCGAAAACAGCCTACGAATTTTCCGAAGCAACTTCGATGGCAGCTGCAGAATTAGAGATGAATTGAAAATTCAAAAGTAGAAATCACTACACAGTGATAATGATAACATACCGTTTGATTAACCAAACATCCTATACATAAATACCTACTAGATAAATTTAGTAATGCGATAAAGTACCTTACATTGAGGCCTGCGGGACCTCACTCCTTAATTTAAATGAGAAAATCAAAACTTTTCCCAAAATTAAATTAACGTCGCGCAATAACTTGATTTTGCATATAAATTAATTTATAAAATTGTAATTAATTTGTTTGTGACTTATTAATTTACAAGCAAATTATTTAATGGGTGCATTTAAATAGACATTTATTGTGCTGTTCATTGTTGTAAATATAATGCACTTTATAGAATGAATGACAATTGAAATTCAGTGATGTGTACGGCCCGGTACACGAGCGATAAAACAAACCCCCAAAGAACACCACCAATAAATTTTCCTTTGCTTTGCACTATAAAAATTCTTGGATTTTTAAAATAAATTCTTTTTGTCCCCTCACATTTAATTTTTTTTAAAGTTACGTACAAAATAATTTAGAAATTCAGATATTGATTTAATTTAGTAACGAGTGAGAGATGCGAGGAAAACGTGAAAAAATTTTATTTTTTTGATAAATATGTAGGTCGATGCGTAAATTTACGCTAGTAAGATGTTGAGGGGTTGGTTAACATATGCATAAAATATACCGACCATTAAATGGTGGAACTTGATGTTCTTATTTAAGTTTTAAGTTTTAACATTTCCCCAAATAGCGTTTGTCAGATGTAAGGGATGTTTTTATCAAAGGTTGATTAAGTGTGAATTATTTAGCGAACCATTTGTAATTAACTTCAGAGAAGGGGGACTAAAAGAAAACGAATTCTATCAATTTAAATTTTTATTAAAAATTTAGCCTATCGTTGAAATACACCGCCCAAAATACAAACAAAAGTCCTTAACGTATACAGGGTGGATTATTTTTCACTTTCTCTACGGATTTTTTTAATAAAATAAAAGAATTCGCTCTTTTTATCGGTGTACAAAGTTTTTTAGGGAAGACTAAACGGCTAATAAAAAAAATTATTATGGTTATTTTAAAATTTTAGACAAAGACTTGGACGTCGTTTAAACTTTTCTTCAGTATCTTAACAAAATAATTACAGCAGTTTAAAGAATTTCCCATTTACAGCAGTTTAAATCGCAGACTCCCTCGAGAGAACAGAGTTTGTAAATATTCTCAAAAAGTGGCGACCGGAAGCCACGGAACCGTTAAATCAGTGCGGAAACGCAACAGAATACATATATCACCAGCACCGCTGAAAATGCAAGTGGAATAATTGAAAAAACAGACTATAAGTGACTCCGTGCACAAGTGGTTCGTAAATCTACGCCCAGCTAAAAAACCTACGGGACCAGGCCACGAGAGCAGGTACGACCAAGTTAGCCATCGGAACTGACAAGAAGGTAGGCCAAAAAGTTAGCGATATACGTTAAATGCCAGGAAAAAGTTTTTGGCAAGATTCGGCGACAGAACTAAAGATCACCCAAGTGGTTAAGCCCAGGGTTCAAAGGTGGAACAATCACGATTAGGGCGGAATCCCCTGTATTAAGCGGACTTATTGAAAAATACAAAGGAGGTCGTAAATGTCAAAAAATGAAGATCAAAATTCAGGGTATAAAGAAGACAGAGCCTGGACACTGGACACTTCCAACTAAGGTTAAATGGGGCCAAGGGCGCGGCTGAAAAGGTAAGCAGGCCATAGAGAGTAAAAATTTGGGAACAAGTACCAGGATTAAAACAAATTAAAAGATATTCAACGTAGTACTAGATATCGAGGCCAATATCAGTGCAGAGGACGTCAAGAGCGGTATAGCCACGGAAGCTAATGTAGTGCCTAGTACAGCCACTAGCCATCTAGCCAGATGGCCACACTTGGCGTCTACTCAAGTGCAGTGACCAGCTTACGAAGGATCAGAAGGATTAAAATAGAATGGGTTTTCTGCAGAGTCAGGAGTCAGGGAACGCATCGGGGTAGAAAGATGCTACCGCTGTCTAGAGTTCGGTCACCGTAAGCCGGACTGCAGAGACGAGGACAGAACGGATGCTTGCCTCAATTGCCACGAACGGGGACATAAGGCTTCTAACTGTACTAAAGACGCATTTAGCCCGATCTGCGGGAAGGAAGGGCATAGGATGGAATCAACCCGGTGCCCTGCTGTCAGAGCCTGGGTTGAGGTAAAGAGAAAGAGTCTAGCCTAGTAATTGCCATAAGCCCCATTTACATAGAACTTAGTGCAGATTGATGGTGTAGTTTGCTGGTCTAGAACTAGTCACGTGGCGTAAAACCATTTACATAGACTTTAGTGGTAATTATTTTTTTCTGATGTTTTTTCCTATTTTTTTTCTCTTAATCTTGAACAATGAGATTAAAATAGTACTACCGAAAACCAAAATGAAGAAATAAAATCAAAGCAAGTATTTTGTCAAATCTTTGTTTAAATTTCAAATAGCTGGGTCACGTGGAAAAGATGCGCTTCAATGGTTGGTTGGTGCCGATTTAGTAAGGAAAGTGGTCTAGAAGATTAAACCTTGCAAGCTTTTTGACCATTGTTAGCAACGACCTTACCAACTATACCTCATTGTAAACGCGCACATTGAAAAGACCCTATTCAAGCTTCTAGACGATTCTTTCCTTACCAAAACGATTAGACTACTGTCTATGTAAATGGCACTATAGAAGTAGGACGACACACGAAATTACAAATTACAAACACGATTGCTGCTGCTTATGAATGTGATTTCGTGGCAATTTCAGAGCCAAACAAAAATATCAAAGGGAACAGTAAATACTATACTTGCGATTGTAGATAATATACAATACTCCAAAAACAACCCCGTAACCCAAATCGACTACGGTGAATACTACGTGACCATCAACAGCGGGGCTTTCGCCCTATACTCGGTGTATGTTAGCCCTTACTGCTCGGCACATGAATTCGTAGACAAGGTCGAAGAACTGAGCGATGCTCTCAAAAAAGTGACGAATGATGTGATTATCACGGGAGATTTCAAGGCAATGGACGTAGTACGGTGGGGGGTCTACTGATAACAGGGGCGTACCCTTGCTAGAACCTGAGAATACTAAACTAGAGAACATCGCCAACACTGGTACGTAGGAATGATACCTCATTTATCGACCTGACAATTACAAACATGATTGAGCAACTTGAATAGGAAGTACTCGAAGATTTCACCGCCAGTGATCACAAGACAACTCTTTGTACAACCCCAGTTAAAAAGGGGCCCAGATTGGAGAGCATGCTCGGCGCAGTTAGCATGGTCCTACTTGAAGAGGCCTTCGAGAGGGACGTTAGCAGCGTCGAACGCATGATCCTTTAAAAGGTGGTCAAATTGGTCAAAGCCAGCAGATCCATGATATAAGTTGACTCTAAAAAAGGACTACCCTACAACCTCTATTAAAGAACAGTTTAAGCAACTGAACATCGCACTAAAAATTTAAAAGCATCAGTGAGATACTCTTTCAAAACTGCACTACTTTCCCCTAAGCCATTTTCTAACTCTTAGAAAAAGCGAGATCACAGAGAAAATGAAAACTCACCCTATATGTTGTAAATTGAGAATTGCCTTCATTTTACAACACGTAAAAATGCTGAAAACATAATTTGTCCAATATAAACGAAAATATTGTTTAAACAGTTAAACTCAAAGCACACAATTGTTGCAAATACTCACTGTTCGCGTATTATTCGAAGTATAAAAAAATTAAATATGAGTTAAATATTTAATTAAAACAAACAAATGAAATTTACGGTATTTAGCTTTTTGTGTAAATAAGCAATATATAAAAATGTACCTAATGCATTTGAATTATTTGTGCTTAAATTTTTCCCTAATTTTTCCCTTAGTCGATGATAATAACCTCCGTGTCAAGTTATACATTTTGTGTTTGTTCTGTATTTTTTTGCGTGTGTCTGTTAAAACCAAGAGTTATGCCAAGCGTGTAATTTCGTACACCAATTTTTTACGGAATTTTTATTAAAATTTATGCATTGTCTAAAAATGTTGTTTCGTAGTGTTCTTTTTTTAGTTAAACACACATTTTAATTCCTCTTTTAATTAATTTTGAGCTAAATGGGTTACGTTTAGGTTCAGTTCGGACTAAAAATTAACTCGCAAAAAATTTTAAAAATGAATTGATTATAGTTTGTGCGAAGAAATTAATTTTTCTTTTGTTTTCCGCTCTCACAACTGCCACGTCTATATTTTTTAATTCCAACGTAATATATTTTAGGTTTGGGCAGAGAAAAATGAATTTTTTTGAACTGTAACGAAGAAGGCCAAATACACCCACATACATGGGTATCAGAAATTCAGCAAAAGCTATTGCTAAGTTTAGGAAGGGATCGAGAATAAGTTTCAACCTAAAGTCCCCACACACGACCTGATTCGGTCAGGCGGTCGGGCCGATTTGGTCAGATCAGGTAGAATATCAGGTCGTGTGTAGGCTTGTCGTCTGACATTTATTGTGTCGGGTCGTCGGGTGTTGTCAGATGGCCCGTCCACCTGATTACTCAACCGCCTGACCAAATCAGGTCGTGTGGAGCGTTGTCAGACGATTTAGCGTGTAGGCAACACCTGATTTGGTCGGACCGACTGTCAGGCCGACCGCGTCAGGTCGTGTCTAGGGGACTTAAGCGTCGCCAATGCTAAGCCAGAGCAAAACATCAGGTTTAAACCTGGACATACAGTCTGCTGTCTTTTAGCATCCTTTTAGTCATTTTGGGCTATTAGACATTGCAAACTTCGACGTTGTTTTCCTTAAAAATCTTCTGGCGCAATTCTCTACAACTTTACTATCGATATGCAAACTCAAAACTGTAGATTAAGGTTAGCATTGAAATAGTATGGCAGCTACGAGCAAAAACAAAATCATTTCGAAAACTTTTATAAAAATCAGGTACTAGCAATATCTATTCGGCCGCACTGTATAAAGCGTCATTAATTTAATTTATATACCATACGTACGTAAATTATTTTCTGAAAATAAGGTCGCAACTTTAATTAAATTATACATTCTTTTGATTACAAATACCCAACCCTTATACAAACTTAAAGAAGAGAACATGAACATGAGTAAAAGCTATTATATTTTACGACGACATAATTTAGGGCAATAATCCCCGCAAAACTCAATCTAATACACATTTTAATTTCATTAATAAACTCGCAAAATTTTCCAATTTTCGTATTAAACGCCTTCAATTAGGGCAAGCTTTTATTTATGCAAATTCGGGGACAATTTGGTGCCTAAACAAATTTTACTGAGGTTCTTTGTGATCTTTATTTTTTTAGCTCGAGACTTCATCCAAGATTACGTCATTTTCTAGTGTCAGTTCAAGGTATTCCTCAGAGATAGAGCCAAGAGTTTATTCTGTGCGGAATTTATTACTTCTGTTTTGAATTCTTCTCAAATAGTGCCGTTAAATATCTCTGGTAATCACAGAGTTGCTCTAGGATCTAAGATTATCCCAATTTGCCCTACTCCTAATATTAGCATCAGAGCCTTTCAGAGAAAATGCGAGGCCCGGGGTTTCTAAAAATTTCATAAAGGCACATGATATCGGTATTTCTAAAAAGGCGCCTCAGACGAAAGTTTATCATTGTTTAAGGTGAAACGGCTTAAAATGAAGTCTATAGGAATTTTAGTAGTAAGTACATATTTGATAGTATCTCCAAAAAAGAGGTTTCAGAAAAACTATGTAGAAAAATTACAAATTAAATTGCTATATTATTTCAGATAATAAACAAAAAATATTATTGGATACCCCTCAATTATTTTACCAAAGAACTTTTTCTTTTCGTCGATTCGTCCTAATTTCTGTCTCTGCCTTCCCCTTTATTTTTGTGTATGGAGTTTCCAAGTTGAGGGCATTTAATCTTATGAGTTTCAGGACAGCAACCCCTTTAATGCCCCCGCCCCCCATAGATATTTCCTAATAGTAATATATGGAATCGTCGTTGATGTAAAATTTCACCACAACCCTCGGTGTTTGATATAGCTGGTGGTTGATTATATAGCTATGTCATAAGTTGTTGAAGATAAAAATATAAAAAATGATTGAAAGACTTACCTTCTAGTTGATAATCCTTAGGTGATTGCACTATAAGGAAAGGATAAAAAGGAAGTGTCGTATCACCAACCAGAAGATGAAATAATGTTGATTGATTAGATGATGACTAAACTTTAACTACTAAAAATTGATTACTATAATGTTGAAGGTGAAATTTGAATACTAAATCAAATGAATATTATTTTAATACTGAATGAAATGAATTGATAAAACTAAAAATTAAAATACATTGGTTGAAGCCCCACCTCGAACGCAAGTGCAGTTTCGATAAGTTTAAACTAAATGATAAATATTAAATAACCAAAACCAAACACTCGGAATAATTTTCGGTGACTTCACGGCTTCTGAACAACTGATGATTAATACAATGGAACGTAGCGCCTAAATAATCTCTTTTGGAAAAACTTTTTATAAATTTAATTACATTTTTCGCCAAATAAAGTAATAACATTGGGGTAACCAACTGTTGATTTCATAATTAGAAGTTGAGAAATAAAAAATGATTTTAATTACTTATATAAAAAAAGGACGTAGGTACTTAGAAGAGGAAAATTTTAAAATTTGCAACAATATGTACCTAGGTGTATAACAAAAAACACTAAAACAAGTCGTATCTACGTAGTTTACAGAACGGGTGTTTTTATACGCTAATAAAAGTTTAATTGCGTACAGAACATTCTACTGCTGACATCTGCACATACAGATAAAGCGGATGAAACTTTCCAACTTTGCTTTAGAAACATGAGTTAACCTCTCTTATCGTTAGGATATACACCCGAAGCAATTCGCAATACACAACTATTGTTGCAAAGCGGTTAACTAAATGATTAAAAATCATTAGATTTTTATTGGCAAAAATATAAAAGGAATACGAGAGAACAAAAAAGAGCGTTCATTTTGTTACTCGAGAAGCATTTCAAACAAAATGTCACGTACCACAACGGGGCGAATGTGACAATTTGAGTTGGTCTATACAATTACATAACAGCATGCGTGTTCACGCGTAAATATACATATGTTTGGATGCGTTGTAGCTCTTAACAACAGTATGTTTAGCTCGACATAAAATATGGCCATCGTGTAAGGGTAACATTTCGACATTTACGCTGATGAAAAATAATTTAAAAATGGCTTTCGAGGCGGCCTGCGCGAAATAAAAAAAATCGCCCCAATCAAAATTAATTGAGAATTATTTTTTAGCCTATAATAAAGCTCTCTAATTATAATAAAAGACACTTTTTTTCAAATTGCATTTGCGCGCTGGGGTACAAATTAAATTGAATAATTTAAAAAGTTGGCGATTTACTTCAAAACACGTCCTTTGTACTCGAATCAAATTTGTTACTGTGTCGAAAGAATTACCACATTATCAGACAGTTGTCGTTTAATATTGGCACAAATGTGAGCGAGCTATTGGCCAAATTCAATTTTTCAATAAAAAGGGGGAAATGATATTCGTTATTTTTGTTTTCGTGACTGTTATTATACCCTGTATAAGTAGATTATTCTGTTTGGGTTATTCGCACTGTAATTGTGAGACATCTTAAGATCGACAATGTAATTTTGTAATTACAGTAAGTACTAGAGAGCTCTCTTATAACCATCATTAAGCAATTACCCCACAGATTATGTAACACAATATGAGTTTTGCGTTGAGTTCTACAATATGGTTGCTAATTAAATCATTGTTGTAGAAATTGTTTTGTTCAACCACAATTATGGATTATCGTTAAACTGAAAATAATCGGTAAATTTATTATCTACCTACAATTAAATTAGAATCAAAATTTTGAAAGTTTAAACAAACTGAACTTACCCTAATGTTGCTTTACTGCACACTTGCACAGTGCGAATGAGGATTTTCAGTTCCTTTTTTAACTTTTGGGGAATCTCCGAAAAATTCTCATAAAATCAAATGTGTCTCCTAAGTGTCAGTCAATGTTTTGCCCTACAAAAGGTGGTGTAGTTCTGATTTTTAAATATGTTATTAAGTTAGAGGTCCTGAAAAAAAATCCAGTTTTCAACCTTGTGGGGGTGATCCACGCGATCCGCCATCTTGGATTAAAGGTACGAATAATGGGTTTTTCCGATTTAACTTCTTAACGGTTGATCCTACAACCAAAATGTCCAATCCAAATTGGAAGAGGGCAAAATTCTCTACAATATTTATTCTATTCATTTTGTTCCTATCTGTTACAGTTTCTGAGATATAAGCTAGAGAAAATTGCTATTTTCAGAAAAAATAAATTTTTTTGGTAAACTTCGCTTGGGGACTTTTGTACCGTTTATTTGAGAAAAAATTCTTTCAAACAAAAGTTGTAGGATTTTAAATTGCCTTTAAATTTAGTGTATCACTGATATTTTAGCGAAACCAGATCCAAAGTTAGAGCAGTTTTATGATAACCTAGAAATGTCGAAAAATGAGTCATGAGTGTTCGCAGCTCGAAGTTTTTGTTATACCCCCCCCCCCCTCCATATCAACCCATAACAATTTGTCCCACATGTCAACATTTATACAATTTAAAATGGGGATGATGGGGGTAAGGTAGAAATGTTAAGCCAATTTTTTTGTTTATATTGCCAACAACCTGGCAGGAGTGAACGCAGTTGGTTTTTCAGTTATATCTAGAGAAGGAATAAAAATCAAATTACAAAAGTTTGGCCGTTTAGGTATTTTTTTATGCATAATTTAATGGTCAAAACGAATACTGTTCAGGGGCAAACCGTTAGGGGGTTAATTTGTACCTAATAGTAATCCAACCTTAAAGGACATGCACTACTACTAAAAATAAGACAAAAACTTTCTTAGCGAACAATTTTTTCTAAGCGTGCTACAGCCCTTTGGAAGCTTACTATTTAAAACTGATCTTCAAAGGGCTGTATAGCGCTCTCAGGTAAGATTTTCAGCTACGTACCTAATTTTTATGGAAACTTTTTGTCCTAATATTAGTAGTAGTGAGTAGTGTAAGTTCTTAATGTTTGAGAAAAATTTGGAAAACAACATTTTTGTGCTCCCTGGAGTAGGATAGATTGTGTTATTAAGCTCGAAATTAGAAATGGTAACGGTGTGAGAGCGACTCGCGTGTTAGTTAAAGAGTGATAGTCGGTATTTTGAATTATCTCCTTTAGGTACAAGAGATTTTTTCTCCCAACTTGCAACAAACTCAAAGGTTGAAAGTAAATATTTCCTCGAAATAAAAAGTTTCAAGTAAAACCAATTGGGTGATTACACTAAGCATTTGTAGACACAAAGTTCCAACTTCCAAACTTTTAGAGTGTTTACTCTCAACAGATCTGGCTATTGCTGTTTGAAACTTGGGAAGGAAAACATTAAATTAGTGATATTTATAAAATCAAATTTACGTTTTACAATATAAATTGAAATAATAAAAAAAATATCCAAATTTTTGGAATTACCTCCTGCAACACTTTGTATAGATTTAGATCTTTTCTCATCATTATTCATAACTTCAAATTTTGTTAGCTAAAATTAATCTTGTAGAAGGTTAGATGTTTTATAGACTTTGATAAATTTAAGGCATGATTTTTATCACTCTAATTAAATTCGAGTCGCAAGAAGAAATGACGAAAAACACGAAATATAGAAGATACTGTTAATTAAAAAGCAACCTTGAATAATTACGACATTTTTTATTTTTTTTAAAAATCCTCTTAGAGCATAAGTTATTTAAAAGCAGACTTGTTAAAATAAAGTAGGTACTTTGCAAACCTTTCGTTATAATATTTATTTTTAAATTAGTACATTAAACTTCGCTAAATTAGGACTTTGGGCACAAAATGAGCACATAAAGGACAAGACAGGAACTCGATGATTGGATGTCATAATTGCCTTTCTATTGCCTGGCTACCAATTAATTAGACCCACATGTTTCGGAGCATATCAAAGTTGGCTGATTTAAAATAAATTTTATTTCAAAGGAACGGCGATGAGTTACCCCGAAGATACCTTTGTGTTCTCCGACATGTCGACAGCCTAATTATTTTGGACCCTAAAAATTTAACTGTCGGATGTGTAGCTTAAGGCACCCCTACTGTACGTAGGCACACCTCATTATATCTTCCATTTGCAACACACGGAGCAACAGTCTCCTTCGATTAAATCCCATGTACTAACTAATTACTCCAACCACCTCGAGAGAATAATTTTAAATTTTCGTTCGGAAAAGTATTTAAAGACATTTCGATACAAATTGATTAACAAGGGTTGTTGCAAGTCCCCAAGTCTCTTTTGCATGTCATCAACGTGAATACTCGACGATGTTGGTCGTTTTAAGGGTAAGCACAATGAGGAGGACTCGAGGGAGACCTTACGCTTTTTCAACCCGAGTCCTTTCTTTTTAGAGAATTATTTTATAGATTCTCATTTCGGCAAATGTTTGCAAATCTTATTGAATTCGAAAAGGAATCAAAGCTAATCTATCGATTTCTTGTACGTCAAAAGCGAGCTTTCCTTTTTTTTAAATCTGAAAAAATATTTTTAGAAATTTTTTTATGCGGATGTACTTTGTGTTTTACAGATGGGCTGCTGAAACGAGTATTAAGTGCTTCATCAAAGTTTTCAAATGTAACGCAGTTTTTTTTAATACGACGAAGCTGAATATCTGAAAAATTACTATGGAAAACTTTTAATTAAAAAGAAGATGATGACGATGAAACTTTCCTGCGGCTAAAAAGAATTAAAACAAAAAAATAGCACAATGGATGCGTGACGAAAGACCGATTAAAAAGCTGGAGAATGAACGTCGAAGCTGTTTTTGCAAATGCTGTTAATTAAAACGCTGTTCTATGGTATTCCATTTAAATACAGAGTTACTTCATTATACGTAGCTGACAGTGCTTTTAAAATTGAAATAAAATTCTAAGATTTTTGTTATGAAAAGAAAAAATTTTCTTTTCCCCAACAAACCAAAATAAAATAATTAAGACTAATTAAGTAAACTAAAATTACAAATAAAACTTTTAAGAATCGTTTAATTAAGAATAATATCCTAAAAGGAAATGAGTTGGAAAATCGCCTCTTTAAATTTTGTTTTAATTAGAATAACATTTAAAGCGGCAATCTTCGAATCGAAATACGTCTTTGTGCTGCAGCGGTTTTTCTTAAAAGAGCACCCATCCGCTAATAAAGTCTTTCTACCCCAAAATTACCGCAAGTTCTTCCCTAATTTTCTAACTAAAAAACGCAATGTTTACTAATAAATTTAAAAAAAAGGGTTGAAACGGGGTTGAACCTAAAACACAATTTATCCGAAGCAAGCTGTGCATATTTTTCTTTTGTCAAATAAATCATTTTCAACAAATTGTGAAATGAAGCAGCAAATTAGAATCAGCGTTTGTCATTTATTATAAAAATATGTGACGGCGATTTCAAATATTGCGCCACTCCTATCGTTTTATCGCACCGTAATGGCCAAAGGTAGTTGAAAATAATAATGTAACACTACGATAAAATCGGCTACTTCCTTAAAAATAGGTACTCTCGGATCGGAAGTTGAGCTTTAGGTCAAACTTGAATCTTTAAATGACATTTCCGCAGTTTCGGACGTTTCATATTAAAGCTATACACACTTTTACTTTTGTTGACGTGGAAATTCTTGGATTTTCTTTAATTTAAGAAAACATAAATTATAACTATGACTGAAGTTAAGTTAGTTGCCAGGTAGTACACAAGAGGGACCCGGAAGCCCGCAAGCAAATGTTTGTAACTAAAATTAAGCAAATTGTATTTTAGAAAAGTTTATGTTTAAGCACATAAACGGGATCACCGAGGCTAGAAAAATTTAAATTTTCAAGCTTTTTATAAATCTTTTGACTTAAGTAGGTATGCACATAGCTAATTTCCTCTTTCATTGTGTTTATACGAAACATATTATGGATCAGGTTCTGGTTTTTAGGCGAGACAACGATGAAATAATTTTTCCACATCATCTTACACAAAAATTACTTCCGAAAAAACATATTGGGCGCTTATCCATTTCCGAGCCGACGTATTGATCATTTAAGGCGTTTTCAACAGCCTCGAACAAAAGCGTTAGAACGAAAATTTCTTAAAATTATTTAAAATTAAACAATTCTTATATAAAAAAACCAAACCCTTCAGTCGCATCAACAGCAAATAAGAAAACGAGGACAAATTGATATAAAATACTTCTTGAACATTCCATTAGAAAATTAAATTTTTTGATTAAAAACTCAAATAATTAAACTCAATAGCTTCGTTTAATAACATATTTCTTTATAATAAAACAACAATAAAAGAAGAAAATTTTTCAATTTAATCTTTAACTTTATACCCTATACCGTCTTGACGTGTTTTCCAAATCGATTACGAAAAAAAAATACTATTTACTTAACCTTGCACAAATATTTTCTCTAAAGAAAACCTAAATTACATTTTTTTATTCGTCATCCTGAAATATTCTTTTTTTTTATAATAAATGCTTCGAGACAAGTCACGTATTAATTCAATAAATTGTAAGATATTTCACGGGCTTATATAAAATGTGCAAGTAGTACATAGAAAGAAAATGCAATAAGGAATTCTTAGAGCATCAAATGAGAAGAAAGGAATTTCATACCCTGCACATATCTGTCTTGACTGATGTAAATTATTTTATTAAAACACTTCCTATATGTACGATATATGTATATTGGGGGGCCTGTCTTATATTTAACTATTTCGAATAAACAATGGATTTAATAAGTGTCCTAAAGCTCGCTTTACAAAAATGGGTATTATTATACAGAGTGTTCCAATATGCTTGGACGAAAACTTACCAAACAAACAAAACACAAACATCAAAAGTGCACAAATGACGTGGCTAATCGAAAATATTCAAGAGAAAATAGAACTTTACAAAAGCATGACACAATATTTGGTCTAGACGGGAAGAAAAAAAGAAGCAGCTGAAATCATAAATAAAGTAGGCGGAATTACAACAGATAAGAAAGGCTATGACCATTCGGGACTAACGTGAGCACGCGTTGAAAACAAGGGAATTGCAAGGTCCGTAGTAGCTTAGTGGTAGAACACCCAGCACGACTCGGACTTGATCCCCGATCGCAGTCCAAGTGTTTCCATCGAAAAAATAGCGCAGCACGAACGTCTACCGCTGTGGTAGACCCCGACGTAATGAGTCAGCAGTGCTTCCATCCAACTACCGCACATGCCTGTTTGCAGGGGTTACGATCGACGGTCGTAAAAACGGAAGACGCGGCTGGAACATACTTATGGTATTTAGACAAACGACGTGTCTGGAAAGGGAGTACTGTGGCGACTCTCCAAAAGAGCGGGGTGCAGGTACTGTCCTCGCAACTCAAGTTGACCAACGATGCCATAGAACTCGACGCTATGGATCGACGAAGCTTGGATTAACGGGGTTGAGCGTTACCAAGTAATTTCAAATTTGCCGGTTAGAATAAACAAATAACAAGGTGTAACCAAAGTGTGACTGGTGTGACCTTCTAAATTCTCTCCCACTCGCTCAACTTATACCACTCAATTATAGTACGATAAGCGTCAAAACTGTTTCACACCCCTTCCGCCTTACCCCAGCTATCGATGGCCAACTTGAGTTGCGAGGACAGTAGACGAAAATTGTACATGAGATAGAGAAACGAGTCAACAAGTGAGCATGTACTGTACGAGTGTCCCTTATTCGAGACAGAGAGAGTGGAGTATCTGGATGATGAAGACTGGAAAATGCACCGTGAGAGGATGGTAGAAGAGTCCCTACGGCCAACTAGGTACGACATAAAAAGTAAGATCAAACAAGTACTCCATTATGTCAATCAGGCGGGAATGGCGTGGAAATGTAAATAAACAAATGAAAAAAAAACTACTCTGGCGACTCGGAACTAATGTGAGCGCACGATGAAAACAAGGAAATGGCAACGACTGCGGTAGCTTAGTGGTAAACCAGTTTGGAGCAGGCATATAAAGAAGAAATTTACTTTACTGAGATTAGAAATTTGCGCTTACAATAATATCCATCGGAAGGTCTCAAAATATAAAGTGTTTACAAAGTCGAACAGACTAGGCCCTCTCGAGAAGAATAGGGAAAAATTAATTTTCAACGCGCGCATTTCTCGTTACTACCTTTTGATATTGTGGCTTTATACGAAATGTAAATTTTTTTAATTTGACATTTTTTAACTTCGAGGGGGATTTGTCATTTATTTCCTCGTTAACTTTTAATTGTCGTCATGATAATCTCTACTAACTCCCCCAGAAACCAAAAATATGATGCACATAACGTATATAGTTTTCCTAATTTTGGCTCTCGCTTCATTACATTTTGTATCTACACAAAAGTGTGTTTTTATTTAAATTAATGGCCATTTTTTCCATTTCGTTTGTCTCCGACATTTTTCAGCCCGAAAAAGCAAATGGATTGTGTGAAAATTTTATAAGTAGACAAAATTTAGAGCTTTACACCTTATAACCGTTTATATTTTATTATACTTGTTGCAAACAAAATTTAAATTTCGAATTTAATTGCTTCGCAAAAGTAAAAGGTTATGAATTTAATTTTGTCTTCTTCTAATTCGCCCCTAGTTTTGAAACTTTTTCTTTTATTAAAAATGAGGCTTCAAGAGTGTGAACAATTTTTTTAAATTATTCATTAGGAAACATTTCGGGAACTCGTTTTTGATTATTTTTAAACAGACACAGGTCTTGACAAAAAATTGTCTTATTTCTCACGAAAATTTACAAAAGATGTCTGCTAATTCCTTTTGGAGGGATAATTTTTTTTTAAGTACAAAGGGAATTGTGCTCTGTTTTACAGCAAACAAAGTTCTTTAGAAGTCTAGACTTGAAAATAAAATAAATCGATAAGAACGTTGGAGCGCTTAGAAGATCGACTTTTGTATTTTTTGTGAAATAATCAATGCTTCGGGGGTTTCCTTTTATTTACAATGACGAACGGTGAAAATTAGCGAAAAATAACGACTCAAATGTGCAACTCGGGGAGAAGTCTATTGAAATTGTATTTCACGGAGGAGGAAGCGCTCAGAAATAATTTCTTTATGTCTGTGTCTACTGACTTATTGAAATTGAAAACACACCATTTTAAACTTCGAGCTCACATTTAAAAGAAAATAAATTTTTCATTTTTCTCTTATTTTTTTTTTGATTTGTAAAGATGCGGCATTTTTATAAGTGCTTTATAAAGTTTTTAAACTTTATTTAGCACAACTGTAGCACATAATAAGGCGACAGACAATTTTATACTAAGCGAGTGAGCGTATAATATCTGAAACAATTTCTAAAAGGTGAAAAGTTGAAAAGTTGAAAAGTACAAACTTTTGAAGTTTATACACAATTTTCCCTTTGAACATATAACTTTATATCGCGACATTTAAAATAAACAAAAATTAAACTATAACTTTAAATACTTACACGATTTGTAAAGATCATCAAGCATTAACATCTTAAACTTAACAGAAGCAACTCTAAAGACATTGTAGCATAGTATCATTATGTACAAGTGGATTAGGAGAAAAAGACATGCATCGACTGCGCCAATTAATGCTAGTTAAATCTACGTCCTTAAAACTCGAGTTCCGTCCTTAATTTGACATAAATTAAAACAGTACAATAGTGAAGGTTACAATTTTCTCCACCTGAACTAGCAAATACTTTTTGGATTACGATTCGTAAAAGAACGCTTTGATAATATGCAAGTGGAGCTTTAAAGTTCTCATTGGCGAACGAACTTAATTTTTTTTACTAGAATTTATGGCCAATAAAAAGATTTTGAACAAAGCGGAAATTCGAACATCGAACATCGAGTTATCTTTTTTTCAAAAACAGTAAGAAATTATAATTGTACCTACTACTAAATGTATAAGAGTCGGCAAATAAAAATTTAATTGGTTTTCCTTTTATTATTCTCGGTTAGGAAAATTCGCTAAATTGAACTTTATTCTTGATCCCAACTATAGTATATAAGAGCAACGGCAAGAGTAATTAATAGGCGCTTTGTACGAATTACTTAAAAATAACAAATTTCCAAATTTAAAGGCTCCGGGAGCTTTTCCTTTAAAAGGTCAACTTCTCTTACATTTTTAAAAATTTTCACGTTCAATTATTAATTATATTTCGTAACGATGTTTCGAGTTTCTTTGAAGCGAAAAGCGTTCCCGAACTTTTACCAGAGAGTTAAAACATTTTTTTCATTTACTTTGGAATTGGAGCATCGTAATTGAACCGAACGAACATTGCTGCTGCAGCAACGTACAAAAGTACAAAACTAACATCACTATCAAAAAGTATACGACCATATAGTAATTTTTAAAATGGCTAGGTTATCAATTTATCTTTTAATCTCCTAAATGCACTTCGTTTAGTACTTTTTAATAATATAAAATCAATTTTAATCAACAAAATAGGCATGTCTGTGTATCAAAGTTAAAATGTATCAAAACGTAATGTAACGAACTTTGTATTTCACATTTACAAAACAGAAATATTCAATGCTATTAATTTGGTGCATAGGGAAACCTCGACTTATACGCCGTTTTTTTGTAATTATTTTTGCAGTTCACTGCTACTCGCAATATTAAACTAAAGTGAATTATCGGTTTACGCTACATTGCTTTGGGAGTATTAATTATCAATAATTAATCACAATTCAGTGTCTCCTTATTGAATTTGTTCGATGAACAGGTTGGTAACTAAAATATACAAGAATGAGAATAGGTGCGTAGTTTTCCGTATCTACAGTGTTAGATGCAGTGATTCCGCAAAGAGCTAATAAAAGATACGTTCCGCTCCCGTATTTCTTACCGAGTCGCACAGAAGCAATCACAAACCAACGCATTACCATTTACAATTAAAGCGATAAGTCGGTAAAAAGTAATTTGAGAGCTCCTTTAACTATCTTATAAAATTTCCAAACCAAAATTAAAAGCGCAAAATGTTTGTTGGCTATAAGAAGTATATAAGAACTTCCATCGAACAATTTTGCCTTTAGTTTATTTGCGATAGAAATAGTAAACCCTTGAAACCCTACCTTGCACAAAGTGCTGATGCAAGCGCTTTGAAAGTGCTGTAGTAATAAAAAAACCTTTTACAAAACAAATGAAACTATCGTCCAAAAGTTCTTTTATTTGCCTACTTAAATCCTTTTCATCGACCAACATTTAACTAATTTTAGGGTTCTTAAGAATATTTTCAATAAAATGGTGGCCCAGAGCACATCTGGTAGGTGCTAGGTGGACGCATAAATTTTTATTTACCTTTTAAATTAGAAAATAATGGAAGCAAGATAGGTAACTGTTACGCCTAAAGTTATGCAACCCACCGTGCACCGTGCGGGTCGATACGTTTGTTCAAGTTTGCGTGCGTAGATGGTGACACTTGCATTTTTTCTTATTTTTTTAGTTCGGGGCTTTGAGAAATTCGATAAAATTGTCGTAATTAAAAAAATTAATTAGAGAAAATTTAATTAAATTAAGTAATTATTTTTATCGAATCGAGACGAATTATAAGAGGAAAAGTGTTGCTATTAAAAATGAAGTAAAACATTTTAGGAGACAACAAAAAGATAACTTAATTTGTTGACGGAAACAAAACCTAACAAGGCTATCTAAAGTTAATTCAGTGCCTGAGAAAATTAGCCGTCGAACTTCACAAAGACGGGGGAAATGGCTCAGAAGTCGGAACAATCAAGAAAACAATTTCAACCTCCACCAAGTTGTTTATTTTTATCGCTATTCTTTTCTTTATCGCACTTACAACTAACAAGTTAGTATTGAAAAAAGATGAGCATTGCAAATCTTTAGAAAAATATAAGGGCCGTCTAGTAAAGAATGGGATAATGAAAGCACACGGAGTTGCTTACAAACGATACCGGAAATGAGCGTTGTTCTTGCGTTCCGGAAAATTCCGGGACAGCTGACATCGTTTAGACATGTTTTATACATACATCTACACCTCTTTTTGGTCTTTTTGTTTTTTTTTTAATATAAAATATTTTACGAGACTCGCTCATAGCGCTCATTCTTTAATAAGTATTCTTATTTGTCATAAATAATTTGCTGTCATACCAACGACGCCAACACCATATATCAATATAAATAATTACAACAGCTCGTAAGGTTAAATCATGGGCTCTTTTACATAAAACAATAAAAAAATTACCACTTTGTTAAATGTCGAACTTAGAACTTTCTAATTCGCCTTTAACGGGGTTCAATAAGTAACAAAAGTCGCATTAGTACCTATAGGTTAACATCTATAAAAGAGTAAAAATTGCTTTAAAACAGTTTTGGACAATTTAGTTACCAGTTATGACACTATTCTGTCCCATCATACCACCACCGAGAATTTGTTAGCTCGTTGCCCGACGATGAAAAGCCCACTAAGATACCGGATTAGCTGACCCATCTTCGGTCCACACGTCCACACGCAAATATTTGAGACACCTGGTATAAGTTTAATTTGAAAAAAAGAAAAGTGTAATCAAAGTGAATAAATTTTGAGGCACTTTTGAAATTAGTTACGGTTGTCGAAGCAAATTTATTTAAATTAAAGTAAGCTGTCAAACAGTTTTATAGTTATTCGCCTACTATTTTTTTGTTATATAAAATTAAAGCTCCTTTATTTTCGGTATTACAGTTTTAATTACGGCGAGCTTGGAAGCTTTGGGATAATAACAAAGTACGCCGAATAAATAAATAAAAAAGGAAAAAAGGGCGAATCTATAAATTAAATTAATAAAGCCAAATACAAATATTTTTATAACGTTAGTTGTTTTAATCAACTATAAAATAAATCAAAAAGATACGTTTCCTATAAAAAGTTAACATCATAATTTATGTTGTAGCTTAAGGCTAATTATATGTGATGGAGTACTGGCTCGTTTGTTGAAATATGAAATAACTCAAAAGTATCGGAGAGCTCGATCACGGCTTTGTTATTATAGGGCGAAGCTGCTGATTCTTCGTGGGTTTTTCTTCGAGGCCCGTGAGATCCCCATAAATAGCCTTGAAAAATACCATACGTGTTTTTGATATTGACCCGACTTATAAAGACAACATCGAACATCTTCTTATGTTTGAGTTTGGAAGAAAAAAGTCAAAAAACGGATATAGAGTTGAAGTAAAGTTTTGAATAATATTAATAATTAATAACGTCCGGTAGGTAATGTTACGAAAATATAATAAATAATAATTAATTAAAATATTTAAAAGTTAATCAAGCTAGAGTTTGTTCGCTAATCGGGGCGTAGCCTAGACTAAAGATTAATGATCCGATTAAAATTTTAATCAACGTTTTTTTTCCTCTTAGATATGTTGAGAGATCGGTAGCTTCGTTGGTTTTGTGTAATGCGTATTATTATTAATACACTGCATGACGTCTTAATGGGGCTAAATTACAGACTAGAAGAGCCTATGGTTTAGTGTCAAACTATTTGATTATATTGATTATCGATACATAAAATTACCAAAATAATTTTTCTGCACAAAACTAAAAGAATAAATTTCGTATTCAAATAATTAAATAAAATTCCTATTAGTCATTCTTGTTAATTTTTGAAATAGGAAGTGCCTCGTTAATTATTAACGCATAAACATAAATATACACTTAAACGCAATTTAAATTAAAATAAAGCAAGCTGTGAGCATTGTTAGTTAAATTTGAATAGGCACTAATTTTCAACTTAATTTTTCAAACGAGCCTTATAACACCAACTTACAACATTTTTATTTAATAAAACTTTCGGAAATTAAGAACCGAGAAGAGACCGACGAAGTTCAAACTTCAAACTATCCATTGTCCATCAACTTTTACTGACAAAGGTTGTAACTTTCGACCTTTCGTAATTAATTGAATTGATACTTTTTTATTGATTCGCAAATGAAAGTAAAATCGAGGGAAAGTAATGGTGGCGAGTGGCGACCAAAAGGTCGTCGCGGTTACGTTACCCGAAGCGGATGGCAAACTTCAAAAACCTCATTTAACATTGGATAAATTACCTATTCTGCATTTTTTATTTCATTTTACGTAAATTTTGAAATTAATGTGTTCAGAAGCGTAACGTCTTCACAGATACCGCGGCGCAAACGGACAATGGTTTTAATAGCCCACCCTAACGTTAAAAGGAAATAAAAAGGTTAGTAGTAATAATCCAATTTACTATAGTTTAAATACGAAATACGACCCCATTTTTTAAAGAGCAAAAAATGCTTTCTCCGTTTACCTCCCCGCATTCTTCTCAATCGTAATCCTTAGGAAATTATACAAAATTGAGCATAAGACACGAAAGAAACGAAAGTGCAAGTCATTGTTTCTCTACCTCGCGCTACAATCCTTTAAAAATCATCGAAGCAGGAAATTAAGGGTAAAAAGTTCACCCTTCGTCCACCAACTTCTCGGCAATCTTTTGTTTGTCTCCTCGACTCGGCTCTTTCAATTAAATTGTAATTAAAAACCATGTTCCGATGCTCTTTTCATTTTTCTTCAATTCACTTCACTTTCACGGCTTCGGCTCCATCAGAGGGTTACGGAGTAGCTCACGTACTACTACTGTATAGCGTAGCTTAGTTGCCATACCCGTCGTGAAGTTATCAGTTGGCCTAATTACGGTTTATCTTGGGATTTTTCGGTTAGGGTGTCCAGAAAACTCACTTGTATATGAGTATGGGCCCCCGTTTGACTGCCAGTCCGATTTTATCTGCACGCTAAGCATTGGGCATCTCTCACTGAATGAACGCTTAGGTCAGAAATAGCTAATAGCTACTTTCCTATGGCGTGGCGTCCGAAAAAATTATTTTCTCGTGATCTCTTCAAAATTGTTCCCACAATTTATTATGTATAGTTCATTACATTTACTATGCTAAAAATGGATAAACATACTTACTAAAAATGAATGTTGCGAATCTATAAATATTTAATTGGATCACTCGAAGTCGTTGAGCCGGGTCGTTTTACAAAAACCATTTTCCCTTAACATACTGAAAAAGCACAATTTTTATATTTATGGAGCTTTTCGAAGCTTTAAAAAAGCTTTCAATATAAGCTTTTACCTATAAAAATAAAAAGGTACATGAAAGAAAATTTATCCACGAATGATATTCACTTTTCAAATGCATATACAAAGCGGTTGCTATTTTAAAACAAGAGGAATTCTCCAACATGAATCAAACCTTTCAATATGCTAATGTGAGTTGGGCCAGCACATCCATCACCGCGACACTGACATGACAAATCACCCGCAAGACCCGCCAACCCAGCCAGGCCTCTTACGAATTCAAATTGATCTTGTGCACGAATCCCAAATACTTACCTGCAATAAGCAAAAACTATACCAAATAGCTCCTTTTGTTAAGTAAATACGTACGTGTAGGTACGTTTTGCTTCTTCGGACGTCCTCTTGCTCTCTTACACGTATAACTTTTCGCGAGAAGAGATAATTTCATTTCGAGATATGAATTTCACATACTTACATTATCGATGTTAAATCAAAAACCTCATTGGTACTTTGACCACTAAATCATTATTTAAAAGAGAATTCAATTTACATAACTAATGAACTTGTATTTCCAGTTGTCCAAACTTACTAAAAACTAATAAAGGTTTTAAAACAATGCGCAACTAGAAATAATTATCTGGATAGTTGAGTTTTTCAACAGGTCGTTGATATTTGACGGCTCCACTCATGGCGTTTCTCTATACCCGAGTTTATAATACGATTAAGGAATAAACGCATTTTACACACTTTACGAACGTTCGTTAAAATTCATCCTTATACGCTCTGTGTCGAATTAACGTACCAATCCCGTCCCATATATGCGATGAATTTCGAACTAACCGACAAGGACCAAAATAAAAAAGTTCAAAAAACACATTTTCTGAACGATTCGCTAAACTGATAAAAAGGAAAACAGGAAATTAGTTTTAAAGAACAATATCTTATTCCGGAAAAACAGCTTCTAAAAACGTCGTTTACGTTTTCCGATACACGTATCTTTATACTTTCTTGCTTTATTTTAAGTAGGCGATGGCGCCTAGATATAAGAAGAAAATTCATCTCCAGACAGGGTAAAATAAATAAAAATGCGACAGTTGCTTCCCTCAAAAAAAATCGTAAGGCCTTCTGCTAAAATGCATCGATATAACAACAACGTGACGTTTGGTCAGATTCTCGCACTATAAAACTCAAAAAAGTGTTGCCAGTAATACGAGGCGCACTCAAAATATTTGGCGCAATATGAGTAAAATGCCACTGATGGATAACTGGTGGGTGGTTATTAGAAGCTTAACACTTCTTAATGCCGTACGAATGGGTTAGAGCCGTTGGGCGCGTGTAGCGGACAAAGCTGCTTAAAGTAAGCGGTCATTTATGCCGAGTATATTGACATTCAAAGGCCTACAATCCGCTAAACTGTATGCTGAAAGTCAGCATACAATGAATTTAATAACCACAATTCTGTTGTGCTGACTCTCATCAGCATACAGTTTAGCGGATTGTAGGCCTTTGAATGTCAATATACTCGGCATAACGCCTTTTTTAAGCAGCTTTGTCCGCTAAACGCACCTATTATAAGAGCCAGTTGTAAAAAACATTGGGCTACGGTGCATGGGTTAACTGGCAGTTTAAGTATGAGATGTACCAAATCGATTAATTAGATACACAGCAAACAAGTGTTGAAGAGCCACGTAGGTCTTCTCGCTATGGCGAATCTTCTGAGAGGCTCTGAAACAGGAGGCCCAAGCATGGACGCGCTATTCGCGACTCTTGGTATGCTTATCAAAGTCAAATTTCATTTACGTCGCTTCCTAAGAGATTTTTCAAAAATAAAAGTCTAAATATCCATCAGAGAACCCCGTTAGGGTTAGTCGACGTTATGTGAAAACTTCCAGTCGAGAAGCAGTTTGTTTAGGTTTTACTAAAAAATGGCCTCAATACATGGACTAGTAAGTGAACGTGTTAATTAATTTGTAAGCCCAAAATTGAAAAGCAAAAAATCCGATAAATTTAACAATTGAATTCATTGTACAGCGCTTCTATTATTAATTAACGAACTTTCTCTCCGCGTTACACGCGGATTTGGTTAATTTCTAAATTTTTTTCAACGATGAAAGTATTTTGCAAATTATTTCATCGAGTTACGAAATAAATAACTCCAACCCTTATTATTTTGAAAAGATTCAAATTTAAGAAAATGATGCAATCAGCACAGAGTGACGCTAACCAAGATAAACTGTAAATTGGTAAAGTCGGAGCGAAACAAATTGAGAAATACGAAGTGCAGGCAGTGATTTATACAGAGCAACAAGCGCATAGATAATGAGAAGAAAGCCCGAGCATCCCATATATCTGTCCAACATCGCATTATTTATTTATTCGTACTTTTTAACAAATGCATTTTTAGACTTATTTTGGCAATTATAATAACACCTTGCGGAATCAAATTTTTATTGTTTTTATACTTATCCATTAATGGCGGAAGAAAACTATTTTTTAATCGTTACGTATATTTAATGCACGCTTTGCAGCTTCACACTAACGATTTTCGGCCTCGCTAATGTTAAATTACGTATACCTAACTTAACAAAAATTTACAAACAAACACAAATTGATTGTCGAATTCTTCAAGATGTCGTTTCAACACCAATTTCCTAATTCTACAACAACCGGACTTTACAAAAAAAAATTAAACTATACTAGGAACAACTTAAAAGCGGTCAAGCGCATTTTTCGAGCACTTAAATAAATAAAATTAACTAGAAAAGGTAGGAAGACAAGGATTGCCAATAATTTGATCGGCAATTCGACTAGCTTCTCGTAAACCACTTAAAAAGGCCCCGTGGACGGTTGCGGGATAATTTCTTATCGTGTGTTCGCCGGCGAAAAATAATTTAGCTGGTCCCGACGTGACAGATACACCTTGGGCGTTTGGCGAAATAACCGGCGAAGCTAATAAGTCGTAATCGCTTCCAGAACTACCGACGGCCACAAAGCTATAAGACCCACGCGACCACGGATCCACTCGCCATCTCGTGACGACGGTTTCTTTAGGCTGCGGTACGCCGACTGGGCCAAATATGCCTCTTAAAACAGCAATACATCTGGAACAACCATCAGTCACAATTTCAGATATCGCTACTACAGTCTACTAGATTTACCTTCCGACTATTACATCGTCCGTGACGTTTTCCATGATGGCAGCTGCTTCGCCCGCTACTAACGCCAACAAAACTGGCGCTTTGTACAAATTCCAAAATAGGAACAATTCGCCTCGACTCGCAGTCGTGCTTCCGACATGTCCGAACAAATTAGCTTGAGGATTCCAAAATATTCTTTCGAAACACAAAACTACTTTGTTCAAGTTTCCAAATCCTAACCGTTGTATAGCGGAAGTTTTCCAATCTGGTAGAGGTGGGGAAAATTGTATGGTGTTGAGTTGTCCGCTAGAAGGCGCTATGGCAATTTTGAGTACTCCTAAAGGCAACGTGCAGAGTACTACGTCAGCTGTAATGATCATTTTCAAAATGAGTCCACAAACTTTTGCTAGCCGCCTAATGATTTATGTGTCAACTAGTTTGTTGTTTTAATGGAAAAAAATTAATTTGCATAAAATTTCAATTTTAAAAATGCGAGCGACATAAAATATGGGTAAAATAACGTCTCGTTTATAAATATTTAGCGTACTTAATTAACATTCGGAAATTCTTACGAATGTTTGAATTTTTCGTTTTCGCGAATCCCAACAATTTTAAGTAAAACAATGCAGTTTCTGTAGAATCCATTAATAGTTATACAAGAACCATAAATCGTTGTAGGACGGTCAAACACACTGTTCTGCATTTGACGTGGCCAATTAAAGTCGCTAAACACTATAGTGAAGGAGTACAATTCCATTCATTACAGAGCTAACCATTAGTTCTGAAATCAAGTCCTAACACAAGAATTGTCTCATAAACCAGACCTCGAAGTTAATAAGTTTTTCGAATGACGTACAACATTTGTATCAACTGACATCTCCCATATTATTATACTTTCGCAAGACATGGCAAGACTCAAATACGATAAATTTGCGGGGTGAATTAAAAGACGACCCGATCGAAAGACCCAGATGAAAATTTTAATGACCAAAAATAAGATTTTACCTATTATTATTAATGAGCCGAAATCGTTTGAAAAGTAAGTTTTCGAAAAAAAAGGAAAGCATGCTAGTTTTGTCAATAAATGAAAGTAAACCCGAAAATCAATCTATTTTAAATACTCACCATGATAAGTATTAATTGCAGCAGGATTCCGTGGATTGTAGACGGTAACTTCGACTCCAGACTGATCGTATTGTACTTTCTTGACAGCGGCGTTTAGCTTGATATCCAGTCCTTCAGCGAGAGCCACTGGTACGCACGAATACCCGTTTCGAACTGTAATATAAAAGAAAAATGTGAAAATTGCTTTTTTTATTAAATGTAACTATTAATTTTAAATATGTTACGTTTATAAAAATAATTTGAGTTACACGAATAGTGTTGTAATGAAAAATGAGCGTCGTTATATTACTATTTCTTAATAATTTAAAACATCCGAATGAATATATTTTCCATTTACAGAATTTATTGTCTAAATGCGTGCTGTTTAGGGGAGAGTGGCAATAAAACGGACAGTTTTTTTCAAATGGTTGTACTTTCTGAACAAAGCATAAATTCGACTAAACTTTTTGGTGACATACTAATATGTTCCTTCGTAATGGCATGTGAGTCAATGGCATGAGTGAAACTAATACCCTCGACAGACTGAGATTTGAATGATCATTAAGTTAAATTATCATTAAGTTAAATGATTATTTAAAATTATAGGTGACAGACTGGAAAGACACAAAATCCAATACGCTTGCATTATCAAATGTCAATTTGTGAGATACATCTCGCCACAATCACCAGCAACAAAACATCTAACATAACCTAACAAACGCACACCCGACCGATACCCGGTTAGCTGTTTAAGGCCATCTATATTTATGTCCTTCAATGCGGCGCGTAATTCAAAAACAGCGGCGATGTTTACCGAAGGGTTGTGATGACGTTCCTAGAACGTCATCGGAAATCGGAAATTATCATTAGGTAAATGATGTAGTGACACACTGTAAAATAAATTAGCAATTTATACTTAATGATCATTAACTTTTCAGTCTGTCGAGGGTATTACTTATGCATAAAATCTGAAAACTTATTAAATTTTTAACAAAAGTCGAAAAGTGTCCGTTTCACAACACTAAAGTTTTAAAGCGAACACATGGTGTTATGTTACGGACAGTGCCCGATAATATTTATATTCTCAATGCCAGAAACTTTCAGGGGTGATAAGAATAAGCTAATACAGTCAGTTTTTGTTATGCTACCACGTAATTCCCTTTTAAAATTTAGGGATGAAATAAGATTTTTCGCACGTTTTGAGTGCTTCAAGGCAAGGTTAGATTCATGTCAAAATCATAGTTAGTTGGTAAATTTGCAAAGTTGCATTTCTGAAAATATCAAAGTGAAATACATTTTAGTTCTTCAGATAATGATGGTGTCCGTTTCATAGAACGACCGATTTTTTGCCACTCTGCCCTACATTTACACATATGCTACGACTGTGGTTCTAATTAGCCACCTTCGCAGTTAATAGGTGATGCTTAATTTTTCACAACTGTACAAATTCGACTCATAATAAGGAACCAAGTCTTTAAGATGCCCTCCCACCGTAAGTCGGCTAGGTCAAAATAGGGATCTGATCGGCCATTTAACTGGTCACCCTTTCCCAATTCCGTCTCCAAAAAACTAATACGTATTAATGAAGATCCATTCTATCGAAATGAGTTAGGCCGCGTCTTCACATTCGAAATTTCAGATAGGGCTATTTATAGCTTAATGTAAACTGAACTGTAAGTGTGAAAAAACTCCAGGAAGTCTTGGAAAAGTCGCTTGCAATACTGTTTTCACTATTGCTTGCAGTAATTCTTCACATGAAGAACATTACTGCGAGAAATTGCAAAAAGAGAAAGAGAGATAGAAATGTACAATGCACATTTACAGTACTGCAAGCGACTTCCACAAGACTGCCTAGAGTTTTCTCGCACTTACAGTCCCAGTTTACATTAAACTAGTATCAAAATGACAGTCTGTCTGACATTTCTCGCATGTAAAAACGACGCCTAAGAGCTAAGGACTGACTCCGAATATTTAACAGAACATTGCCAAAAAGTTTCCGAACACCTCACTCAATGCTGGAATTGTCTAAATTACACTAGCACAAACATTGAAGCTTTAGTCTCCTAGATCTACAAAACGATAAAACAGTACCTACCCTGTACCTCTCAGTCTATGCCGGATAGACAAACTCGTCTTGGTCTTTGGAACAGGTTTTAGTGCGATTTTAAGATATAAAAATCTCTAAACTCAAAAAAAGGGCCATTTCGAACTGTTTTCGCATAGTAAACCGTATCCGCCATACTTAAAACTAGCTCTTTATTTGAACAATGCAAAATGAGTAGAATATTATCTGAATGTAAATCTTCTTTTCTAGGAATGTCAAAGCCCCCTAAAATATATAAAAGAAACAATAAGGAAAATGGAGATAAATTAAAGTCACTGAAATGGTGAGACGTAAAACACACCTCAAATTGTCGTGGGTAGGCAAAGTAGGAGGGTAGAACCTGAAGCAACGGACCATGAAAATTGCAATTGCAACAGCATGGTAAACAAACAAAGAAGAAAGACGAAAATGAAAACGAATTCGCTCACGATGGAAAACCTCGCACAAACTTCAGAAAGGGCAAGGGCCTATTTTGATAGATTTCTCAAGTTTGGTTTTCATTTTACAGCATCGCAATAACTCTCGAAGACATTAATTTAAAACCCAGTTTACACATTCGGAATAAAATATTGCAGATTATTAAAAATATCTAAAAGCGATATTTATTCGAATGCATCTCAATAATAAATCGGTTTAATGTTTATATACACATTTGAAACGTCTAATAAATAAAGCGTATAGCAATTAAAGTATAAATATATACACATACCTACACACGAGTTAAATCAAATAAAACGGTAATAGTTCATGACATTCGGAAAATTACTTTAATTGTAGAATAGGTAGATAATTATTACGTCTGGAGGTTAATTGTACTTAAAAACAAAAACACGAACTCTAATCACGAGAAACTCAAATTTCAAATTGAGACGAAAACTATTCTTTGACTCTTTGAGAGTATCGGTCTATCGCCGGTAACATACCGGTACCTATACACTAGCTAACAAGCTTTAATAAGTGAACCAATTTAAGTTGTTTGCTTTTCGCTAACGAGGAATCGATCAAGTATGCTAAAAAAATTCTATGGTACTATTCAAAATGACATGGATATTTATACCTTCCTTATAGTTGGGCACTAAATACAAAAGCAGGAAATGTGTTATTGTAATGATGTAATGGATTTTTTAGTACTTTATAATTATATGGTAACATGCAAGTATACCCAACCATAAAATTTTTATACAAACCACCAATTTTCATGTTAGTTTAAATGTAAGATTGTATGTTAAAATAAATAGTGTTTAAAACTATAATTTAAAGACTTAACTAGGACCGCGACAGAATGAGAAAAATAAATACATTGAGCACAGTGGGTAAAATTAATAAAAGTGAATAATTTAAAAAAATTATTAAAATAAAAAAGTTAACTTTCACCCCTAAGGCCCCTAATACATACAAAATTGCTTATTTTAGAAAAAAAAACCGTAGCGTGTGTCGATTACTGAGCCTCCAGCCCAATTCGTGATTGCATAAAACAAACAAGCGGTTGTAACCACTTAGTTTCTTGTGGAGCTCATCGTCGGACAGTTAAAAGGCATGCACCATGTGAATCCGTTAGTTTGGCATATAAAATTAGGTCCGGCCATCTCGGATATATTATCAAACTTGTATATCAAGTAGCTAATTACATACTTTGTGACGTCATAGCTAGTGGGCCAATCAAGAACACCCAAGCAGATTCTTATAACTTAAATGGGCGGAGCAGGTTAACTACACACATCATAAGCGCAACATATTATTATTACTTTTAACTTATGTACATATACAATTAGATAATTTGTACCTATTTATATCTCTTTTCATTTTTCTCCAGTACAGAAATTTATTAATTTTAAATTACTATAAATTATATACCAACAAGTAGTCTCCATATTCAGTCACTCTAAGATGATCTACATGGGTGCTATTACAAAGTTATGACTTTCAAATGTTTTTCTCGGCGACAAGACAAATGAGTGCATTCGGTATTTAAAAATGTCTACGTTGATTTAGTAAGGCGTCGTTTTCAAATGCGAGAAGTGTCGCGCGAGAGACTATACCAGTTAGAGCTAGTTCGAGAAAACTCGAGAAAGTCTTGCAGAAGTCGCTTGCAATACTATTTACACTCTTGCGTACAGTAATCTTCACATGCAAAAAAACTTCTGCGAGAAATTGCAGGAAGAGAGAGAGAGAGACAGACAGAAATTAGTTTAATGTAAATTGGACTGTATTGGACTCGCACTTACAGTCCAGTTTACATTAAGCTAGTTTATAACTGATAGTCTCTCTGACATTTTTTTCGCGACATTTTCCGCATGTGAAAAGGATGCCTAAAGAATGATATTTTACAATTACATACAAACCAAGAAATTCGGCAGAAAGGCAAAGTATTTTCGATGGCAGATTACTTGTTTAAAACCTTTAGAACCGGGTCTCCACAACGCAGTGCAAACATCTTTTGCATGACTGTGGTCTGTATAGTTTCCATATAGCTTTGTTATAAACTCGTTCATGTGACTACGTCACGTTTTGGAGCACATTAAAATATAATAAATATGTGAGATATCTCCCAAAACGTAATACAAATACTAATAAATACGCCCATATACTTCAGCTAAAATTTAATGGCGCATGACTCACCATCTCGTTCCAATCTTACAGTGTATGGATGAATCCAAATTAAACGTATTTCTAACCTTATAGTGCAGAACTATAGTGTTTATACTCTGCATACTGATTTGAGCATGCCTATCTCCTATATTATGCCTATAAATATCTTAAAAGTGCTAATGAATCATAGGTGAGCTTTCGCGCCAGTGGCCGAAGACATGTCACTTTATTCGGTTTTTCGTTAATATCTCAAAAATTATATGCATGTTTTCGGTATTCCTAAAATTTACCGAGTTATAAAGCGTTGAAAATTAGCGTTCTTTGTGGCAAAACGACAAAACAACCAATGCAACTGTCTGCTCAAATGACGTTGGATTTAACATATTGAACTCATGGTCCATGATTCGATAATAGAAAAGCAGATGACACTGACTAAGAATTGTAAAACCAGCTGCAGAAATAGTGAGACAGGATATCTGGTCCAGAATCATTTTTACAATACATTCACTTACACCTACCCTTCAGGCAACAACTTCTACAACGGAGCGGCTGCTAGTGTAGTGCGCACAACCCTTTACATTTTTCTGAACACTTTGATTATGAGGAAAGCAAACGTGGAAAACAGAAAGAGGAAATGCATTGCAATGACCCAGTGCTATTTTTGGGATGCCGCCAATTATGAACGTTGTTCATACTGTTTGAATAATTTTGAAGGAAATAAAAACAATTTTCAACGCCCTATAGCTCGGCAAGCCTTGGGAATACCAAAAACATGATTACATTAAATTTTGTAGCAAATTTTATGAGATTTAATTTTGTTTAAAGTCATTTTTCAGCTCCAACCCATAGTTTTCGAGATAATAACAAAAAAACAAAAAAGTGACATGTCGTCGGCCACTGCCGCTAAAGCTCACCTCTGATTCATCACTATAGACACCTAGAAATGAGTGAGGTTTCAAAACTATTGCATTTGTTTTAAGGCCGGAGAAAGCGCGGCCAGAGACACCATTTTGCCTATAGATGGCACTGTAAAAATATGCATCCAACCCAATTAATATCGTCAGTGTTTATTTTATTGTTGTGTTGTGTTGTGTTAATTAATATTAGTCCGGTCAATCTAGACTAAAAAATGAGAGAAGTGGTGCATAAAGTCCCAACAAGCTGGAAATCAGTAAAATTGTTCAAAACATAATTATAAATAAAATTTAAAAGTTCCCCATCACTCCCGTGTGTGGAAAAAATTTTATTTGAGGTTAAAGGTAAAAAAAATGAGTTTTTCGTGATTTTCAGCAAAACGGTAAATTTTGTCAAAAAAGTTCTTCAGACAAAAATTGTAGATCATAAAATTATCTATAATAATTGTATCTATACTTTTTTTCCTACAAGCCACCGTTTCTGAGATATAACGATTCAAAAAGTTGTATCGTCATAATATGCATGAGTACGCCACGTATACAGGGTGTTGCATGACGTACTGTACAAACTTAAGGGGCATTTTTCTGAGGTCAAAATAAGTCGATTTGACCAACTTGTCCTATATACAAAAAGCCCGTTATCTCTTATTTGCTGACATGCTTCAATAATACGCTGCTGCAGTTGAGCTCGAGTATTTATTTGTACTTCGTACACTAAGCTTTTAACATGACACCACATACCAAATTTGATCAAAATCAAACTAAGCATCTTTGAGTTATTAAAGAAAAAGAAAAAATTTTTTTCAACTTTGAAGCAACCCCACGGGCTTAGGAACCATTTTGATATATAGGGTAAGTTGGTTAAATCGACTTATTTTGACCTCACATAAATGCCCCTTAAGTTTGTACAAGACGTCATGCAACACCCTGTATACATCTCAAGAGTTGTTAAATATATATACAACTTTTTGAATCGTTATATCTCAGAAACGGTGGCTTGTAGGAAAAAAAGTTTTGATACATTTCTTATAGATAATTTTATGATCTACAATTTTTGTCTGAAGTACTTTTTTTCTAAAACTTATCGTTTTGCTGAAAATCGCGAAAAACTCATTTTTTTTACCTTTAACCTCAAATAAAATTTTTTCCACACACGGGAATGATGGGGACCTTTTAAATTTAATTTATAATTATGTTTTGAACAATTTTACTGATTTTCAGCTTGTTGGGACTTTATGTACCTTCGAATGTCTAAATTGACCGGACTATATCATTTAATTTTTGGAAGTGATGTGTATCATTTAGCCGTCTTTGTTACCCACCATTATGAATAAATATTTTTATCGTATCATTGTAAAATGGTATTTGTGTGAAAGAAGAAAGTGACGGCTGAGTGGCGACATCTATTAGAACTGCTGAGAAGCGCAATTTACATTGAGCTTATGAGAAAAACTTACGTCGTTCTTAGGAAATAGGAAAACATTTTTCTTTTAAATCTATTATTACCTATATTCTATATCATATCTTCTATGGCATTCATATGGTGTTAAATGTTTTTTTGTATTCAAAAATATGTCATATCATAGAATAGCTCTTTGACTAGACTCTACAAAAAATATTAGTTGTAATTGTTGAATTTTAAAGCTGTTCAGGACGACGTTCTATACACCCTGTAAATTACATGCAATTCTCCAGCCTTAAGGTGCAGATTGCAGATTATTCTTGGTTTTCGTTAACTGAACTATTACAAATAAGACAGTAGGTACTACCTAATAATTTCCGATTGAGAAATCTTAGATATTTTCCAATATACGATCCAAGAACCATAAGAACTATAGCGTAGACCTACCTACTTTAGAAATTGGTTGAGAAATCTTCGAAATTTCATTAAAAAACTCCTCTATCTTTAATTACCATCGAACCTTATTTAAAAAAAAGTTGTGTTAAAAGGTGTAAAACGATTGACTATTTTATGCAAATTACTAATTGCTTCTTTAGCCTTAAAACAAATTATGTTAAAACAAATTAAGTCGTTAAGTTTGGTGATCATTCACACACCTACAAATAAATAATTTCTTATCGTGACGTCTTTGACAAGAAGGAGATGAAATCAAAAAATTAACTACTCGATGCGTTTTTGATACAAATTCGTTTAAAAAAAATGGTCCCCCATATGTTCCTTTTTTGTTTTATATCCATTTATAAAGACAAAGCGCACGTAGGTACTTAAAAAATTCGCCAAAATTAAGTGTACGTAAAAAAATGATAGTGGCGGAGCAGTGAGCGGCAAGAAAAAAACTTTCAACCAAAAGCCCATTATAAACACGACTTTTTTATCAGATTAATAAATACGGCACTCAACTCATAACGGCAACTATGTTCGTAACGCAGCGTCCGGGCCAACGTATCGGCAATTAATCTAAATTGAACCGGACAGACAATTCCAATTAATAGATAGATACCCGTCAATCCTGTCCTCTCTCTTAATATAACTCGATTCCACTCTATCTAAAGTAAAATGCTAAACATTGATTGCATTCTCTGCAACACTAATTAATTTAACGCTTTAAAACACAACGCCAGCACGCTTCACTTAGTCGATAATGGCGCTCCGAAATCATTACAAACTTTTAAATGAACAAATCAATCGATCAAATTAAAAACTATCGTGCAAGCAAAAGTAAATTTCTAAATTAATTTCGTATCGTAATGTTCTAATCTTGTAAACCAACAACTTGCATATGTTTCTATATTTCGTCTTTGACTCGAGGTAATATTTTAACGTTTTGAGGTTTGAGTAGAATCAAGTTGTACGATATTCGTGGTTCGTGATCAAATTGTATTTATTGGAGATAAATTTCAACCCATTGCTTTCTTTGTAGGCTACATGATTATTTATTTAGGTCACAAGTCACAAACCAACCAAATAACTTACAACATACAGCTTGTCTTTCTAAACAGGACCAGCAACTACGCGATGGTATGACTGACCCATCCAAGTAGTAGGTGCTAATACCTGTCCGATACTACAAATGCCTTTCTTGGGAAAGTGAAAATCTTAAGATTGCCCCAATCCCCCAATAAAGTACGAGGATGTATTGATAACTAGTTAGCCTAGACCAGTTCCATGCAAAAAAAATATTGTGTTACCATAGCAACGAACAATAACTTATTAGAAGTGTCAGTGTAAAGTTTGACGTCAAAAAAGTAAACCAGAGTTAAGCAATAAATTAAAAGAAAAAAGATGTCCACCGAAATTGTGAAAATCGAAAAATTGGAGTATCGAGCCATCATCAAGTACCTGTATTTAAAAAGGTTAAGAGGTAAGCAGATTTACCAAGATATGGTTAATACCCTTGGTGATCAATGTCCTTCGTATCCGACCGTGAAAAATTGGACTGCAAGCTTCAAAAGAGGTAAATTTTCAATTGAAGATGATGACCGATCGAAAAGTTTTTGCTTCAGTTTTTTGGGATTGCCATGGAGTAATCATGATTGATTTTTTGGATAAGGGTAGAACAATAACTGGGAGATTACTATTCGACATTACTGACCACTCTACGGGAAAAAATTAAAGAGAAAAAACGCGGAAAGCCAACCAAAGGTGTTCTGTTTTTGCAGGACAACGCCCCTGCACACAAATCTCATGTTGCCATGCAAAAAATTCGTGATTTAGGGTTTGAATTACTAGAACACTCCCCTTATTCTCCAGATTTGGCTCCGTCCGACTATCATCTCTTTCCTCAACTGAAAAAAAGTTTAAAATGTCGTAAATTTTCTTCCAACGAGGAGGTAATAAAAGCTGTGGAGGTCTGGTTTGCAGAGCAAGAAGAAACATTTTTTTGAAAGGTCTAGCGACGTTGCAGGTTCGCTGTAATAAATGTATCCAATTAAGAGGAGAAATATGTTGAGTAATAAAATATTTTGACATTGAAATTTTGTTTGGTTCTATAGTAGGCTAAGAATTTTTCAATATAGCCTCGTATATACATATGTATAGGGTAGACACTTTTCTAAGCTACTGATGAAGTATTAGTTTCAAAGTGCCTAAAAGACGACAGGTGGGCGAGCTTCCGAGTTTAAATCCGGGGGTCGCTGGGTCAGAACATACCCAAAATGGAGGTTCCGCCTGGCGAAGATCTTAGCAGTTATATAACCCAAAACTTAAAAAAAACTTCTCAAAACTGAAGAGATTAGACGTCGGTAGATAAGTTTTACTGGCATCAGGCGCACTCTTCAAATATGTACGAATGACCTTATTATGTACGGCGCTCACTAACGAGTTTACGTATTACTGCTAATTTGCATGTATAGATTTCAAGTAATCAATTTTACAAAATATGACACGAAAAGTTGATTGCAAAATAACATAAAATGTTTTATCGATAATCAGTATACCAACCTCTATAACTGGTAAAACGGAATGCAGTTGATGGTCGCATCTGATACCAACATCTCGATCTATGTCCGTAAAAGATATAATCACAAAGAGCTACCGATATCGAATGTTACTTCGTAACCGCTACTTTTTATGTGTTCAACATATTATGACAATGTAGAACTTTAAAAAAATTCCCTTCGATTACTTCGGCTCATCGAATAGTCCCCAGTGAAGAAGTGACTAACACCACTAACACGGAGGCTGAACCAAAAGAAAGACCGGCAAAAAAATAAAAATAATACTAAATCAAGATCAAAAATTAACAAATTTGCGACTTATTCCATTTTTAGGACGTAATGCCGTTTTAAACTACACATCAGAAGTAAAAAACGTATTTTCTCCGCGATTTACCTTATATTTTTTTACGACAATATAAATTCAAGTTTAGAGAAACAGTAATACTAAAGTAGCTTTTTATTTGACAAATATGCGACTTGGCGATGTCATAGAGAGTACGAAAATGAAACTATATGTTTCTTTAGTGCAAATATAAAATATCTTGGACAATAACTAAGGTGTACCTATAACAGCAACACCCACTCTGTATCACCTAGAAATAATATGACAGCTTTTATTTCTCTTGTTTATAGATACAAGCGTAATTTATTATTATTTTTTCTTTATACAATTTTTATTATCTTCTACAACACACATTTACATTATAAAAATACAAATTTTTGCCAGAAAAGCAAGCTCGCGAATGAAAAATTATAACTTTTGACTCGAGTTTCAAATTAAAAAGCAGTGTCACTACTCACTACATGACAAATTAAAAGAAATTATTAGTAGTTTTCAAAAAGAACAAATGAAACTTAATATTCGAGACCACACGGTATAATCTGCGCACGTTTGGTCAGCATAATATGTTTTAAAATACTTTTTTGATCGTCTCGTGTAAAGAACTAATACTCATTGACCCCCTGGCGTCTTATGTTGAGATTTAAAAAAAAATTCTTTTCAAGAGGACACGTCCGATATGGTCAAGCGAGTGCTATCCCTATGGTAAACACAAGCTTGAGTCTGGTGAGATCCAATAAGATCTCAAAAACTTTACAAGTGAGCTCGTATATAGTAGGGTTGTAGGGTTCACGATATTTCGAAATGACTTCTTGACTTTATCTACTGGAAAGGAGCCATAAATTAAACTTGCAATGCCATCTAATACACTTGTTCAAATTTTTATAAGTAATTGTTCCAGGTAAAATTTTTAACAAATGTATTCTGTGGGTTTGTAAATTTTATTAGGAAACTTCTCAAAGCGACTTCCCTAAGGGAAAGAAGGTAAGAAGTTATTTTAAAATATAGTGAACCCTACTATACTTTCTTCTAAGGCCTGGAAAGAGTGTAGCCCATTCCCGTCCAACACCGTAACTTTTCAAAGAAACTTATAGATCCATCCACCTAAATATTGAAGTTTCGGTTTTCGATGTCAATACTCGCCGTACCAAAAGGAGTGCAACGCACGGTATCTATGATATCGCCCTTCATAGCCCGGGAGGCAGCCAGTACTTTTACTATACGATAAACTACACAATTTTTAACGATACAGTCTGAAAGAACGTTGCACAAGTAATAAAATCCATCGTGGCTGTATTAACTTGGGAGTGGCTGAAGAAAGGTTTATTCGGTTTTTCGCCTATAACTCTCAAACTACGCACTTTATGATAAAAATGCTTCTACCTAAATATAAACTACATCAAATTGGGTATCTTGGATTTCTTTCCTCAGATGAACGACTTAGGAGCTAGAGCGCGTTGAAGTTTAGTATATATCGGAGTCAGAGAGATACTAAAATACAAAAGTTTTGATGTTACCGATTCAGGCTTTAAAAACATAGCGATAACAAAAGATAAAAGAGTATTGGCTGACTGCCATTCCTAACTGGCTGCCTTAACTTGGGGGCGGCTCGAGAACGGTGAGCCTTTACTCTTGTTCAGTTTTTCGCTTATAACTTCAAAACTACACACTCTTCGTGAAAAATGCTTCTATACATATAAAAGTAAACTACAACAAATTTCCTACGAATTATATTTGGAAGCTTTTTTCCTCAGACAAACGGTTTAGGTGCTAGAGCGCATTGAAGTTTGAGAAAAATTTCAAAACCTGCCAAAAAATAGTTTTTTGGTTATAGCTTATAACTCGAAAACTACGCACTTTTGAAGAAAATTGGTTCTATATAAAAGTAAACTACTGCAAATTTCCCACGAATTATATCTGGAAGGTTTTTTCTTAGACAAACGGTTTAGGTGCTAGAGGTCATCAAAGTTTAAAAAAGATTCCAAAATCTGCCAAAAAACCGTTTTTTTGTTTATCAGTTTTTTGTTTATCGCTTATAACTCGAAAACAACGCACTTTTAGGGAAAAGTTTCCCTATACAAAAAAACTGCATTCAATTATTACAAGTTGCATTTCTTAGATTTTTTTTCGTCAAACACGCGGTATCTTGGTATCTATGATCTTACACTTTATAGCCCGAAAAAATAGCAAAAACCCACCCTTCTTGAGCTACTCCCAAGTTAATGCTGCCACTTACCACTTTTAAGTGGTAAACTCATTCGTAATGATCTTTCAGCCTGCATCGTTAAAGATCTTGTACTTTATCTTTTAGTAAAAGTGCGCGCTGCGCGCTGCCTCTCAAACTATTAATACCACTGGCAAAGTAAAGTTACAGTTTTTGCACACAATTCCACCATAAAACATTTAAAAGAGAGAAATTGGTATGTTGCTCTAGGCCGATTATCTGTAGATATACAACCGTGGATACGACCACGAGACCGATATAAGAAGAAGTTTTTGCCAAATAGGTATTTTGCAAAGTCCAACTGTAAAGTGCGATAAAGCAATACAAAAACCCCATCTTGAATGAAAAATTAGTTTTTATTCAATCTCCCGTATTAAAAAGCAGTATCACAGCAAGACAAAATTTTAAAAAATTGTTAGTAGTTAAAAAGAGTATAAATGAAACTTAATATTAAGTATCACATTTTATTTACACCTTTTGTTAGCGGAATATATTAATAACTTTTATTTGAGAAACAAATGTTAGACATTAAGCGTTATTGATAAAAACAAAACTTTATACCCAGGAGATCTGTCCAGGTTCAACTGAAAAAACGCTTTTTTTTATCCAAACAGAATCGAAATGAATAATGATTAACACCTTGAACAAATAAATAATAATGCTAAGTGTGTTTCCGATTAAACATGTAGATAAGATACGTAGTTTCTTCTAGACAGTGATTGATTTTGTTGCTTCTGATTTCGGATTGTCCATTTAATTAACGCCTTCGACACACGCTAAGGTAATGTAACAAGAGTTTCAAATACTTAATTATTACTTTACCTTAAGTACGTAATAAGGTAATGAGACATTTGTTAAAAGAGAAAAAAAATGGTATCCGGCACTAGAGAAAACTTGTTACATAAAAATTTAGTATCCGTTTAAATATAAAGTACATCTCTCGAAAAAAACAAACATTTGAATGCCATCACAAACTGTACGCAACACGCAAAGAAAACATAAATATAAGTGGTAACACACCCAAGTACCTATAAACTTTTTAACTTTTTATAAGACAATTTTTATCGAGAAAAGTCTTGTAAGATAAACAAATAAATCGCGATCGTTTCGCCTTTAATAACGCCTCAAATAACGCACCACCTAACTGCTGTTCTACTTGGCAGATGCTAAGCTGGGTATCGGTAACGAGTTTACGACTCGACTTGGTAACAAAAAAAAATTTCAAAACCAACAGCTTCGATGAAAGAGCAAGGAGGACCTCTTTACCTAAACAGATTAGAAACCAAACAAAAGGTCATTTTCACGAGCAGCTGGATAAGCCACGAGAGTACATCACGCAATAAGTAATCGAAAATAAACTCTAAATGTAACAGGTGCATTTACCAGTAGCCAATATTCAACAAGTGATTGAATGGTATTTCATTCGATTCTCGCCACAGTATAATAAGACAGCTTGATTATTGCTTTAGTTGTCTAACACGAAGAACAAGCACTGTCTTCAACTTACCAACCACTACACAACGTATAACTATTTTGTTTAGAAAGTCTTTGTGAAACCAAAAGTCCAATGAACTTTCGATAATCCTAAGATTTCATCGAGTCGATTGGATTGTGACAAGTGACAAGCAACAATCATAATACTTAAACATTAAAAAAAGCGACGCATCTCAATCTAGAGAGCTACGTCTAGGTACGTCGAAAATCTGTGGATAATCCAATCTGCGCCATCAAACAAGTGAACGCGACTGTTGAAAAAGGAAAAGCAATTGAAAAACTTGGGAAACTAAATGCATAGTTGGTTGTAACATCGCTCGATTTACCTAAAGTAACTGCATAACCACAATAGTAACTCTGATCCTGTGCATAGAAGGAAGGAAGGAAGGGAGTCCTAATAAATTTGTATGCAAATCTGTCCGAAGCCATTACCGGTATTACGAGAGTCCACACAGCTCAATAACATGCTAACACTATAACATATTACGAGATCCTGATGCATAAAGTAAGCATAGTATTACCCAAGTTTTTATTTCTGAAAACATCCGAGGATTCGTTCAAGTTTAATTGTTTTATAACGTCAAATAATTTCCCCATTATTTGCAACAATTCCAGTATTTATAAAATATTCTGCACGATCTCTGTAAAGCTACCAGAACTATTTAAGCGTGACTTATTTAAATTTTAAGCTTTTTGTATAATACAATTACCGAGTCGAAAAAAGAAAACTTCACTATAGATCGAGAAGGCTATAGAATTATTTTACAGACCGTCATTATGATTATGTTATTCACTTAAGTATTATTATTGTTCTGTCATTTAACTGTCAAATTTAACTCAGAATTTAATTTCATTTACTTATATTTAAAAACTAGCTGCTAAGTACGAGGAAGCAATTATGACAAATTATAAAGATTATTGGTCTAAAGAGGCCGTGTTAGTAATCAGTTAATTTGAAAACGCTCAACAGTAAGGTAATTTGACTGTTAATTTGTTTAATGACAGGACAATAATAACAAGCGACATACGCATTTGTGAACGTCCACTTTGCGCACAATTTCTAGATCCGATCAAGTTTTCATTGATTGACCCCTTTTCTCGATTGTGGGCAAATATACCATCGTTACTTGCTATACTGTCTGTGCACATATTTACAAAACACTTTGCATTCATTATACAGGGCGGTTCCGAATAGTTTGTCAAACCATTCGGAAAGATTTAAAAATGAAGAGTATTGAATGAAAAAAGGCCATCAAAATATCCACCCACTCGTCATGGTGCTTGAAAATTCGTAAATTTATTGATTTGATGCGCTCTTTCAAAAAGAAACTCCTAATCAGGAAAGGGTAGGTTAACACATTCTCTTTGCTCGTTTCCATAATACTAAGTAACGAGAAGAAGACAATGTATAATATATAGCTGGAGAAAAATATAAAGTAAGTATTTATTACATTAATTATCTTTATTACAAGTAACTAATCAAAATTTATTTATGTATAGTAGAGAGAATTTAATGAACAACAAGCAACAAATTTAATTGAAAAACATTTCAAAAGGACATTAAATAAGCATAAAATGTATCCACTAACAATTGTTAATGAAGTAATAAAATTAGCGTCAGTTTATTTTTCAAAATTGAAAAAATCATTAAAAAAATCCGCGAAGTATTTGCCTACGAGAAGACAAAGAACGTCGTAAAAATACAAACTAACAAAAATTGTACTAAACGACTCTAAAGGTCGTTACACACTACATTATTTTTGCTACGATAAATAATATGAAAAGTAGGAGTTGCGAAACCGTATGATTTCCTAAATTTATGTTCACACTGTATGTTTTTCTGTCAAAACTATATTTTGTAATTTTCTTGTACTAAAAACGATAATTTTCCACTTTCCACACGTTTAGTTAATAAAAATGAAATGGATATAAATCAGTTGCAGCTTGGAATTTTGAAACGTGCGTTTCATTGCTAGCTAACATTGAACCACATTGAACGTTACAACCTCAAAAAGTAAGTTAAAATGCAAAATGCTTTGGGCTGCGATAAATATTCGTCGGTTTACCTTTTCCATTTTTTAATTATCAAATAAATGAACATGCAAACATAAAAAATTATTTTTTGTAATTTAAACTCGTTCTTCAACCTTGCACGATGTTTGCGGAACAAGCGTAGTAGATTTGCGTTACCTACTTAACTCCTGTAAAGTAATAAGTAGACTAATAGACCAGAACATCCCTAGTATGCGCGTTTTTATCAAATAAATATTACAGAAAAATGTAGCTAAGTAGATGCAGTTATATTCAGAAAATCCGCTATGATTGGCTTATTAATTTCCTTATGACTTCGATATGACCGCGCACTTAATTAAAATCGTATAGTGTGACAACAAATTAATACTGCTGGCTATGACTGATCATAGCAAAAAGCATAGCAAAAATAATGTAGTGTGAAGCAACTTTAAAAGGAGTTAATAAAAATAGAGAGGCGTTGCAAGAGACTTCAACGATAGAATAGGACACTAACATCAGTTCAAACAAACGTTAACATCATTAAACGTTAAAATGCGTAATGAAGTTAAACATTTAAAAGAGAAGAACGAATCGACATAATAATCAAAATTGTGACTTATATGCAGAACAAATGTTTTTGCTAAATTAAAAAATATTTAACAAATAAAAAAGTTATAGCTACAAAAAGAAAAGAGAATTCCCGTTATTATCAGCTTCCGTAAGAGAGCGTAAATTTACTAAAAAGTTTTTTTAAACGCGAAATTCAAACTTTAGACGAGATCTCTATGTTGCACAGCAAATTTAAACCACTTTGATGGGGTAGGTAATAGGTATATGTATAGTACTCATCAAATTTATCATTATCAAAGCAGCTTTCTAAACGGCATCATACATCACCTCTCCGAAATAATAGGCCAAAGTGATGAAAATGCAAATTAACTCATCTTTTCGAGAATTATATCTACAGAGTCTCAATTTGAAAACTTCCCCCTGAAATATCTTCGCTTTGGTATAATAATGGTATAATACATTGAAATTCTGCGAGATACACCTAGGTCAGCCCGCAAAGTGCGGTAGACATAAAATCTTAAATGGAAAGGGATTGAGTGACGCCTTTTCTAAAAGCCCCTTCAATCCTCCTGACAACTTCGTTCCTTTTGGATTAGTAGTTATCATGATATACAGGGTGTTTGATATTTGCGAATGCGAACAGTATATCACGTTAATCTACAAGCAAAACATAATCAGAAGTTCCTCAGCGATTTTTTGTTTTTACAAGTAGGTACTGTTCCAGGGTATCTTAAATTTAAACTACGACGAGTCTGAGTCATAATAAATTACGTTTTGAAACTGTTCTCTAAAATTTCGAAATACACACTTCAAGGGTTAAGCGGTTAAGTCTACTATGTTTTGAGGGTTAATCTAGGGAAAATACAAATACTCGATTAAAGTGTCTCCTCTAAGTAATTAAATAGACGGGTCTCGCGGAATTTTAATATTTTACACTGAGGCGAAGATATTGGAGGTGGGAAGTTTTCAATTTGACACCGTGTAGTTATTTTGATTTGGTTTAATAAAACTATTTTGTTATATTTTGTTTATCCAGAAATAGAAAAGCAAGTAACTCAAACAAAAGAATATTTTCAATCCATTCAACGACATGGACATGGACAGGAAGCCATGTCCTTTATGAGCAGACAGAAAATCTTTCACATTTTCAAACTTCGAGTACAAAGCCTGAGTTACTTTTTATTTCCAGCATCAGAAGGTTGAGATAAAAAATAATAATACATTTATTTTTAATTCTCTTTGCAAAAATGGCACCGCATTCGGCGTATACCTCCAACCTCCATATTTGAAATTAATGGACTCTCCTCAATTAGATACCTTCAATTAAAGAATAACTCAAGGAAGCATAAAAATATGTATCTGCAAATAGCCGTACACCGTAGAAGATGAGAGCAAAAAAAACAAGTTTCGTATATAATGAGTATAATCGATAGTTGCGATAAATTATTGTTAAAAAAGTATAAGGCGAAAATTTACAAACTATTTAAATTATTAATGGATAAATAATTTAATCACCTGCAGTGCTTTATACACCTCATAAATTCTAAGGTACGCGCAGTGGCGTGATATAAAAATAAAAATACTAATTTATATTACACAAGAAGATCATAAATCTATGAAACGAAATAAGTACACACCGGAGTTAAAACGATACACGCCACAAACGAACTAACAACAAATGCTGGAATCTGATAAGCCACCAATAAAACCAATAACTAAAGTATAGCCCACACAGGACACTTACGCCTACGTAAAACCTTTGCCTATTTCATGCACATCCGCCATTATTAACACCTTATCTTTATCTCCTGACATACCTACTCACGAATAAATGACATCTTTCATTATCGAAAGGAAAAGGCTTCCATATAACGTGATTATTTGCAGTTTCAATTAATTTAAATTAAAGAAGCAAAAAAGATGAAGCACGAGTCTCTCTTCTCTTGCAGTTTGTGGGTAAAATGTAAAATGCAATTCAGACGTAGTATATACTTTGTGTTAAAAACATACAGCAGAGAGGTGTACAATTAGATTTATAACTGGAAGTGACGATAAGGCACCATTCTAATTAAACTGCTGACACAATCACAAACAGATGCGACATAGTAACGTGGCGTGAACATAAATTTTGGCGATTCTATCGAATACCAAGTTCTGGATTTCCATAGCAAGAATTTTCTTTTGTCACTTCGTTCGACGACAAGAATTTTTTTACTGTTTTAATTGATCAAAAATTTGGTAGACGAACTTTAAGTTATGTTATCGGGATGGTCGGGACGTACCAACAATAATACGAATCACTATACTTTGACACTTTTTTCGAGATTCCTTTTAATGTATTATTCTTTACTGCTCGTTTGTTAGTCTCACTCTAATTAGAATTATTTTCATATCGGCTACTCCACCTGTGTGTTATATTTGTAACAGTTTGAGTTTGATGCAAAGGAACCGCAGATTCCAAAAGGGGAGAAGCGCGTAAAACCCCTCCACGAACGAGAACTCAAATGGGGCCAATTAATCGTTCAATTTCAACATTTCATATCAGAATGGGAATGTCCCGGGCATTTTTTAGAAAATTTGGCGCTCTGTTAAAAAGTTAAGAACTTTTCAATACTCGAGACGGAAGTTCTAATAATTTCAGGACTAATGATTTTTAATTCCAACATTCCTGAAATACGCCAGGCCAATTTATGATTTTTCCCGAGTAAAATTTATAGAAAGTTCCAGGTTGTAGCCCTCAAGTTCATACTCTTCCTAGTCGAGCCTCGAGGAGATACCAGAAAAAAGGTCGCTCAACAAGTTAATGCGCCGATAACAAGCATTTAAAGTATATGTTCTTCTAACAATAACAAGATCCATAGATTCAAATGGTGGTTTACACATGGACGTAACACCACGAGAGTTGGCGTACTTACAAGAAACGTGAAATTCGACGATTTCCTTACAAGAGTAAAACTTTTTCGAAATCCTCTTAACAATGTGTAATGGCCACGTTTATTTTATTTTTGTTTTTTTCTACAACGCATAGATAAAATATTTCAATACGACCTCTCTCGACAATTAGATATCCATATATTTACTTAACAATCAAGGATAATGTAGATGTAATTGTTTCATTGAATAGAACATGGTTGTGTCTGTTTTATAGGTTCTTCTAAACATAAACTAACCCACTCTATTTCCATTTAGTAGCGTGCAAACTATGTACGTGATACAATTGTCTCCATCTTGAGAGATCATCGATATAGATAGCAAGAAAAATAAGCGGAATTATTCAAGATGGCGTTAAGATATTGAATCGAACTTATGTTAATCACATAGATAAAAGGTTTTAAAACCACTTTATAAACCACTGATTGTTATTGTATCTGTCTAGAAATGTACATTTTCTATAATTAACATAGAATTATCAATATTTTTCCACAATTTCTTAATTGCGATTGTTTGTTTACAACACGTTGATTTAGATTAGTTAGTAATATCACTTTCCCATCGAAACGTTTAAAACCTTAAGAAACAAATAAACCATCCCGTATACCCGTATACGAACTGGGCAACTGGGCCATAAAGTGTCTTTGTTACCGCCGATTGTGGGTTTCGTTTCAAATAACACCTAATTATTATTTTTTAATTAGTCCAAAAGAGAGCATTCTTACGTCTTGATTAAGCCATTTTTACAGTGCGCAATTTTTAATAACATATATCTTACCACCGTCCAGAAAAGGGCGAAATCGTGACTTGACCTCCTTGTGCAGCAAACAACAAGATCAAGTGTAGATGCTGTGTTTTAATTGCACACTAATTGACGTGTGACTATTATGAACGTCCTTTGATAGTGCACTGTGATGGTACAAGATCGTGAATCGTTAGCAGTTTAAGCGGAATCGACTTACTAAACAAAAGAATTATATACATGGTAATATAATTGTGTTAGTTTTAAAACTTGTTTATTATAATCATATATTCTTATAGACTTATTGGCTGGTTAATTGCTTTATGGGCATGGTCTTATTGTTAAGTTATTTAAGCGATGCTTATTTAGATTAATCAGTTTAGTCTTGTTGATTTTAAGGAGTGCCGCCGCTTCAATCGGTGTTTGCAACAGTGTAAAAACAATTTAACGTATATATCTTAACCTTTTAATACAGGCCAGGGTTAAGATTTTATTTTATTTCTTGGACACCTTTTTTATTTGGATGCAATTTTCATGTCATGAACTTTTTACTGTCTCACACACGTTAATTCAGTATGGACTTGCTTCATTAGTAAGAATCTACATTCAATTTCCTGCTAATTACGTCTCTTAACTTTTTTGGTCAGACGAACGACGAACGTTTAGGACAACTCGCCAAAGTTCGGTTTTTCGGGTCAAACTAAACCGTAGGATACACAAAAAATTTATATAGTATCAACAAATTGCATTTATGGCGTCGATATAGAATATACTATGCAGATGCAACAGACGCCTGTTACACTACACTAAAATGTAACGCGCTCTAGCGCGTGACCTAAACCGTGTATGATGTAAAAAAAGCCTGGGAGATATAATTTGTAAGAAATTTAGTGCACTTTTCTCATGAAGCGCATAGTTTTCGAGTAATAAGCGAATAAATACACAATTCACTTTTTTGACCGATTTTTGAAGTTTTCTCAAACTTTTACGCGCTCTACCACCTAAACCGCTCGTTTAAAGAAAAAACCTATGGAATATAATTTGTAGGAAATTTGATGAACTTTGTTTTTCTATGGGAACACTTTTCTCAAAAAGTACATAGTTTTCGAGTAATAAACGATAAACTACACAATTTAGTTTTTTGGCCTATTATGGAAATTTACTCAAACTTTTACGCGCTACCACCTAAGCCGTTCGTCTGAAGAAAAATACCACTGAATATAATTTGTAGGAAATTTAGAGTACCTACTTTATTTTTCTATAAAATCATTTTTCTCATGAAGTGTATAGTTTTCGAGTAATAAGCGATAAACTACACAATTTAGTTTTTTGACTGATTTTGGAAATTTTATCGCACTCTACCACCTAAACCGTTCGTCAGAAGAAAAAACCTACCGGATATAATTTGTAGGAAATTTGATGTAAGTAATTCGTTTTTATATAAAACTGTTTCCAACAATTTTTGGAAATTTGAGTGCGTGACCTACTATAACGCGCCCAATATAACCCAGCAAACCGGCCATTTGATTTTGGCTATGGAAAGCTATTTTATAGAAAAATATTGAAAATTTGAAATAAATCAAGTGGTAGGTATAATGTTTACTATCTGTTGGACCAGAAAGCTTGGCGCATTTTCAAAAGCATGCGGAAATAGTGTTCATTCAGCATTAGTGTAAGTTTTACGATGCTCTCTTTTCCCACACTCACTCCTCAATTAATCAATCACATCTTTATTAAGCCGATTTAATTAGTGCCTAATCAAAATAGTGTAAGAATTCCAAAAAAATTTTAAATTTTCCAATTTACATACTTCTCATTCCTAACCAGCCGTAATTCCAATTAAATTCCAATTTTTAACCCAACTAAAAAGACGATACATTATTTATAATCTTACTAATAGCAAAATATCACGAGATAAAGTTTCAGAAAAAATAAATCGAGTTCTATTTCCTTTTAAAATTATCACAATATTGGAAGCATGGTCTTCGCGTCTTCTAATTATTAATAAACGTCTGTGTCAATTAGCACCAACTCGTTTTTAAGAATTAGTTGCATGGCTACTAACAACCTGTGGCATGCAGTCTGTATAAAATCAGCAGGTTTAAGGTCAGCTAGTGCGTGCAGTTTAAATCACGCTGGTGCAATCTCGATGATATTCCACTGAAATTAATACTATAATCGAACAAACATCGCACTATTCTTTTCTTTAATACAACCCAACATTTAACAATAGAATTTCATTATCGAAATGTATGGAGCAAGAAAAATTTTCTTCTTCCACCAAGGATTTTATAGAATTTACAAAAAAAACTTATCTCACAGCGTTGGAATTTATTTTTGCTTTTCTTTTTTTTATAAAACTCGATCAACTTGTATTTGTTGTAGATAATTATACACATTTTTATCAATTAAAAATTGTGTTCCATTGTTATTATTAAAGATAAATGTCGTGAGGGCCATATTTTAGTCTCTCTCTCCTACACCCTTTCTGTGTCTGTCTGTTTGTCTGTCGGACTCTCTCAACAAAATAGCTATGGATGATGACACAGAAAACTAACGACAAATAATGAAGCTGTGTCACCCGGTATAATGCCTTCCACACAGGCACGTTACTCGCTCACATGGTTTCGAACATTTAAAAAATTGTTTCGTTTCGGTAAATGGTAAAATAAATGAATCAATCAAGCGATGCTTATCGAGGTAATAATTGGCAATAACGAATTCAAGTTTCTGTTTGGAAATATCAACAATTACTTTAAATTAATAAGGAAATTTACGCAATTTTCATTATAAACCTAATTAACATACCACAGTAAGTCATAATCACATTTTCCACTTTGTAATTATTTCTTTCGTTTCAGTTTGTAAGCATAATTTTCCATTAAAAGTATATATAGGTATACTCGATTTACATTAATCGAACAAAATAATTAATTTAATTGGAATAAAGTGGAAGTACCTCACATAAAATTTCAAAAGTTGAAAGAGTTCTCATCGAACGAAAAGAAAAAAAGTTTCTATTAATAACAGGAAACGCGAAGTGCTTTCAGTTTACTCCAAATTTGTCAAATTACCACACATTTCATATAAAAAATTTAAAAAAAGTGTAAGTAGTACTTGTAACAGTAAGTATAATAATCATAAAAATATAACAAAAGAGAAAAGTGAGATTGACATCTTCAAAACACAATTGAATAAGAAATAACAGTAGAAAATTACCATAATTTTCATGCAACTTTATTTTTTCACTAATTTCTTTAATATCAAAGTTGTGCAGAAAAAAACACAAAAACTACTTAGCGTAAAGAGTTGGCCTTTTTACGCACTAGCACCTCGGAAAATTATGTATTTTTACTTGTCTTTAAATAATAAAAAGTGTACGACACGGTGTCGAAAGAAGAAAAATTTACGCTCTCACAGAGTTCGCTCGGAAAACTCGCAAGAATCTATTGGAACATTGAACCACCTACTGACCCCCATTACAACAACAACAACCTCAGACAGAGTTATTACACATGCAAAACATCTTAGCAATTATTTGCACGCAAATATGAAAAGTCATTGTCAAACATTGATCTTCGTAAAAGATGGAATAATTTCAAGTTTAATGTAAAGGATAAAGGTGTGGAGTTGCAACTTTTTTCCTGCATATCAACAATTTAATTTGACCACTTATTCATACCGTCATTGGTTAATACTAAAATAAGAAAATATGCTGTTGCGTTCTCAGACAACATGTTTCATGTCGACATATATCAACAATAAAAAGAGACATTCTACTTCCATAGATAAATTGTGTTAAAAGTCCAAACATTTATTACCGTACAATATTAAATACAGGATGAATCGAAAGTGCGAAACTAATTAAATCTATACAACAGATTAAAATTGTGCCAAAGTAAATTCTCGCGACACTATGGGCCCAATTTCAAAACTAGCCGTTCCGAGTAACTTTGAGAAAGACGTAGGCTCCACCCTCCACCTTTTAGAGCCGCACATAGATGCAGGCAGAAGAATTTTATGCTAAGATCAAAGCGTAGCTTAACGGCTAAAGGCCTCGCCACATAACACATCATGCCGTGCTATGCCAATGTAAAACACAGAAGTAGAAACATAGTATTTACTTGTCAATGGTCACATAGTTGATGTTATGTTTCTGTGCTATTTTCGCATGACCCTGAAGTAAATTTACACAGCATAGAAGCCCAACTCGGTTCGACTGTTGTGCGGTGTGCATGTGCTTTTTAGTGCGCAAAACACGTTATTTGGTGCCCTTGCGTTTATGTGCTTATGTGCTTGTGCATGTGCATGTGCATGTGCTTGTGCTATGTGGCTTAGCACATGCTACGTTATGTTGTGCGCTGTGCGTTGACATAGCATAGCATAGCACAGCATGTGTTATGTGGCGAGGCCTTAAGCCTGCTAATGCTAAGGAGTTCCACCTCGACGGTTAAAGAGAAACACAATGCGACGATAAGCCTTGGAGGCAGGTATACTGGAATAGTATACCAAAAATGACGTCATTTTAATGATGTTATCTTTAAAAATTAAAGTGGCATGTTAGTTATTTTCTACTGGTATTAATCGTTAAATTTTTTGCCTATTTTTTATGCATTCCCATGTCAAAATCGTGAGGTCCCCCTTCTCTTTATTCTAACTTCACCATATATGCAGATTATGAGTCTCTGAAGTTTGGAAAACTGACATACTTAGAACTGTACCGCTAGAGCAACTTTAATCATTTTATATTACATCTCTATACTTTTAACAACTGATTAATTTTAATATTCGCTCGCAAAGCGACTGGTAATTATAATCTTCCTATAGGTAAGTAAAGTGATGAAACTAGTTCATAACAGGTACACCTTAATTTAAAAAGTCTGGCCTCGCGTTACAGACGTATAGGTATATCAGCAAAATTTTCACTTTCCAAGTATTCCCTCCACGTATATAAAAGTAAGTTAATTCCATCTCAAATCAACCCTTAATTTTGAGGATTTTTCCGTGCTATATGCAACTTTACGAGTAAGTTATCCGACCCTGTGCGACTTTTGAAATTCCATTGGCTTACAGCGTAATACATAATCAGGCCTACTCGTTCCACTACCCAAGTTATTTCATCCCAGAAATGTAACCAGAACAGAGGGTCGTGGTTAGACTGTAACTTCACATTATTTTCAAAGACAAAAATTACATAACATAAAGTTTTCAAAGTCAAATAATTAACTGATAAACTTTTGAGCCGAGATATATCAATAGTCTCTGAAAAGCTCTCTATTGAAAAACGAGTATAAACAAGTGAAAAATAAAATGGAAATTCATTCGCCGAACAAGAGAAAAAGCTCTTCTGCTTGTAAATTATTTGAGAAAAGGCCGATTGTCCACTCGAATTTCCTTTTCTAATTCTAAATTCTCTTATCTCGTTCCAATTAATTCGAATTAAAAAAAGTTTTAGTAAACTTCAAAACGGCCTGCGATTACAAATTAATTATAATTATTTATTATTTATGCTTTTTTATCTAAATACAAAGCAATTATAACACTCGTTCAAAATTTTAATTTATAGAACGACTTCTCGTTCTGACAGATAAAGCGACACCTTCTAGTGTTGTTTTTTGTCGGTTATCAAATCCGATCGGCTCTCGAGATAAGAGAAACTATATTATATTGACAATTAAGTAGAATAATTGCATTCGCCGATGTTTATCAAGATACTGGTTAATTTAAATTTATTGATTCATAACTAAAGTATTGTTCGAGTCGTAAAGTAACTCGATTATTCGATGAAAGCTACTGCAAGGTTCAATGTTTTGGGTATTTTTTTCAACTAATCGCCTGTCAGTAAATATAATTAATTATAAGTTCACGAATATACCGGGTGTTTAATTTTATATTTACGTAACTTTAATTTTTTGAACTTTTTTCAGTCGTTAGCGTTCAATTTCTTTCGACTTGTCCTACTCGTTGCGTTTTTTCAGCCGTAGGCTGTGCTCGCCCTTAACTAGCAACCATGGTAGAACGTTTGACGTTTCGAGATGCGCGATCCTGTTGCTACCTTCGTTGAATTTCCAACAATCAGTAGTAAGTCCTTGCGGAAAAAGCACATCACTTTACTATTAATATACCGGGTGTTGAACCTACGAGTAATACAATACATAAGTTTAATTTTCCACGTCTAGGAGAAAACGCGAACTTGGAAACGATTAACAGTATATATACAAAGTCTTTCACCTTTACAAGTAGTAGTAGATGATTTATGGTTTTATATTCTTGGCTACTTTAACAAGTTGATGAATTATTTATCACATTATATTTGATAGACTCGCCTTGTATAAATAAACATACTTTAGCGTATATGTATACAGTTTTAGTTTTGAAGTTAATTAAGTTTGGTTAAATTTATTTAAATAGTACCATAACTTGTAGCGTTACAAGATTTTAACACAATCGTGATAGTAAATGGTAGTGTTTCTTAGTAGATGTAATAAATTTTATACTCTTGGTATTAATAACTTCGGCACTTCATTTAGCGTGCCAACTTATTAAAACCACTTTTTTGAGTCTCGGATTTTTTTCTTCTTCCCATTTATTTGCCCATACGCGTACGTATAATGTTATATTACGTATTACTTGTACCTTCAACCTGTCCGTTGATTTATTTATGGTATTAGGATAAAGTTAGGTAAACATGTAGTTTTGATGCGGCATAATCAGTAGACTTGGTACGTCCGACCAGTGTAAATTGCAGTTGGGAAGCTGTAATTCATGCAGCTGACGGAATGCGATGCTGTCGCTATTATTGAACCAACATTTTATGGTAATAAGGAATTCGAGATAAATTATACATAAGTTATAATGTAATGATAGCGGATTGGTAACTGTTTTAATTAGAATCAATACAAGTTGTACAACCATTTGTACTTAATTCGGTTTAATTTATGTTTCTTTGTTTAACCGCTTATTATCTCCATAATTATAAGACGAAACAAGATCATTTAAGGAGTACAGGAAAATATAACCAAAGCAAATCCATAACTTGAAATTGCGTAGTATTTATTAAAATAATTTTATTCAATATTAATTGGTAACCTCCGGGCATAACATGCCAAAGAGCTAATTATAGTATCTCTGGGGGTGACAACGTGATTTTATTTTATTTTTTATTTTACAAATTTGGGACAACAACAGGTGCACAATCACCTCACGTTAGCTCGCCGATTGCACACCCAATAACAGTTGTCCACGTACAATACTTCAAAAAAGAGAATAGTACAATGCTTTGCTGATTCAATACATTTTTAAGAATTTCAAACACAGGTACAAAATTAAAATAATAGTGTGACTGGCAAAAATGTATCTACATACTATATGGAATAACCATTAAAAAGATCAAATATTACTCATTACACACAATCACTACATAGCATCAACAGTGCCCGAATGGAGCAGCACAAAACGTTTGAAAGTCGACAGGCTCGACGAAAAAATATCCGGGAACTGCTCAAACTCACTGAACCTATTGAATGTACGCATGATTCTGTTAATTGGGCAGTTCTGTGTGTAGCTAGAGCCAGCAAACCTGGGCGCAAACAATCCAGACGCCCTAAGCGGTCTTGCAGGCACCTTAACTGGAAAGGAAGACAATAGGTCAGGACAGTTAATTCCCGCATTGAAAAGTTTAAAAACAAAAATCATGTCCCTTTCTAGACGACGAAGGCTCAAAGACCTGAAAGAAACGTTTGTGTGGAATTTCCAATTAAGGTACCTTACGAACTTGTTCTGGACTCTCTCCAGCCTGTCCCGATATACAAAATAATGAGGAGACCATATTATACTGGCAAACTCGAGTTGGCTTCTCACTAGAGAAAAATATAGCGTTTTTAAACAGTCGATACTATTGAATGATTTGCACAGCCTAAATATGGTCCCCATCGTACTCAGTGCTCCGCCAACTATTTTATCAATATGCTCGCTCAACAGTAGCTTACTATCCAAGATAACACCAAGGTCCCTTATTTTAGCTACTCTTTTTATAGTTGTATTATTAAACAGATAATTGTATGAAATTTTATATGTGCTTCTACTGAAAGTAATAACAAAACATTTATCTAAATTCAACAACAAATTGTTTCTCAGGCAATACTCGTGGAACCTTTCAAAATCACTAAGAAGCCTAATGCAGTCGTCAACTCTCTGCACTTTCATGAATATTTTCAGATCGTCTGCGAACAATAAAAATTGACAGTGACGAAAACATTGGCCAACATCATTTATGAATAGATTAAACAGTAAAGGTCCCAAATGGGAACCCTGTGGCACTCCCGATATTGCCCTATAAGGAGCCGATCTGTGTCCGCAAACAACCACACACTGCAAGCGCGCCCCCAAGTAGGATGCCATCCACCTGAGAAGAGTACCGTGAATGCCAATTTGTTCGAGCTTGACAAGAAGCAGCTCATGATCAACCTTATCAAAAGCTTTGGCCAGATCAGAGTAGATGGCATCCACCTGCACACGCTCGCCCAGAGAACCAAGAATATAGTCCGTATAAACCATAAGATTAGACTCGACCGAGCGACCTGTGTGAAAGCCATGCTGCTGATTGATTATAATATTTTTGGTGTGATCAAATATTGTTTTATAAATTAGAGATTCCAGAACTTTACTTAATATGCACAGTTTTGATATAGGTCTGTAATTATCAATACGTTCTCTAGAGCCGCATTTAAATACCGGAACCACTAAAGCCGTTTTCCACATTGTAGGACAATGTCCGTCGTTCATACACTTATTAAACAACATCTGCAAAGGTTCCGTCAGTGAAGACGAACAACATTTTACAAATACACTTGGGATACCGTCTGAACCCGCACCCTTGTTGCTGTTAAGATCCTCGATGGCCTTTGACACCTGTTCAACCGTAAATTGAATGTTGTGTAAATTGACGCTACTCGTGTGCGACGTTTCATCTTCGTCCGCCCGTGCCACAGACCAGTCAGAGAAGACGGATTTGAAATGATCCGCGAACAGGTTACATATCTCCTGAGACGTCGTAGCAATATCATCACCCAGGTTCATCATAGGTGGAAAAGAGTTTAATTTTTTGTTGGTTTTGGCAAATGTCCACAACTTTTTGGGATCACTTTTTATTGACTTTTGAATGTCCACTAAATATTTCTTATGGGAAACCTTTATACTGGCTTTAACTTTTTTGCGGTACACACTATAGTCATGGTAATAACATTCCAGTCCATATTTCTTGTATTTTGAACGCAATCTTTCTTTTTCTTTTAATAATGACTTAGTGGTGCTATCAAACCATACCGGGTACCTATTTCGCGATTTCTTCAACACAGGCACATACTTATCGATGACATCATTCAGGACTACATAGAATTTTACTGCCATAGTCTCAGCATTGCAACCACTGAAGAGCGAGTCAAAGTCTGTAGCAAGGAGCTTTTTATTTGATGCAAATGTAATCGGTTGCTGTATGCAAAATAGGGAAATCCACACCTGTTATCCTTTTGTTTTGCTCTACATCTTCGCCATAGCAATATCCACAAGACTTCTAAAAAAAATCCGTAAAAATAATGAGAGCTTCGAGTAGAAATTAAATTATTTTACGGTAGCGCGATACCTGTGGAACAACCTGTATATCGCAACCGTACTCTTCTAAGTCAGATCGTTGCAAAATACCAGTCTCGCACTTCCTTTGGGCTTTTAAAAGATAAATATATATGCAGTGTCTTCAATTAACTTCCCTTTCATTATCGAGTACGGTCAATCACGTATACGATGTTCTAAATAGCGCTGTCGTTACAGCTTTAAAGCTGCTAAGAGACTTTTACTTCGCCTATGCTATTAACAATTACAGTACTCTTTAAAAAAGTTGTAGCGATATAGGCAAAAAATTGTGTTGGGGAGGCACTAAACTCCCTTAGAAGTATTAGGGTTCATACAGCGATTCAGTACCTACACGTCTGCTAAATGTTGGTACCTCCAAATATTTTTTCGCCCGATCGTGTTTTTTAACGTTCTTACAGGCCTTGTTGATCGACTGTGTAAATCAAATTTACAACACCTTCATAGTTTCCATATAGACCAGTAAAAACAATGCTGTTATAAGGTTATAACCTAACTCCGTGCGGTAAGTAAAGTTGGTACTCCTTGCAAAATCACTATTTTGTTGACATTTAAATTTTTGACATTTGCAAAAATTAATTTAAAATTTAAAAAAAAGTCTGTCTATTATATTTTGATCGGGCGAAAAATAGAATACGATATACGGTTGTTAAGTGCTATAATAACAAAATCTCGAAAATTGAAAAATCTCGACTTCGTCTCGCTTTTTCAAACTTTTTCTCGATTTTGTTATAGTGCACTTACCAACCTTATATCGCAATATACTATTTCAGCTTCCTTGGAGAGACTAGAAGTGTTTTTTAGTTTTTGCCACTGCTACATTTGTGTGATTGAAGCTCTAATGCTCAAGAATTGAACTCTTTCATAAGCTTGTTTCGGAGAAAAGTGTTTCCAGTAGGTACCTAAACGATATGACATATATATCTTTGTCTATGCTTAAAATGAGCTTTACAGAACAACGCATTTGCTTCTAAACGGATGAATTCGTCACCTTGAGTATCTGAAGCCAAACAAGGGTCTCATAATGCGGAGGTGGAGTCATTCTTTACAAAAGAAGACTATCCACTGCACTCTTAAAGGTAGAAGACAAGAAGAAGACCAGAAAAGATTACTCCCCAACTTTTAAAGTTAAGAACCACTCCAAGCTTGAGAAATGCTAAACTAAAAGTAAATAACTTAAAAAGTCGCTTTGATTCGGCCATCAAGGAGGAGTGTTGTTTCCAAAGGTTCCTTCTATTTTACTATAACGGCATACCCAAGCTACCCCTCTAAACCTTTAGACAGCTAGTATGGTCCCTTTGCCCCGACTTCCCCATATTGGAGAAGAAATTTGAGATGTACAAGAAAAAGAGCTACCCAACAAAGTGTAAATTTGTAATTATATTATTATTATTTAAATTAAAAAACTAACGACTACCTTCGAAGAAGGTGATATAAGAGCAGCAAATGGCCGCCTACACCGCAGAGGGCAAAACGGCGAGCGAGGGCGATATTTATAAAACAACAATTATTAAATACCAGTGGCCAGTGGTCACGCCAAATGCAAACAACCAAGCTAGTTCTTAGTGTAGGAGCGACAAGGGGGACTTACAGTGTAATTTTAACAATTCCAAGAACAAAAGTTTAGAAAGTAGTAGAAAAATTGCACGCCTTAGACTTGCGAGACATGCAGTACTACTGACACATTTGACATCTTTACTACTTTAACTGTATCTCCATTAAAATCAAACATGCAGTTGAGTACAACGTTGTATAAATGGCACGATATAATATGAAGCTCATTGAAAGTATGAAAGCCACGAGTTGTAGTAGCGCTAGAGCAAAACCGCCCCCGCAGATCCTTAATGCGGGTAATGTGTGAAGAAAGACTCAAATAATAATGTTTAGGTAATAGGTACTTAATAAATCGAAAAATTGAAAACAAAATTATATTCGACGCCATAAGAATGGAAGTGAATAGTGAATAGTATCTCACTGAAACAATGAATCAGAAATATGGTTTTAGAGAACTGTCAGAACTTCATCTAGTACACGCATTTAGCTAATATAAAAATAATTTAAAACTCGCATCTTTCACATATGATTAACAGTTTAAAAAATAAATCAGATTGTAATCTCATAGAGTGCAAATATAATACCATCACTTAAAACGACACGATAAAAGCAAAAACACCCAATAGGTTTACAAATCAATCACCAAATACCGTTAGTGTTAATTGGAAAATTTGACCTCACTGCATGATGCAGTCGAACAATAAATTTATTAACATATAAAGAGTTATCGCTTTTTAAGAATAATTTAGCTGATCTATATTACCATTTTTAGCAAACGCCAACTTGATGAATTGTAAACCATGCGATCGGAATAATTCCGACACAACTTGGCATTTTCCATTTAGCAAAACCTCCTTACTTCTCTGTTAACTAGACAACTGCATGTTACATCACACTATTTCTCGTAAATTTTTTCTTTACTTAAAGTCAGGTGTGGTCAATGTATCATGCAAAACACCTACATATTTTTTTTTGAAAAATACACAATACGAGGTCACTACTATTCGTTATTTCCATTACAAGCAATATAACTTCTCTTTTGTCTCGGTAATCGTAGAAATAGCAGTGCAAATCTCAATTGTTTACAAATTTTAAAATATTTCAAGTACTACCAGAAACGACAACATGAATTTGTAATATGCTTATATAAAATATAATAGGTCGTTGACCAACCGTTAAATAAATAGAAGGTATTTCGTTATACAAACAAAAACTATTCAAGAAACTCGCAACCGAGCGTTGAAAAAAAACAAATACGACATAAGAGCTTTTTCGACGCTTCTATTTCGCCATCTTCCTTTTAGCGCCGATTTAAGGGATGTACGACATATACGTGTAGGTGCCTCAGAATAGCCATACCAGTCCATATATGCAAATTATCAAAGTGCAACAATGCAACGGAAGAAAGTTAAAAGAGAACAAAACAAAAAGTTTGTTAGAAATATAAATAAATAATTAATTAATCGATGATTGCAATAAATAAAACGTACGATATCGTTTGTCTTTCTTATCCATGACGTATCATATTCAACACAGTCAAACAATGTGTTGTTAAGATGAAATCTGGGTTTAAATAAATATGATTTAAATTTAATATGAATCACACTCCATCGAATAATTGAGTGCTGTTGCTGTTGACGAAGTTGAGTTCGTCCGTAGTCGATTGTGAACTATTTTTTTTGTACAAAATCCAACACTTGTGCAGTTTTTTTTAGTTGCTCTTTCCAAAATTGATTTGGAGAATCTAAGAAGTAGATTTGTACCGCTGAAGCAAATACGTGAAGCGACCCTGTGCCCTTTAGACACTTTAGAGAGTAAACCAGTTCATCTCAATTGCTACCGATTAATAAAAATCTCAACTCTTCGATAGTACTTAAAGTATACTACTCGGAGACCCTGGCCTCGTACGGCAGTGACAGGGCCTATTTATAAAAAATATTTTTCGAGACTTTCACAATTTAAACAAAAATTTGGTAAAAAAAAGTAAAATCCCCTAAGGGCGCTTTTGGTTAATCGAACATTTTCATTAAAAAAATTTAAAAAAAGTAGGTACGTCGAAGCGGTTAATTAAAATCACAACCAAAAGAGTAGCCAACAGGAAAAACACTCTAAAATTAAAATTTCGAGTAGTCACGCAAACATTATTAAAATGACAATACACAAACAAAAGTAATTTTAAAAAATTATTTTTAAATAAAATTTATAACAATGCCACTCCGGACAATTTTAACTTGACGTGAATTAAAATAAGGTGCTCTTTAAAAAAATAGCCAAGCATAACTAAATAGAATTTCGTAGGAAAGAGAGAAAAATCGTCTATTTTAGAAAACAGCTCTAGAATAACGATGGAGACTACTAACTATAAACCATATTGGAACTGTTAGCTTGATAGTTTTTAACAAGTTACATCGTAAGTAGAAAAACAAACAATAGATACCTGTAATACTGATTTGCAAACAATAGAAGTGCCGAAAGGGTAAAAGAATAAATCTATTTATCGAATGTTGTTTGGCTTATGAATAGAAAAAAATGTAATTCGTATGTAGGTATAAACGATTAAATAATTGGATTTATATTATTTGTAATAGTGTCTTTATTTTTCCCCAAAAACTCGAAAGAGGTATTAAGTTCTGAAGTGCAGCTGACAAGTACACCTGTTACTTGTACTCTACTCAGGATTTGGCACTTGTTTAATTCCCCTGAGACTATTTTAATTAACGTCTCAAAGTTTCTGAACCTTACATTTTTTAACCTAAAGTCCCTGCTCGGGCGCCAAATTTGTAGCGTGTGTCAACATTGATTTCAGACTCAGAACATTGCAACTATGAAGTTTTGTATGAGTGGTTCAACCAACTATTTAAAGCGACAGTTAGTCAAGTTCAAGTAGTAATGATGATGATCAACCTTCAGATGAAGATGTCTCGTTAAGAAAAATAAGCAAAATGACCGTTCGTACAATGGACTGTAATGGAGAGATGGCGTAATTAGTGAATTGAACTATATGCTGATATTCTGCCCTAATTATCACTTAACAAGTGCTGCCCAGTGTAATATGCTAATCTATGTGCAAATGAGCAATATTTAACATTTTCTGTACGATTGTGTTCAGAATATACCATAAATACAACAATTTTTCAATTTTATGAGCTTCGGTGTTGACATCAAAGCCATCCATAGTTAATAGTAGTAGTCTCGTCAGACGTCAAATATTACCACAATGAAAAGGCTACTACGAGCCTACGAAAACCACACGTAATAGTAACAAAATTGCTATCTCGACGATTCTAACGCCATAAAAAAAAATCCGGATACCCGTAAAATACATAACGTCCTCATATTTATACACGACGACCGAAGTCATCGGATAAGAATCACTACGACGACGACCATTTCGTGCCACAAGCCAATATCATTCACTTATCTATTAAAAAGCGAGAGACATGAAAAACGATACCTCTAATTAAACTTTTTATAACACATAAATTGGCCAAGCCACGAACAATATCGAATCAAACCTTTCAAAAAGAAGAAAAAATGCATAAGATGTTCGCATGTTAACTCCAGGTAAAGAGTAAAATTTATGGCTTATATAAAAAGTTTGAACAAGACAAAAACATAATCACATTATCACAGATGTTTCTTACGATGCCATTAAGAACGAAAATTTTAAATGCGAAAAAAGAAGAAGAGAAAAGTATAAAAATTATGGGTCGCGTAAAACTAATTGCAAAGGTTCGATTACCAGTTATTTTTATTGGCGTAGGAAGTTCCATCACTTCTTCACTTCACAATGTTATACCTTTCCGACTTAATAAACAAAATAGGAAAGTAATTGCTAAAAGTAACAGTTAATTGAGAAAACGCGATAAATAATGCCGATAAATTTGATGAAGAAATATCATCGGAGGATAAAAATAATAAAACGAATCGTAAAAGAGAAAGAAGTTGGTTAGCTGGAAATTAGTGTGTGTGGTTTTCAGCTTTTATAAGTCGTAAAAAAATTCAACCCCGCACTCGCGAATGCAATTAATTTGAGTGCACTTACATCTTAATGCCACCGTTTATAGATGAACTTATAATAAATTAATATATGTATAATATAAACTTAAACGTACGAATAAAATTTTAATATAAAGAAAATTTATTGTTATATTAGTTTATGCAAGAAGTCAACTCGTCAGAAGCTGACACATACGATTGGATCCGCTCGTTCGTGCAACATCCCGCTGTGGCCGACACATCCATTCGAGTAGACTTTTATATATAAATTACTCCGTACAATATAAATTCTTACCTGCCTACTTAAAAAGACCATATGCAGCACAATTTACTTGGTCACTTTTATTATACTTCAAAGGCCTTGTTTGTAATTAATCACAAGGTAAATTTGGTCGTTATTTTATTGGGGGAAAAAGTCCTCTTTGAACGCCACGAACCATAAAATGGAGTTGGACATCTCGCTCTTTTAAATATCACAGATTTATTTCAAGATGAGCAACCAGTAAAAGTCGAGAGGGCCGTTTCTGCCATTTGGGGGCACTTATTTTTATTTTGATACGCAAAACCTTAGCACCGTCAAATCCCCCCTCCCTTCTCTAAAATTACTTAAGAGGCGCTCGATAGTCAGAGGTAAACAACTGCTCAATAACGGATTGAGATAAGAAGTTTATACTTGATGCAAGAACGACCGGCTTCACCTTACCCATCAAAGCAGAGGTACAAACAGTAGGCACGCTTGTTATTTTTCTGTTTATTTGATAGTGGAAAAGTTACCAAAATCAATCGGGAATCCGAAAATGCACTTGTGTTGTTGTGGAGTGCACGGGGTATTAGATTGTGATTTTTGTTTTCACTTCGAAATTAAAAGCTAGAACCTAACCTAACCTAACCTTTTTCAAATGAGTCCTTACCTTCTGAGTTACCAAAACTCGGTGGTCGTCAAAATGCCATCCTGTACGGGGAGGCTCAAAAACTCAAGAAACTTGACCTATTTCAGTTTTTGTCAATTTTGACCCAGAAGGACTCATTTTTCGCCAAAGAAGGCTATATTTTCTACAACTTAAGACCATTATGGTCTCTGTAGACCTAATGGTATCCGAGATACAAGTGTAGAAGAGTTTGCAAAAATATACACGATATATTTGAGAATTTAAGCTTTCACGGTCGCGTCATTAATGTGAGTGATTTCTAAGCTAACAACAGCTAATGCCCAGAAGTTAGAAGTTCTGGGTCAAAATTAACAAAAACTGAAAAAAGGTATAGTTTCTTGGATTTTTGAGTCATCCCACACAGGACGACAATTCGACCATCGAATTTTGTTATCCAAGAAAAGGTACTATTTAAATAGCCCAGTCGAATTAGGATAAAAATCCGCTTTATCCTGCAAAAGGTCGGGTAGTTCTGATTTTTTGATATGTTTTATATATGTATCCGTTGATTCAAATCCCAAGTTTTCGACCTCGCCGCACCTCCGCTAGCTCCGCAGCACTGAAGAAACCACAAAAATTTACGACTTTAACCAAAAATCGCTGAATATCTCTTCATCAATTTGTTTTATCGAAAAAGTTGTAGTATTCTTTTTTGTAGAGCACTAAAATTACTACAATTTTGACCTAAAACATTTTTCTCTAAATCCTATACAGTTAGCGAGTAGTACGTACAGTAGTACGGACGTTAGCGGCACATATTAGGGCCAACCTTGGATTTCATTCTGATGCAAAACCTTTTTGCAGGTGAGTAGTAGGTACCCATAGGTTACTTTTAAGAAGTGATACCCGCGACTTGTGCGCGTGGAAGGCACTTGTCTAACTTCCAGGAGCAAATAACGAAATCTCGATGCACACCAGTGGCGGGTCACATCGGGGTACCACTTCTTAAAAGTCACCTATGGGTACCTACTACTCACCTATAAAAGGGTTTTGCATCAGAATGAAATGCAAGGTTGGTTCCGCTAGCAGCCGTATTAACACGCAAAATTTTCAAAAATACCTGAAAAACCTCAAAATGTAACCTTTTTTGTTCATTTTCTCTTTACCACTTTTTTACTTCCCCTTCTGCGCATCTAATGTCGGTGACGTTTTGAAAGAACACTTAAGATATAATGAACAGAAGAGAGTTTACATTTTGTAGTTTTTCAGGTACTTTTGAAAATGTACGTGTTTTTACGGCGCTGCTTCTCGCTAATTGTAGGGTTTAGAGAAAAATGTTTTAGGTCAAAATTGTAGTAATTTTAGTGCTCTACAAAAAAGAATACTACAACTTTTTCGATAAAACCAATTGATGAAGAGAAATTCAGCGATTTTTAGTTAAAGCCGTAAATTTTTGTGATTTCTTCAGTGCTGCAGAGCTAGCGGAGGTGCGGCGAGGTCGAAAACTTGGGATTTGAATCAACGGATACATATATAAAACATATCAAAAAATCAGAACTACCCGACCTTTTGCAGGATGAAATGCTAATTCGACTGGACTAAAAAAAGATTTCAAAATAACAAATTCTAATTTTACTTTTTGTTTTATTATATCTCTTCATTTTCTATAAAAAATAGTTGCCTTTGTGGGTTTTGAAAAGTAGAATGTTTCGCCAAAAGTGTAATCCTCCAATTTTCAAAAAAAATTATAATTTCGATAATAGTTAAACTCAACAAGCAATGTGCATTTGAACTTCCTGGTCATTTTAAATTTAATTCCGCGAAACAAAACAACAATCAAAACTAAAAATTATTAATAATAAGAAAAATTACTGCATTTTAAAATCAGTAATCGATTTTTAAGCCACCTTCGTAATCACGATATAACCAGTAGTGATAAATTTTCCTGTTCAGTTTACCCTCGAGCTAATAAGAGTGATCCATAACTGTAATATATTCTTTTTGTGGGTGCCTCAAAAAATAAAGCTTTATTTAAATTAGAAGAACAGATGTGTAACGACTATAAAGTTTAACATTGTTCTTATCTTAACACTTAAACGCACCTCCAGGTTATCTTGTTAGCTAATCAATTTAAAGTAACAAAGAAATTAATCAGTTCTTGTTTTGACTCTTGAGAACCATAGTTAGCCCGAACAATAGTTGTCAAAACTATTCTTCCTTAACGTTTTATTTATTTCAATTTCCTGTCTTATAAGTAAACTCGACTTTTATTAATGATGCATCCTGTATATTTTTACATAACAATATATTCCTAAATAAAACTCTAATTTGAGATTACACGCTCCCTAGTAAAACATTCGAGTAAATCATTCCGCGAGACAAAACGTTATATATTTTCAGGTGTCTGCCTCAATTACAATAACTGAAACAATTATCAATGCCAATTAGTCGCTTAGCGCCTATTCAGAAATAAACTGTGCGCGTGTTGTACCGGGAGGCCACCATTTGCATATCGCGATATGTGATTGCACCGCAGTTTCAATTAAACGTAAAACCAATTAACAATTTTATCGCCATCTCTTCTCTAATTACCATTTGAAAAATTCACGAAACTTTTTCACACAAAAAAAATAATCACCACCCATTCTACGATGATATAAATGTTACGCAACTTAAAAAGCTTTTCATGGGACCGCTCCAATTAACGCCACCCCGCTGTGATACAAATGGAATGACATAGCTGTTTCACACCACAACAGTGTGTATAATAGAATTATAATTAATTATCAAATCTTTTACGGATTATTCAATAATTATTATATCTTTGTATAAAAAATTAACAAAGCGGTAAACGAGAGTTCGTTATAGGAAGAGGAACTTGTTGCTAACTTTTGGTCCTTGAAAGGTCGCGCTGGCTGGATTTAGTTCTAAATGCTGTTTAGTTAGGTTTTTTCTTCCATTTAGATTATTATATAATGCTTGGTTCTGTCTCCTCTTTGGGATTTGCAACAGCGTTGATCGCCGGGAGGCAAGCGATGGCAAAGGGAGTGGCATTAGTCTTCAAAATAGTTCTTTGATGAATTGATTCAATTGAAAAATCCAATATTTTAGTGCAAAAAAGATATAGTTGAGGGTAGCAGATGTTTGATTTGACTGTTCTTATTTTTAGGAAAGGTGACCCACTAATCCACAACCACAATATTATGTCTACCTCAGTAGGGGTACAACTTTGAATTATGGACTAACGTACGTATGTCTGGTCATGTTTTCATTTCCAGATGCTTTTGTAAAGTATGCTACTTCACTTAGAGACACCCTGTATGATTTATTAGCGCAATTTGCGAACGAAATTTCTCTTATAGCGAGTGCGATTAATTAGTTAAGATATAGCAATGTGAACCAAACTGTAACAAGCGATTACTCGTGTTACGGTTTGATTCGAGGCCGCTCGCGAATTAAAATAAATGTTCATAAATTGTAAAATGCCCCACAAACACCTAAATTTGCATAGTCCCCCATTATGATCGTACTGCATCGCCCAAGACTGCTTTAAATAGTAATAAATATAAACATAAACGCCCTTTGTTGTGGTTCAAAAATTCTGTACGGGCCATTTCAAAAACTATTATTAGTCTTAAGAGTTTGAGTTAAAGTAATTGAATTTACAAAACCGCAAAAGTGCGCCATTTTGTGGTTAACGCATTTAAACTAATCAAACATCGTGATAGTAATTTATTTAAAACTTAGTCCTAAAATAAAATTATGTTTCAATCCATGTTTTGTAGCTGTCTACCTGCCATCGGACAATTGAATTAAACTGATAGAGGTATGTGGAGATCATGAACGCTTGTCGGTCGTTTGGAAGTGACATATACCAAAAATAACTAAAGAATCATGTTCAATCCTAGATCATTATCAAAATCGATATACAAACAGAAAGAATAAAAAAAATAGTTAAAACCGAGTTAAAACGTATATTTTAAATTTGATGTGAATTCCGAAACAGATAATTATGAACAAAGTCCAGATTTATTTTTGATAAATGTGAACTATCGACTGTTTTAAAATAATTCACATAGTTGTTTGTTCTACCAAGACCACACAGATGGAAAGTAAAATTCTACTCTGTTGAACACAAAAGCTCGAGCTGAACTTTTTTTAAAATTTACACTAGATGGAATAAATTACTTTTACGTAACTAAATACCTCACTAATTTAAAAGAATAAATAACTTTCTATTAAGAACTTATCGATCAATTGATCTGCAAGCACGAATTTTTCAAATTCGTATTATTATAGAAAGTTAAAACGAGCCAACATTAGGGCATAAAAAAGTTTATGATTAAATTAGATTAATTAATTCAAATCGATGCCCTGTAATTTATGAAAATAACGTGACGGAAAATGTTTTAGGCGTGACAACCGTAATTTTTAACATCATCGAAAATTCGATTATATTTGCTTTAATGACCTCATTGTGATTTTAATAAAGTGGTTTATGAAATGTAGAACTTCTCACGACGATAGTGCACACGAAATTTGGCCAGAATTCATATTATGTGGATTTTATCTCTCGATAAATATTCAATATTCGACTGAAGAGTTCAAGATACGCTGAGATGATAAACGACTCATTAAAATGTAATACATCGACACATCAGTGCGATTGCAGCAAAAGATGAAGAAATTTTGAGTAGTGAATGAGAAGACCAAAAAGGGCAGTTCTTGGTAATAAACATATGAAAGGTAAAGATTCAAACAGCAACAAAAACGTGTTATCTAAACTTTAAGGCTGCGCTTTCACATGCGATAAATCGACTGCGAGAAATTTCATATGAACTTTCAGATAGAGCTACAACAGCTTAATGCAAATTGAACTGGAAGTGCGAGAAAATTCGAGGAAGTCGCTTGCAATACTAATGCTTACAGTAAAACGAGGCCTAAGGCCTAAAGGCCTGTTCTTCACATGCGAGAAAGCTTCTGCGAAAAATTTCAGAAATAGAGAGAGACAGATATAAAAACTAGCTTTATATGTATCTGTGAGTAAGAGCATGTGAGGTGAGCATACTTAGAATTTTGTTACATGATGTGTTTTCGAACCAACGCTACAAAACGGTGACCAAAGATCCAAATTTATTTTTGCGTAAGTACACAGTATACTTCTGAAATAAGATTTCCTGTTCTGTTCACGTTCATTTACAATTTATGTTATGACCGCGTCCATTTTTAGGAAGCTCTTAAATTAAAAAGAAATGCATATTCAAACAACAATCACTAGAACTATTTCAAAAAGCCACATACGTTTAAAAATAGTAGGTAGAACAGAAAAATATTTTATTAGAAGTAGCACAAAATAAGATATCAATTTCCTATACAAAAAATAAATATCAAAATATCTCACCTTAATTATTGAATTACCAAAGAAGGTAGGCAAGTTGAAACGGCTTGTCCAAAATCCCAAAGAAACAAAACACGAAATTAACTATACGAACATACTCACGCGGAGTTCGAAAACATACTAAATAACTAAATATTTTAAAACACAAAATCAATTCAATAATTCCGCAACTATTTAGATAATTTTATCGCACAAGCAAATGTGCCGGCCTTATCGCGAGTATGCAGTATATTCACCATAATAAACGGTACCGAAAATTATATTTTCTTTTTTGATTTGTATAATTTAAATATTCAAAATGTGCACTATTATGACGCAAATAAGCTTCGTAACGATTTTGCAGATTATTGAACATATTTATTAAGAGTGGTTGCCAAAATGATCAAAATTGTGTTATTATCTTTTGTCATAGTTCTATAATATTTGCTGGCGAATCTTCGGACCGAAAGCTAACTGCTTCAGCATGCCCCAACTGTAGGTATGCATCTGCTGGTGTCAGATCAGGTGAATGAGAAGAGTACTAAAAGTCTGATTTAAAAGAGATTAATCCGTTTTCAAAATGTTTATGAAGTATGGATAGGGAACGTTGTATAGCTCGCTGCGCCATCCTGTTGAAACCATTACTTGTTGACCTGCAGATTTCGTACGCGGCAAAAGTTTCTTAAATATCTCACCAAAATATCTGACTGTAACGCTCAGTAACTGGATTCTCATTCCCGGTTATTTTAACAAAATAAGGACCAATAATCCCATGCCCAGATACAGCACACCAAATAGTAACATGAGCATTGTGGGGTGGATTTTTCTAGAATGACCTCTGGACGTTCAAATCCAAAGAATCAAATTGTTTGTTGATTGCTGTAACCATCAAGATGAATATGACTTTTGCCCCAAAACGTTTCTCAAGAAATCTCAAGGTTTCTTTTTGGAAACTGTACGACCTCTGGTCAAGAACGCGCCCTTGATTATTGTCAGTAAAAACTGTTCTTCGACTACCTGAAGAGCCCTTGCCCTGACTCAACACACCCTTAAACTCTCTTGTCGATTTTTTTCTGAGACTTGTTGAGACTTGGGCTACTATCCGACTATCCCATCCTTTTCCGTATGAGCGGAAATAATGCTCTCACAATAAACACTTTTTCCTCAACCGTTTTCAAGACGACTTTAGCACCTGAACAATGTACAAGCAATGTACTGAGCAATTCCACAGCACTCTAAATCTCGATACTGTTCATTTTGGCAAATATTGTACCGTCGTGTGAAATGCCCAGAGAGTAGGTTGGTATAGGATATACAGAAAAGCGAATAAGGGTTTTCCATCCCTCTGTTCGAATTTTTAAAAAGTTAATTTTCTTAAAACATGATTTGTACTTATATCCAACAACTCTGCTGTCGATTTAACCTCGTGAACTTGAATATTTCTTCACACTGTGTGTTGATGGTTTGTTTATAACATTCTCGACGTCACGAACTGTCGGAGTGCATTGGTAAACGCAGCAGGGCAACTTAATTTAAATAGCTAATGCAACATTTATGATAGATTCGTGTCTTACAAATATAAAGAGCGATAATTATTTCACTTATTAGTTGATAATTATCAAAATCAACACATTTGTCAATTATTGTAGTTAGCAATTACTATCATTAAAATGCAGCTATAGCCATCGAGCCATCTTAAGGATCATTAACTCGGCTAACACAGTCGTCGGGTTCGCTGTTTGGTAAATGAAGTTAATAGAATCTCGACACAAACATGGATTCGATAATTTCTACGTAAACGAGTCCAATTATTCGTATTTACAAACATCGGAAATTAAATCAACGTAATTAAACGCCAATATGTACGGTTATAAACGATGCACCTGCAATTTCAATAACGGCCTCAACCTGCAAGAGCCGATACGATTAAACCATCTACATTTCTACGAAAGGTGATCAAATAAAGTTTTGAAATAACGAAAATTTTATTAAATACAACAAAATAGGAGTTAACAGGTAATAGAGGCGATCTCGCCAACACAACACACTATTTATGCCCTTGCTGTCAGTCGAACACGACATTCACTGTTCTTATTTGTTATTGTAATGACGAGCGATGCTATCGTCTACTATTCCTTGTCGCGTCACCTCGACCAACCATCGTGTTTGGAAGAAACACGAATATAAATCGTTTTAATTTAAATTTATTCTTTTAAGCGAGTCAAAAACTTGAAAACACACGAAGTGAACCGAAACAGTGTCCAAATTACAAAAAAAATCCATTTGGAAGAAAGCATCAAGTGTAAGAAGAAAACGTACTAAAGATCATCATAATCATCAGTAGTAGCAGTAAAAGGGTCGCTATGCCTTTTCGATCTACTGCAAAAATATCAGAGTCTACTTTCTAAGGACATCGACTTTTGGGAGGTGTTAAGACTCCTTGTTTTTCTAAAACGGATTCGTAATGGAGACTGGCACCCACGCCAATGACGTATGGATTTCAAGTTAATTACCCCATCTTAAAACTTCTGTAGAAAGGAGGATACTTTTTGTTTTGGTCGTGGCACATTTTTAATTAGGCAGAATTGCCATTTAACTAAAGTATTATACTGGGTGTCCCAAAAGCCAAAAGTTTCATTTTTTGTCTTTAAGAGGCCCTCCAACTGAAACTGTTATTTTATCAACACAACGAAAATACAGTCAATTTTTCCCCACCCCCATTGGACGCCCTGAAACGATCTGAAAAGTAAATTTCTACTGGAAATTGTGGATAATTTATAAGAACTACTATAGATTACAAAATGAGGCCTGAACAAACAAAAATTTGCATCACTACCAAAGAGACTCCACCAATTTTCCTCCAAATTCTCTAAATTTGACAATTGAGATATGGCTTCTTCATTCAAAACCTTATGAATTATTATGAAGTATAATATTTAATACGACAAGAAACACAAATGTAGATGTTAAAAACATTGTATTTAACTGCACAGTAAATTAAATTTATGATCTTGTAAGGACTCGGTGTTTGTTACTAATAGAGGACATTACTCAAAGTGCGCTTTTCCGAATTGTTACTTTACTCGATGGAAAATTTATGAATCAAAAAATTATCCGATCACTTTGGAATCAAAAATGGATGTGGCAATTCAAAATGGTTCAATATTTATAACGTTGTTAAGTCCATTACGTTACAATAAAACACATTAAAGCAACTTATGGCGAACAGTTGTACAAATTGCTACATTAACATACCACGGATTCATTTCTTACTGCGTTTGTCACTTGCGATGCAGAATAATTTAATATTAAAATTAGCGACGCGCCAAAAACTAGAAGTGAAAAGGAAGAACGGAATAATTCAAATTTTTTGCCTACCGAATAAATTAGAAAGAATCACCAAGTATTTAAGTAAAATTTATTAGGTTTATCTAATAACAATCACACAAAAAGAATTAAATAAATTGGCTAGCTCGGAGGCATCGTATATAATACTACATTTTGGGTACGAGAAGCGCGCGCGGATGGGTATAGGATAATATGAGATCCCGTAATAGAAAAATTTTCGAACAAAATCAGATAAGTTACATGACCGTTTAATTGGCTAGATGTTTTTAAAAAATAATCTGGTTCGATAACACGTACACAATATTTAACGAATTCAATGATTGTGTTTCGGCAAGAAGCTATCTCATATCGCCAACACTTACATAAATCCCGAGCGGCCATAGTCGCGTTCAAAAATAAGTGCGAAAGCCAGTTTTTTCGTATTCAAAAATAAACGGCTTCCAGACAAGGTTTGTGTCGAAAAATAATTGGACTCGAAAAAATGTCGAACCACTAAAAACCCGCTCTATGTGAGTTAGCGCTCTAGAATTCCGAATTGACGCGCCGACTTATATATGTTTGCCTTTCGGGAATTATTTGGCCTTTCGCTTTTCTCTACGCCATCGACTCACCTCATCTCTGTCTTTCCTTCGTTATTATAATACAATAAAACATATCAACAAATTTTGCGTCCTTTTAACTTTTAACAATTAAAATTCGAGTAACGTCGTTCGATATTCTCGAACGCGTTTTACATAAAGGTGGGTATAATGAAACCACCGATACATAAACAAGCACAAATATCTTGCCTTACATCTGATTTACTTAAATTTTTCACATATTCGAGGACTACTACGATAATTTACTTAACGAACTCGACTACAAAAATTTGCTTATAGTTAGCCGTAGAGGTTTATAATGAAAAAAAAAGGTCCATTTAAGAAACACCTAAAATATGTGACTACATACTGATAGTTAACATTCACTTCAAACTGTGTTTAAGTCTTTTGTTATTTATTACGCTACAATCGTGGGCACTATTAATTATCAATAACAAAACACTTCTAGATACGATAAGTATTTTTTAATAATAAAACTTCATACAGTTACCGCCTTTGAATCGATGTTACTTGTAACACCCAAAAGACAGAGATGGATGTCTAGATGTTTAGCTTTTAGTTCTTTAAAAGCCCACTATCTCAAAACGTACAGCTAATACGCGATGAAATTGGAAACCTTACATAAATAGAATATTTTATTTAATAGAAATTCGGACTAAAACTAACTGAAATGCGTTTAGATTTTTCACCCCCCTCTCGAACATACTTGATTTGGTAAAATAACTTTCTGTTTGTTGTACCACACGATCGGCAACCATAATGTATCGGGAACTAATATTTGCGATTATACGAGGCTATATTGAAAAATTCTTAGCCTACTATAGAACCAAACAAAATTTCAATGTCAAAATATTTTATTACTCAACATATTCTCCTCTTAATTGGATACATTTATTACAGCAAACTTGCAACGTCGCTAGACCTTTCAAAAAAAATGTTTCTTCTTGCTCTGCAAACCAGACGTCCACAGCTTTTATTACCTCCTCGTTGGAAGACAATTTACGACCTTTTAAACTTTTTTTCAGTTGAGGAAAGAGATGATAGTCGGACGGAGCCAAATCTGGAGAATAAGGGGAGTGTTCTAGTAATTCAAACCCTAAATCACGAATTTTTTGCATGGCAACATGAGATTTGTGTACAGGGGCGTTGTCCTGCAAAAACAAAACACCTTTGGATAGCTTTCCGCGTCTTTTCTCTTTAATTTTTTCCCGTAGAGTGGTCAGTAATGTCGAATAGTAATCTCCAGTTATTGTTCTACCCTTATCCAAAAAATCAATCATGATTACTCCATGGCAATCCCAAAAAACTGAAGCAAGAACTTTTCGATCGGTCATCATCTTCAATTGAAAATTTACCTCTTTTGAAGCTTGCAGTCCAATTTTTCACGGTCGCATACGAAGGACATTGATCACCAAAGGTATTAACCATATCTTCGTAAATCTGCTTACCTCTTAACCCTTTTAAATACAGGTACTTGATGATGACTCGATACTCCAATTTTTCGATTTTCACAATTTCGGTGGACATCTTTTTTCTTTTAATTTATTGCTTAACTCTGGTTTACTTTTTTGACGTCAAACTTTACACTGACACTTCTAATAAGTTATTGTTCGTTGCTATGGTAACGCAATTTTTTTTTGCATGGAACTGGTCTAGGCTAACTAGTTATCAATACATCCTCGTATGTAAAGGTTTTACACAAAAATGATGGTCGTGTAATGACCAATATGGTTGAACAGCATAATGTTAACATTAGCCAACTGCTCGATGCAGATGGATTCTCGATTATGTAACTAAATTGTCGAAAAACGTTATTAGAGCCATATAAGAGAAACACGCAAAATTTTTTATTAAACATTTGCTTACTTGAAGATTAGGCCAAGCTGGCTACTGAAGTAAACTACTAAACATTTTCCAACCCAAGAATTACGGTCGAAAATCCACTAAAAAGTCTCCGGTAAATTGAAAATGACAAACGCGCCATTAAAAATAACAAAAAAATAAACTTTTTACATCAACAGGTACAATAAAATGAAGTAATACAAATTGAGGATTATCTTATCGTAGATATAATGTAGTATGATTTTACGACTATCGGTGTTATAGCATAAAACTTATTCCACCCATACCTCTAGATCTTGTTACGAAGAAGCAACCAAATAAAGATCGCCTTATAAGACAGGTATGTTCTGTATCGTGTTGATTCACTGTATGTCATCGCACCACGGTCTGAGCATAACGAAAATGTTCTTCGTTGCGATACAAATCGCAATTCTATATCACAATAATAATGGCAATGCAATAGTTTAAAAATCAACACACTAAGTAGTGTGCCTCGACGTTTGGAATTTTAAACGAATTACGACGAATATAAAATTTTGGAACCAAACTACTATACCGAGCACTTTTCAGACCTGCCTGCCTGCTAGGTCTCGAATCGTTTCGAGAAGCTTAATTTAATCTCGAGCACGAATTTTTATTGTCAAAAATATAATTTTCTTAAATCATCCGCTGGTCGCTCCCAAAAAGAAAAGTACAAAGACGCGGTGAACGTCCTAAGAATCTCATTTCAAATTCAATTTTGAAACTGAAGTTTTATTTAAAAATCCCGACACACGTTTGATTTATAACCAAGGTGGATCTCGGAGTAGTACAAAAATTAAAATTATTGGAAGTTTATTTGATTTCCGAATACATACGATTTTTATTACAAGTCTTTTTTTAAATACTCCCAATACAAAATTAAAAGATGCAAATTCGCTCTCAAAAAAAGGCAATATAAAAATTTTTTGTTTGGAAATAAAAGATGAAGAATATAATATAATAACCTATAAATTTCAGAAGCTATAAGTTTCTTTAGTAAGTAGTTAAAACTGTTGGTGGGACGACAAAACACCTTGGGTGGTACAAAGCGATAATTCATTTTTACCCAAGATTTTTGAATTTAAATTTGATTTAGTACCTCTAATCTCGAGTTTTTATAAAAATATTTCTAAAGTAAAATTTTAGTTGGGACTTCTTAAAAGTTAATTCTAAAAACACACAGTTTTAACTTGCCCAGCAATTAATAAAGCTAAAGTATCCAAGTCGAAAGTTAAGTTACCCAATATAAAATTCCTGTTTTGGGTATTAGTTTGGTTGTTCCGTAGCAAATCATTCAATGACGACGATTATATCCATTGAGACCCGTAAAACAGCAAGTGCCACCTATATAACTGAACTACCGGCACTACACCATACTTAGGCCGCGATTTCACATTTCAGATAGACTCTCAGATAGAAACTAACTTAGTTTAATGTAAACTGGATTGTAAGTGTCAGAAAACTCAAAGAAGTCTTGCAGAAGTTGCTTGTAATACTGTTTGCACTTTGCTTACAGTAAAACGAGGCCTAAACAATGCGAGAAGTTGCAGCGAGAAGCTGCGAGAAGTTGCAGCGAAAAGCTACGAGAGGTTTCAGGGAGAAGCTGCGAAAAGTTGCAGCTTAGAAGCTGCAAGAAGTAGCAGCGAGAAGTTGCAGCGAAAAGCTACGAGAAGTTTCAAAGAGAAGCTGCGAAAAGTTGCAGCTTAGAAGCTGCAAGAAGTTGCAGCGAGAAGCTACGAGAAGTTGCAGCAAAAAGCTACGAGAAGTTTCAGGGAGAAGCTGCGAAAGTTGCAGCGAGAAGTTGCAAGGAAGTTGCTACAAGAAACTGCGAGAATTTGCAGCAAGAAGTTATGAGAAGTTGCAGGAGAAGGCGCAAGGAAGTTAATACGAGAAGCTGCGAGAGGTTGCAGCGAAAAGCTACGAGAAGTTTCAGGGAGAAGCTGCAATAAAGTTACAACGAGAAACTGCGAGAAGCTGTTGAGAAAAGTTGCGAGAGTAGCAGCAAGAAGCTGCAAGGAATTTGAAACGAGAAGCTACAAGAAGTTGAGTGAAAAGCTACGTAGAGTTGCAGGGAGAAACTGCAAGGAAGTAGAAGTTGCAGCGAGAAGCTGCGAGAAGTTTAGTGGAAATCTGCGAGAAGTTGCAGCGAGAAGCTGCAAGAAAGTTGCTACGAGAAGCTGCGAGAAGTTGCAGCGAGAAACTGCATGAGGGAAGTTGCAACGGGAAACTGCGAGAAGTTGCAGCGAAAAGCTGCGAGAAGTGTCAGATACCCTCCAGGTAATAACTTCTTCAAAGAAGCGGTTGCGTGTGTGATGTGTGCCCACAACCCTTTAGGTTTTTCTGGACACTTTGATTAGGAGAAAAACAAACGTTGAAAATAGAAAGCGGAAATGTACTTCGACTGCCTGCAGTACCTATTATTTCTACGATGCTACTAAAGATACCTAGAGAATATATTTTTAAACTTGTTAAGTACATGGATCTCGCTTACCATAAGAGATAGAGACTAGAGACATATCAAAAAACTAAATTTACCCTCTTCATAACGTTTCTGAAATATGGCGGAAAATAACGAAATTAGTGTTTTTAATTTTTGGCTCTAAAATCTTTATTTGGAAAGACATTCAAAAACTGCAAACACTTTTTCAGTTCTTTCAGACGAACCAAAAAAATTTTCCTTATCACTTATCACTCTTAGTGTATTGTATATCGATACCAACACTGTTGTTTTTCAAAAATTCTACGCCATTGCAGAGAGAGAAAAAAATACTTGGCGACAACCCTCACCAGCTCATTACTTAAAAACGGACAGACCCAAGTATAACTAAAAAATAATAACTTCTTACTAAGTAGCTAGCAGTACGCGTATACGTATAAGTAGTTAAAAATGCATAAAACATCATTCCATTATTAAAAGTGCAATTTAATTCATTTATAAATAGTTTCGCTAAGTTCAAAATTGAATTGTGTGCAAATTATATGAGGTTTAGTCTCTCATAAAATCAATCGTGACCATTTAAAATCTCCAGCCGACTAATTTCGTGCCGTAAATTTATAATTAGTGTTTGAAAAGGCAAGAGTTTTACTTTTTTATATTAAATTGACAAAAATAAACGCCTCTTAAAGATAATCCAAAAAATTCCGAGTAAATAGCAAGAATTTACCAACAAGATCATAATTTGCGAGGAGGTGGTTTTTGGTTGAGACTATATAATAATAAATGTACGTGTTTTCGCAGAACACGAGATGCCACTTATCCTTGCTACTGGCAATAGTAGTTATTACAGTAAAAATACAACAAGAGTTTTCCTAAGTTCCATTCAATATGATACTAATTTCACAGTGTGATACTGGCTCTTCAATTTATGTATTCCTTAACTCGAAACGACTTGCGGTTGAAAGTTTAAGATAAAAACCGTGTTCCTTTAATAGCGGATGGGATGTTTCAACGTTTCGAGATTTAATTTTTCACAAACCCATCGAACTGCTTAATATTAATCTTCTTCGATAAAAACAAAAAGCAACTATACGTACGTCCAAACGTAGTTTAACGAATTAAGAAAAATAAATTTGGGGCGAATTACTTTATAAGGACGACGATTAAAGGAGTAATGAGTGATGTCATTGTTTTTCACTCGCTCTCACGACACATTCGCTAACTCGATTATAATTTACTCATGAGTTTTCCACTTAGAGTACAAATTATAAACTCACATGTTGAGTCGAATAGCACAGGTACAAAACAATTTGAGATAACGACATAGCAGTCAAAAGCTCGTTACCGAACACATTCAATTACAAAACTGACAATAATAAGATCAGTTGAAGACAAGTCTCTTCTCTTTTTTCTACTCCGTATTTTATAACTTCTTAACCTGTCTGTCAGCTACTGAAATGGGTGACGCGGTATTTTTGACGATTGCAAAGATATAATTTCAAAATAGTCTATCGGATGATCTCTAAATTGAATAGATAAGTGGTACTTCCAAGGCATATCGTGTAACACTCATATGGCATAAGGGAATCTGAATTACAGTTATCTTTAAAACGCAAATGAATAATTCATAAGAATCAAAGTTGATGTATGATAAATAAATTTCATTTTAATTCTTAACGTTAAATAATGCAAAGCACAAATCTGCTTTTAGATTATGATCTCGTAATAAAATACTCAAAGCATGCATTATTAAAATAGTGCAAAGAACAAGTTAGTTTAACGAAGTACCGATGAAAAAAATGAAAGCAATACTTATAAGACGATCCAATGTTAAAACTATAGGGGCATTACTTTCAGTAAGGCTCCAACAACCCCGAGTAGGTTTTGGTCGACTTACCGACTTCCTTTAACTTCCTCCTATCTGTATACTAGTTTTCAGATCTGCTACAATTATATCTCTTCACCTTCGCTCCAGAAGCCTTTTCCTCGCACCACCTCCAACACAAGTAGTCTTTAGACGTGACCGGCCTAACACTGGATTTTAGATTTTAGAACGATATTTGGCTCTTTGTAAAGCTCCTCCAATTCTCAGTTTGGCCTAATCTAATATCTACTGTTCTGTATCTGTACGACCCAAAGAGTTTTCTTAAAACTTCACACTGTCAGCAAAATTTCTCCAGTGAGTGTTGCATCCGAAGCTTTTCAAAAGCGTCGGTCCATCACACCATGCCAGTAGTTTGAGTTTGATGCATAAGTAATATAAAACCGTGAAAACTGTACTGTAAATTTCAGGAGGCTGACCGAGGAAGAGTGGCGTGTGGATGCGAGATAATGGACGCGTTACGGTGTTAAAATGGTTCTATAAACTTAGATTGTTGGAAAGTCTGTAGTATCTCCATTTTCCTGCAACTAACAATCTCAAACGACAAACAAATTCTTTTCCATTAAGTATGTCCACAAACTAAAAAAAGACCGAGATTCTTGTAACCAATTTGTCCGGTTGTCCGTTCTTCGATATGCTCCAACTCCAAAAACAACTCGAAATATACAAAAGCACTATTGATTGTACGGTAAATTTAAATAGTCGGCGGTAAAAAGTCGTCACTCCTCATCTTTTTTTTGCGGCATCTAAACTAGTTGGCGATTTGCCTATGCCGTGCCGATTGGAAATGGTGGATGAGAATGGTTTCCAGAAGCTACGCTCACGTAGATCACAACTTAAAATTTAGATAAATTGATAAATCGCATTCAATAAAGAATCTTCTTTCAACAGTTCTGTTTAATTTAATTCAAAAGTCAAACAAAATAAATGCTTGGTCATAAGTAGCATAAAATTTCGAGTTAGCTGTACTAAACTGTAAGGAATAGAAAAAGCGGTGAGTGCGGTAAGGTAGAATAGGTACCGACCGGACCGGTCTGTAAGTCCGCGATCGGTCGATAGCAACTGCCGGCCCCGCTCGGTATATATTATCGATTCCCCGATTAGATATTGATTTAACTTTACAAACTGCGTCAACTTACATCAATTTAAATTATAAATTAAATTTTCTCGCGGCAAGAAATAAAACCGTCGTATTTATTACGTTTGTGGTGGTGCGAAAGAAGAATGTCGAAATTAAAAATGAAAGAATTCCAACCATCGGCGTCCCGATATTAAAAATCGGATCAGACTTGAACGCAATTTTTATATCTATATTTGGTTGCGGAATTTTGGCGCATTTAAGGACTCAATAATTGCTTCATTTCGTGTTTTGGGCTATTTCGAGTGGCAGCGTGTCGTGTTCTTTTCAAAATTACACGAATCGTAGCTCGTAGTTTGTGAGCACAAAAATGAGCTCAAAAACCTATAATTACGGGTATCAGATCTGTATATTGAATAAAACAGCACTATGGCCCGAGAGAAAAGGAGAAGAGGGGTTAATTCTAGTGCTCAAAAGAGTTAATAAATCAATTCTTATAAATCCACATACGTGGTGCTTCCTGACCGTTTTGAATTATTAACAACAATAATGCTACATTCCTGAATTATCTCTCTTAGATATTTTAAATAAACGCGCAATATACTTACAAAGTGCACAAAAACTTGTTCGACTTGTATTCTATAAGCTCAAAAACTGCTAGTTATGTTCTGACATGTTTTCTAAGATTGATACAAGTATAAATAAAGTTTGTTAACTCGAAGAAACAGAATTCATATTGTATAACGTTTGACGTTTGTATAAATTGAAACAAATGGATTTGTCCTGTATTAATAAAATTTTTCTTTTACACACACATACAGACGAACTGGGTACTTTCGTGAAGTTAGCATAATAAATTTCCAAGTTCAACGAACCAAACCATCTGTTACATAATACAATTATGTCCCAAATTGATTTTATTTATAAATGTGGCCCTTTTCAACTCTGCTCCAGTTGTATACAGTAAAATTAATTAATTCACAACTCGTTAATAATTCGTGAACAACGCGCTTTGATTAAACAAGATCAAAGTTTAATTAATCTACTTCAATTATATAACTTGTAAACAATATCATCTAAGTCGATTTTTTCGTCCAAATTAATTACAAACTTTTTATAGTCAATTTAGAAACAATTTGTTTGGAGACATGAAAAGCCTACTCTTCAAACTATTGTTTTGAAAACGACCAATAAAATATATTACCCACAGAGAAAATAACACATAAATAAAGAACATACATACCAAAATGATACGTGAAGAGAAATAATAATAACCCATTTATTTTTCTACATTTATGTATTATTGTACAGGTGACTTTGGTTTCTTAAAAAAAGTTTACTTTTATAATTTTCACGGTAAACTGGTCAGTTAAAAAGAACTTAAACAAAAGAAACGAGATGGGAAATTTTCGAAAAACAATAGAATCGATTTGTTCGTTTTATACCAAATTAGGTTTAATTACTTTTAAATACGAAGAGACGTAAAATAACTAAGACCTCATTTGCATTTGTGTACTTTTTTTCGGTTCTGCTAAAGGCATTCGGTATGCAACGTGTTATTAAAAAATTCCGCGAGTGTATCATATTTTCATCGAGTTTAAAATAATGCCACGCTTTAAATTAACACGTATTTATACGAAATGTAGTCGTATATTGTAACGAAAGTATAAGTGACAGCTATGGAGAGGTGTTGAATATTAACCATTTCAGTTTTATTCAAAAGGAAAAATCTCAAAGTAATTTCTCAACATTCTAGGACTAGGGATGGGCAAACCTAGGGCACCCATGCTCTGAACGGCGCGCGTCAAAGAAATAATTCCGAAATTTTGCCATTTGTGCAAAATAGAAGCACTGTATTAGTCAGGGATCCAGCGATATTTGAAAAAGTTTTCAGCAAAATTTTAGAAACACCGGTGGTCACTAGTCACTGGTCGGCGACAAATTTGCACACACGTCATATGCGGTCCTTAAAATATCATAAAAATGTCCTGAGCAGACTCGCGTGTCCTTTCTCATGTTTCGTAGTGACAGGGATCGATCGGACCTCCTACGAAGTCTAAACATAGCCCTTGAAAACGTCTAGTCGCGGAATAAAAGTAACGAGTCTAAAAAACCTTCTTGGCACATTTACGTAGTATCATCAAAGATACAGAAATTTGTAATTAATGAGTTAGTCACACTTTGATAGTTTAGACCAAAAATAATAACCAGTAGCCTATCTTGGGTGGGTATAGTCTTCTCAGAAATATCATAACCTAGATACCTAACCACTTGTTTATAAAATGAGCAAGAACAAAAATTGGAAATGTCGAAATGGCTTTGTTAAAATAGGTACTGCACTCTTATGCATCTTCATCACAGCAGTTCTCAACATCTGGATCGCGAGTGATTTTCAGTGGGTCGCAAATAATTCTTGATGGTTTAAGAAATTTTGACAACTGAAATTTTCTGAAAATAAAACGTCAAAAGGAAACACTAAGGAAACTAAGCTCAATTAAAAGATGCTCTTTGTATCCGCTCTATCCACCACGTTAATCTGAAATCAATGGGTTTAAAAACGTCTTGCCAGAGATTTCTCCAAAAGCATTAGTGGGGTTAGAAACGTAGTGAAAAACGGCGACAGCAATATACGGGGTAGCATGCCAATTTGAAAACTTTCCTTCTCCAATATCTTCGTGTTAAACAGTCGATAATTTGCGTTCTTCCTAGATCAACCATCCAATGGAGATGAACTTAACGCATAAATCTTAAATTGGAAGGGGAATGCCAAAGTATCATATCGTTGTAAAGGTAATTAAAGGAACTTTCCGCAAAGGTGCCACTCGACCCCCTTCCCATTTAAGATTCAGGAGTTTAGGGGGTTGGCCTAGGGAGAACGCAAACACTCGTTTAAAGTGCCCCCTCAGTAAAAAAATTGATGGATCTCGCGGAATTTCAAAATTTTATACAAAGGCGAAGATATTGGAGATGGGAAGCTTTCAAATTAACACCCTGTAGGTTTGCTTTGGCTCAAAATTGGGATAGTAAAGAAGCGTTGTTTCGGTTTCCGATAAAAAAAAAATTAACAGCGATGCTTCACTAATGAGGAAGCTTTTCAATATGGATATCGACTATAATGTGTTTCAGGCTCCAGTATCATCTTGTACTAATTTTTCCCAATCCTAAGTTTCTCGCCTCCTTACTCTTCTGCACGTCGAAGAACACGGCAAAAGCCAAAAAAATTATTTTGAATAAAATAATCAACGGCATTAAATAAAAATGCAGCAAATAAATATTTTACCATGGCCATATTAGCATTGTAAAGTAAGAGCGATTGTTTCGTAGACGTGTAAGTGATCTCGTACACAGTGTCCGAAATTTATTACACAAGTGTCGAGATTTATTTAGACAATTTTATTCTATTGAACAAATAAGACATTATCTGCTTGGATTGTTTTAAAGGCACCCACGAATTTTAAAGGTCTCGACTTACCCGCGTGTGTGTATATACGCGCTTTCCCTTTTAAAAGTTTTTCAAAAAGAAAAAAGGCCGTCTCGATGAATGTCGACTCTTAAAGTTGAATTTATCGCATCGTGTCTCTTTGATTTGATAAAATGGTTTAATTTTTGTGTTGACTTTGGTCGACTTGTATAGGGTATTCAACATAATTATAATTAATAGTGTGGTAATGTAGGTGGACATTGTTTATACTATCTCTTTTATATTCGAAGTGTTATAAATGGACTTGTTTTGTTCGTCCTAAATGGTTTTAATTTAGAAATTACTCCTCGTGTTATATTTTAATTTGCTTCACTTAAATGACCTATTTGCACCTATTTTGGGCAACGAGGAGCGACCATTTATTCTGTTAAATATAACTGCGCTCGCGGTTAAGAGACTGCAGAAGCGCGTAGGCAGAGTTTTGGGTATATGTTAAACAAATACGAATATTAGTGTTTTATTTATACTTAAGTAACGTTTAAAACCGATTAAGCCCTATTGGACGTGTTTGTCGTACTTACATACAAATTCATTTTCGAGTGGTTTCGCAAGAGCTCCGAAGTAGGCGTTTGTTGTTTCGCTCAACTTGATCGATTGATTCGGCGGATTTTCAATTTAGAATGTTATTTATTTCATTTTCGCCTTTAACTGCCTGTTTTACATAGAGACCGAAATTGCTTTTTTAGTTACGTCTTGTATTTTCAAAATTATTATTATTGTTTCGAATACACACTCGCTTTTTTATATTGTGGGTGTGTAGGCATCTTCGTTTAATTTATAGTTTAAAATTAATGTCAATTTAACGAAATAAATTTAGGGCATTAAAACTTATTAAAGTTTGTTAGTTTCATTGGTTTCGTGTCACACCAAATAAGTACATAAATTACTTACCTGTATTTCTTTGTTTAACAAGTAATTGCAGGTATCGCGAGTGTGACATTTACATCGTTAGGCAAATTTAATGTATAATGAAAAATGTTTATTAGAAGTATTTGTGTGTGCATTAAAATTTTTTTGGTAATAAAAATACAATAAAAAGCGTTCAGGTATATACAAATTCGTCTCATACAACAATACGTACAATAATTAAAATTTGCTTAATTAACATATTTGAGTTTTTATGACCGTGTTTTCGGTGGTTCGAATATATCAGTCGGTCCGATCTCGTCTCCTTTGTGTCATATTTGTTGCTCTTCAACCATAAAATTTCTAAACAGACCAAATCGTAATAATAATAATAATAGAAATAACCATGAAATGGCCGAGTTTAATTTTAATTAGAAGAGTTTCGAAACTACAATACGTAAAAGACCACGACAATAAATTTATAAGGCGAGCGAATAATTTCTATAAATTCGGGAGCAACTCCTTGGATCCATTTATGAGAAGATTCTTATATTATGACGATTACGTGGGATGTCGTACCACTGTTCCTTAGAACGAATAAAAGAACTCAACTCAAAGAACCAAAAACATATACTCCCTCTTAAAGGCTTGCGAGTCTTTTAGAAAAATGTTTTGGAGTAAAAAGTTCCAATTTCGACAGGAACAGGCTACTGATTACGCTACTCTATTAAATTTAAATATGGAATAATAAGGGTACTTTTTCCTAACAACGTTAATTTCATAAATTTTGTATTGTATCTCCATTGGATTCTAAGTGGCAGCAAATTGAAAAGATTGAAAGTTTGAAGGCATGAAGATTTTCAAAACTGCACCATGAATTTTGCTCTAACCTAACCCCTAACCAAAACCGTACGTTTGACGTAACAAACCTGGAAGACAATTTGTAGGAAATTTAATGTAAAAAAAAAACGATTTTGGAATTTTCGTCAAACTTAACGCGTTATAGCGCCTAAACCATCCCCCTTAAGAAAAAATGTATCAAACATAATTTGTAGAAAATTTGATGTCGCTTATTTTTGTATAGAAACATCTTGCTCTAAAAGTGCGTAGTTTCCGAGTTATAAGCAAAAACTAAAAAATTGCTGTTTTGGTCGATTTTGAAATTTTCGTCAAACTGTAACGCGCTGTAGCGCCTAAACCATTTGTCTTAAGAGAAACTTATCAAACATAATTGGTAGAAAATTTGCTGTCATTTATTTTTGTATAGAAACATCTTGCTCTAAAAGTGCGAGTTTCCGAGTTATAAGCAAAAACTAAAAAATTGTTGTTTTGGTCGATTTTGAAATTTTTGTCAAACTGCAACGCGCTGTGGCGCCTAAACCATTTGCCTTAAGAGGCAACTTATTAAACATAATTTGTAGAAAATTTAATGTCATTTATTTTTGTATAGAAGTGCTTTTCTTTAAAAGTAGATTTTCAGTTATAAGCAAAAAAGTGAAAAAAGAGCATTTTTTCGCTGTTTTTCGCAATTTTCTCAAGACGCTTCTACTTTCGAGGTGGCTAGTTAAAACTTGGACTCAGCATTCAAAAAGACATAATAAAGAACGATAGAAAAAAATGTCTATATTTTTCCCCGTCAAACTACTTACTACTATTTGACTAAACTATTATAGCTCTCAATACCAGACACGATGGTACAGGTACATTCCCCTTCATGCTGTAGAATGTAGAAACAGTTTCTAGAAATTTTCAATACCTAACTCTTTTACTTCCAGGGATACAACACATTGTAGGCTTCCATATTTACAAACTGTAGGTAATGCAGAGTTTTGTTAAAAATTTCGCCAGATAGTGATTACCTGATTACGCACCAGAGTTCAGTGAGTTCAGAACCAAGGATTTCTTACGAATACGAAGAAGCTCACGTGTGTGTTCGTTCAGAGGTTCGAGTCTAGGTTTCAGTAATAGAGGCGTGGGACGATGTTCCACCATGCGTTTTCATGCCAAGAGAAATAATTTCAAATGTTTTAGCAATGATCATTATGATCATGTATATGATCATTATCTGCGCTTTTAAATGGCACAGCAATTAAAATACCATTTAATGTAACACTTTACACACTTTAGTTCCTTAAAAATAATTCAATTGATAAAAAAGTCAAATAATTCTTGTTAAGAAAGCGTATGTTACGACTTCTAATAGGTACTACTAGACTAATTAATTTTAACAATGGTTGCTAATGGAATTCTTATCTCTAGAAAAATTAAATTTATGAAATTAATAAAGAAAATTTCTAATATTTTGAATGGGTGTGGTTGCCGTCACCAACCTACTTAGTGGCGCAGCATATTACGGGTAGCACTTTACATACATTAGACGTCGTAAATAAGTTGAATTGCATTCTCCACTCGAATAAAATCCAATTTTAACTTTTCAAGTTACATTTTATTCATTCAATTATCATAAATATGTCTTTTCCACGTCTCTAAACATAAAATTTAATTTGTTTAAGTGAATGCATATCTTGCTCTTGCTCTTGCTCGCATTGTTCATATAATAATACTCTATGGATATGCCTACCATGATACCTACTTGGCACAAACGTACAAAATCTCGACGAATTTTATTACGGACAAATTAATTCACATTTTGATTATTGCTAAAATATACGTTGGTCTAGACATATCAAAAAGTTTTCCACCTTGTTCGAAAATATTTTAAAAACTTTTACGAAAGTTTCATTGTTGACCGCACGTTGAAGTCTCCACGAGCAAAATACGGTAAATAATTTTTTATTATGCAAATTACGGACAGAATTGTATTTTAAATTGATAATCAATAAGAAATACGATAAATTAATAGTAACTTACCATTTTTTCAAAATAAAAAGATTATGTTACAACAAATTTTAAAGGAATAAATTTAATTTTATGCGTCGTCTACAACCTCAAGCGTAATAAGGTATTTTCTGATCCTATACGTTGAAGTCTCTTCATAAACTAGAAGTATATTAACTGCTAAGTTAATATAATAAATTATCGATGAGTTAATGAAATTTTACTACATACCGTACGTACTTTAGATTAAATATGAATTTACCACTATACATGTTTGTACTACGTTCATCATAGGCGTAAGCGCGTATAAGATGAGATTTACTCTTCGCATAATAATGGGCTTACTATATTATTTGTTGCATCACTTTTTTAAGAATTCGACCATCGGCTAATAGTAATGTCAATATAATTAATATCCGACGTCTTAAGTAATTAATTGTCGCTCCATGTGGTGGTATAATTTCCCTATACGTTGTTAAAAACAATTACAAAATAGATAATTAAAAGAAGCGCTAATAATATGCAAAAATATATTTAACGACTTTCGTCTACAATAAATATGACATTAAACAAATAAAGTTATATATGTAGTTATTTATTCGATTATATGTGTGCATAGTGTATATTATTGTATACCTATATCTCGAATAAATTAATAAATTGGCATCTCGTTTTAAAAGAACGCGGTTCCCCCAATTATTTTGTAATTATATACTTAACTCGCGGTTATAAAGAAGTTGACGTATTGCATACGATTTTCGTATAGCCGTATAATTAGAGTATCAAATAAAATATATTACTTATTTGTTTTCCGATGTTCGTTTCGAAAAAACAACACCAAAAGAAAATTATTTATTCAAATGCAATCGTAACTAACTGAATTTCAATTTTATCTGATTAAAATCTAAATTCGTAAAAATATTTGTAAGAAAAAAATTTACAAAAAATATTGATTGTTAAATGCCGATGTCTTAGTACGACTTAAACAAGTTCTCGCCGTGCGCGATAAGTGGATAACAGCATGAACACTAGTTTTAGAAACCCCGCAGTTGTCAATAACTCACCACCATCTTATACCACCAATTATTACAGATACATTATCACAAAAACAAACCACAAATGTCGCAATTACAACTAATTAAATGCAAATTAAGAAATACTTCTCAAACATTAACAGTCTACCAAAGAGAAAAAATTAATCAGAGCCTTACACACAAGCCTCATTGGTGATAAATACAAAATCTAAATGCCAGAACGAAAAGGAGTTGGAGGAGTACAAAAAACTGTAGAAAGTACTACCAGTCCACTATTTAAGATATTTTCGAGACATTTGGCATTCTCAGATTCTGACCATTCGATAGAGCGCAGATGATCTTGATTCTAAACTACCACGAAACCGCTAGGTCGCCTATGAAATTCAAGTCGACTGTCATATATGTTTTCTAGCCATGAAATTTTCGTCCTTTCAATGTCACTCTTCCCTTCGATTGCTACGTATCCTTTAATGTCTGAATATCATCCTTTATTAGTGAAATCGGTCTGTTTTAGCGCTGGTGACGTTATCACCAGCAGAGGGTACAATAATGAATAATCTCCTTCAATTCTGTTATTCTATTGATTCTATTGAATCTCTCTGCGGGTGGCGTAAGTCACCAGCACCAAAACAGACCGTTTTCACTATACTTCACTTCTCTTTTTCTAGCATCTCCATCATATTTTGTAAGGCAACATTTAAAATTCTTAAGAGGCATGAAAGCATTGATAATTAAAAACGGTATCAATAAAAAGGTTAAAAATTGCGACCCCCCCCCTACACCTTAATCTAGGTGATATACGAGTATCTACTTGGTTCTCAATCCTAGCGCTAACTACGTCCTTTAATTAACGTTCCTGTTCGATTAAAATATAAACAAATAAATTTTAACGTTAAAAACTTGAAAATACCACAAGTGGAAGGCATTTGTCAAATAACAGTAAGAATGTCTAAACTTACTTAAAACCATAAATCTATCTTAAAAAGATAAAATATTATTAATTTTATTAAGTTTTCTTCATTTTCAATCTCCGCTTTATACTACTACAAAGAATCAAAAAATTAAGTAATCTACGGAAGCGTCTGGCAATTTATAATCAAGATTTGACCTTATATAAATTATTCTTATCTTACAGAAAACAAATAAGATATGGCATTTTAATTAAACACAAATTTATGGACATTAAAAAGGTATTAGAAATTATTCGATTAATAAAATTTATATTTTTTATTCCGTTTGTTTATACACACAACCTTTAATGGGCCTGCGTAGAGAGATCCACGAGCTACGGAACTAAACCTCTCCAATCATGGACATATCGACCCTTAAATGTAACCTTATTAAATAATCTCAAAACTAATTGTGGAGAAATAGGCACTCAGAAACAAAATGAGACCGGCAGACGTAAAAAAGAGTAGAAGTAGCAAAGAGCGCAGACCGTGGATGACTTCCAAGCTTCCAAGATAACTGATGGAATAATTTCCCTAGATTAGGAGCATAATATACAGATACTCGTAGGTGCCAGAATATGACTGTTAGAGTAACATGAATGGAAAAGGTTGGATTCGTTAGAAAATCTTGAAGAAAAGGACCAAACGCACAAACGCGGCCAATTTGAACCACTAGTTTGATACGCCCTTTTTTAACAGCAATAGAAATTCTCATAACGACCCCCTACGTTGACACAATTAAAAATTATTATAAATACAAAATTAGATAATACAAGCACCATATACTTAACTATATTTTGATTTCCTATTCGAATCTATAAATTTAACTTTACGACTTCATAGCGTTAAGCACAGCAAGTCGTATAAACGTAGCAGGTGGCGTTATAAGTAACGCAAATATTGTGATTCAACATAGCGATTACAAATGATGCTATGTAAAGTACAATAAATACATTTATGTACGAACATAATGCACAAGTTGCATTTAGGAATTTCACTTTTTTTCAAAATACCACGCCCTTGCAATTAAAAAGTTTAATGCGAAACCGAGAGATGGGAATATTTCGTACTGTTTACAGAGAGTAAGTTCTCATTTCTCGAGCGTTGTAAGATGGTACATAAGCCCGTACAATTTCCAATCCAAACGATCCTATACCTCTCACGTCTATAATATTGAAACAAGTTTTGCCGGCCACCCAAATCTTTGGCATTTTTTCACTACGGGGAATTGTCAAGACCGGTCCTGCACTAAAATATAAACTACAAGAAGTTAACTAACTGCACCTTGTGACCTTATAACGCTGAGGGTAGCGCTATGGGGCTTTTGTAATAAATAACAGCTATACAGCAAAGAATGCTGATGAGTTAGGTGTGGGTTAACGTGTTTATGCGTAGGGGTACGCATCATTAACTAACGCTTCCTAACAAGTTAATGATTTCTACATAGACACATATACATACAGAATAATTACCATAAGATAATTAAATAGATATTTTCCTGTACTTGTAGATATGATAAAACATTTATTATTTGAAACGCAGGCAGGGGTAAATACTAATTTATTTGGGTAACACAAAAATGATGAAATTAAATTTGTGCGTGTTCATGTGTTCACATTACGAAATGAAATAATCATCATAATAGAAGCCAATTTTCCACATACCCTAACGTAATTCAACGTGAGCAAAACTTCCGGCATTAAACGGAAATTAATTTTTCTACTACAACGGCCTTTTTCTCTTCCACCATAATTTAACGGCAATTACGTACGTTAGGTGCGTTTGTCCAAAACAGCACAATAGGAACCTAATGGAAAGTAATTACAAAACGAAGTTTTGATAAGCCACAACATGTCGATAAAATGAAGAATCTCGCAACTGAGACTCCCATCCTTATCGGGGTGGTTAGTAACAGACATAACCTATACAAATAAGCCCATAACCCATAACACATGGTAGCATTAGTTAAAAAAATCTAAATCACGCAACATTAGTCACTGTATTATTATTAAAATACAATTTGTCAAATAATTGTATTTCACAGTTAATTCTAAAAATATTTCTAGTTTAACAAAACGCTCAAACAAGTCCGCCCATTATAAACGCATCTACAAGGTAAACTTCTGGCTACCTGGCTTGTTTGCTTATCTCAATACTAACTTAAAAATTATCCACCATCGACCTCACGAAATAATTTTAAAATAGACATATGTAAAAGAAATCACATAAAGATAACATAATGTAATTAAAACTATTATTTTAATAGCCTTACATATATCAACCTCACAATAAACTGTCAGGATTTAACACTTTGACATATTACAAAAGGAAATGGAAATGCATCATAGTATGGCATGTAAGAATTTAGGGCTTGTTCTTTCTGCATGTATTCAGTTTTGCAAAAAGGGACGTGAGAACGCGGGTGGAAATGATTTTAACTGGATATCAAAATATGCACCTAATGGTCTTTCAAAAAAACTAATTTTTAGCTGAATGTCTTCATTCGTCTCTGCAAGGACGAAAAAGTCGCAATTTAAGCACTGAAACTGAAAAATATTGTGTTCTGAACACAATGGCTAAGATTTAGAGACTTAGATAACTCCTGGAAATGCTCAACCATTGAATATTGAATTAAAAACTGAAGACTGTATTGGCATTGTTCCTAACAGCCGGTGTATAATATCGGCAAGCGGTGGGTAGCGCTACGCGAACACCCAAATAGCCGTTTATTAGCCAGAACATGATGTGCCTCGATCTCCAAGACCAAACCGGCAGAATGGATCAGCATGAAAGTTTGGATCGATTCCTTCTAAATCCAAACCTAACCTAACTCTCTTTATTGAAACTTGTGGACAAAATGTTAAATTGAAAGTGAAATGAGAAATGAAGATTATGAAGTCTTTGTGTGGTGGGTGAGGTCAAAGACACGCACGATATTGTTTTTACAATAAACGTCATATTATGTTATATTTAAAACTGCTCTAATCAAATTTACTTTCATTTAAAAACCACATCCTTTTAAAGAAAATATTTTCTTGATAAGCCTCAACAAACATGACGAGTGCAAAGCCACACATTAGCTTTAAAATACTCTCGTAAAAATGTCACAAGACGTAAGAAATTCTCAGACAAAATTTAATTAAAAAGGGCTACGCAAAAAGTGAGAGTAATCGTGCAATTTTAAAATTATACAAGAATAAACAATTTTGACTCGTATTAAAAAATATTAACGAGCCTCTTTAAATTTTTATCTATTACCAAAAACTACAAATTTACATTCCGTTTATGATTAAAAAAATTATTTAAGAAATTGTTATTTGACAGATTTAAAACAGACATTTCCATAACCTGTTTAGGGAAACTAATCGACTACGAATTGATTATATTTATTAATGATGCGACTGTCAAATTAATTACACTTTTTAATCAAATAGAAAAATTAATATACTTGTGTCAACACACATTAAATAATACATTATGTTAAAAGTTACATCAGATATAATTGCATTTTCAAACATATAACAGTCCCTTAAAGGTCGCAGCTTGCTTCGAACATAAATTGAAGAAACGAGGTGTACTTTTTATCATTTTTTATCAAGCCCTCATACGCTAATTTAGCCAAAATCGTACTACTTGGTAAACCTTACCATAGCAATCGCAACATGTTTGGTTCGCGTAGGAGTCACTTGATCCTCTTGTTAACTTAATTATTGTGAGGTGTCGATCAATTTTCTTTAGATTCACTTTTATAAAGCTCAGAAACGACTACTGTCCAAAGAAAATCTAAGCGTGCTGTTATTATTCCAACCAGTCACAAGAAATCATTCAATGAGAGGCATATGGATTTTTCAAAGCCGAAAAACTGGTGATCTCTATCTTCAGCACAAAAAATGGGCAAGCGCTATTGTTTATTTTCATATATGGTGTATATTATATTACTTTTGGATTTTAAAGACCCCGGTCAGAGCATCAATGACAAAGACGCCCCTGTGAACATAAAGTTTGTTGTATCCCCCTCATTTTTATGGTATGCACCAGAGCATACGTGAGTAAATTCGATTAGTGATTAACGCTATGACGTATTGAGGTGAGTCGAGAAGAAGAAGCGCGGTTGGTAAAGGAATAATTAACTGATAGATCGTAAAGTGTAATTCTACACTTGAAAAAGGTTGTTGTATTAAATTATTTTTGTACTCGAATAATAAATTGATCTATAATTTTAAGTGAAAAAATGAATGTTAAGGTCCGAGTTCAAGACAGTGAAATTAATAGTTGTTAGTTATGGTACCATTATCATAATATTACAGTAGGTACTAGTTGTAAATTGTTCGTTAAACAAAATTAATATGTCGGGTGAACGGTTAAATTATTTGTGTATATGTGTGTTATATACCGAATTCACAAACATTTATTTTTGTAAATACAATGTACGAAAATTATTGTTAAAAAATGCAAATATATGAAAATACACAACACCATAACTTGTAACATTCTTTTTATTCTTACACTTGCAATTACAATGCAACGAAAGATATGTGCACAAACTTTATGCTAATTAAATGGTTTCCTAAATAATATGAGTGGGGCGACCTTTTATACTTGTGGCATATCCATATTAAAATTCTGATGCAAAATTCCCTGCTGGCCTGTTAAGATAAGGATGAGTTAGTTTTGTGAGGAGTGAGGAGCCTACAGAAAAGTCAAAATTTCAGAAGCTATGCCCCCTCCTCGAAGCACAAACTAAACGGGAAGATACTGCGTTTAACTGGAAACCCCAAAGTACTACAGAAAATCCTGCAACTACTATAGGTAAAATTTTACACGATTAATCGTTTTAGGAATAATCGCCTCTCCCTCCCCAATTAAAAGAAAACAGGCTATTAATTTTTCAAACAAATACATTATTAGTTAACCTATTATAAAATCAAATAAATAAGTAGATGATTATGCAGTTAAAATACCTTTCATCAAATTATATATAAAAGTTATCAAATCTTAAAACACGGTCAAATTAAGTGCCTATTACGATAAGTCCAATATTACCTATACCTTACTACTAACAAAACCAGTTCTAAGGTTTAAAGACAATTTAAATAACGAAAAAGATAACCGAGACATCGTAAGCTTTAGGCGGTAATAATTTTATCAATAACAGTGCAGTAAAAATTTACAACAAATTAAATAAGTTGATTTAATAAGGATAAGGAAAAATATCTTGGAGGCGGGTATCACTATACTACATTATTAGGGCGATATTACGTTAGTAGCAGAATCCTTAAAGGCTCGGATTTTTTCTGCTTAAAATTATAGACATTAATTACAGGAACAATTCAAATCGTCGGACAATACTGAAAGAGGCACAGAGCTGACGATACTACCAATGCAGTGAAAAATTTAAAATAATGAGAACAGAACTAATAGCTCTCAGAAGATTCTTTTTGAAATGAGGCCTTACTGGGTTGTATGAGAGACTTCAAATACACATCATTCAAAATAGAAAGAGATATTAGAATTTTTGGACCAGCTCACTAATATATCTGTTCTTGCTTACAACTAATGTTTGTTGTAAATCAAAAATATGTTCCAGTCAAAAAATTTAAGAAAAATTTATATTTTTGTTAAGTAGTTTTTGAGTTAAAACTTTTAAATCCACTTGCTTAAGCGGCGAAAATTGGATAGGTGCACAAAGACCCTCTTAATGTCTAACTTACGTTAGTTTCAAATAATTTCACTAATACGACAGTGAGTAGCGCTTTATCTTCCCCTGTGGTAGCTAAAGATATTAGTGTCAAAAAATCAAAAATATGAACAATACATAGTCATAAATTTCATCCAACACAAGGCATTTCTATAATATACCTACGTGTTAAACAGTTTTACTTTACAGTAGGTAATAGTGTAACCGAAGTGTGACTGAACAATAATTATAGTAATTGCAAGAGTTTGGACTTAAAGCATCTCATAAACATATAAAAAAAGAACAAACCGAACAAAAATTAATTTAAAAACTTACCCCGTCAATAATATACGGAAGAGATGGGAAAGAAAAAAGTTCAATTACCTGAAAAAAGAAAAGAGCTATAATTAAAAAAAATAAATATATGTGTTTGCAATAAAAAAGACCCAAAAGTCAGTTTTAAATAGAAATTCTTAGATCAATTCATTTTCGCACAGATTGGACTACCAAATTTCTAGATTGACATTTTTGCTTCATCAGTAATTTTTTTTTGAAAATCTACCACAAAAATTGTTGGAAAGTGTTGGTGCATAGACACGCCAGTCTGCTTTAGTCATACGTGTACAGGGTGAGCAGAATTCGATGGTTTTTATGGAGAAATCGATAGGTAACTATAAGAGATATGGAAAAATGGATGGCGCATCCTTGTTTCCTTTTTTTGAGAGAAACTCAATGGTAAAAACCGGAATTCACGATCTTCTTTTGATTTGGATCTAATAGAAGCCAAAGTTCGATTTTTCAATTTTTGGCTAAATGTCGATAAAAGTTACAGGAAAAAAATAATAGCACGGTCTTCGGGCACTGTTTTAACCCTCAAGTACTATCGTGTTTTCAAATCACGTAACTACTATCGTGGGGTGTTTCGACACCCCGGTTTGTAAAGTCAGTTTTTTCGGTGATAATGCATGTTTTTTCGTAATTTTTGGTTTTAAGGTAATAAAGCAAGTCTTGAGCTTACTACTGACATTAAAAAAGGAAAAACAAAAATTGGGATAAAAAAGAAAATTCAAGATTTACGTAAAAGCACATTTTTTTAAATTAAGAACATTGTTACATAAAAATATTCTTTTAATATATAATGACAGTTATTAGGGCCTTAAGTTTTTGTTAGGAAGTGCACGAAGGTGGGACTTCACTTTTTGAAAAAGAAAAACGGCATTATCATCACATAAAAAAATTCTGACAAGCATATTTGTTGACCTTTTTTTTCAATTTGCAAAGATAGCACATTGTACTCAAAATCGAACTAAGTTTTGTTTATTTAGCTTTCAAAACATAATATGCAATGAATAATAGTTTTTGCATGGTCTCTGCAAATATGCTGACCGCATTGTTTGTAAAATGTTCTTATTTTGCGGTCTTTCTTTCGCGCATCGTCTGTAGGTTCTTACAAGCCCTGGTACTGAAGGTCCGGGTTCTGTTGGTGTTGTTTCTATTTGAATCACATTTTCAATTATCAATTTCAAGTCTCTTGATAGTAATTCATACAAAAATTTAACAAATTTTCGATTAGAGAAAAAGTTCAATTTAAAAAAATAGTCACGTAACTACTATCGTGGGGTGTTTCGACGCCCCATACATATTGTTTCTCAAAAACTGTAAAAAATAGCGGATCGCGATTTGTAGTATGCTTACGGCATTGTTCTTGTAGGAGAATACTTAGAAGCTGAAGAACGCACATATAATATTTTAGAAGATTTTAAACAAAAATTGATGCCTGGGGTGTCAAAACACCCCACAATAGTATTTAAGGGTTAAGAACAATAAAATGAGCCGAAGGAATTTTTACTATCTTCGTTAGTTTCTGGTTTATAACCCAAAGTTGTGTTTTTTTAATATAAACCATAGTTGGATGTGACATATTTGAATAGCGTTTTTCGTCCTTTTTCCAATAATATATAATATTATGTACTATTTATTTACTATTTATTTACTATTTATTTATTTTTTATTGTATTGTAATTGTAAATGGGATGAAACTCAAATGATCCACATATTATTCTGCCCACCCTGTACAAAATAATTTTTAGACGCGAGCTATTTTAGAAGGGAATCTCTAGATCTAAATTCTGAGCACACCAGAAACTTCTGAGAGCGTGACACGACGAGCTCTGCAAACATGAAGTCGTTTTGAACAACTCCTCGGAAAATACTACTATAGTAGGTATATTTCAGATGCCAATCAGACAAAATCCATCAAAACAATTCGATGAAAAATTGATGAGATGATTTAAGAATGTTTGCTTTTGCTAATGTCTAACATTAATATAGAATTGGATACAAATCATGGTAGTCAAAATTCGTGGCTTTATCATTACCTACCTATAGCCAACATATTTATTCGAGGTACTACTCAAGTTAAGTAGTAGGTACTTCGATTGTTATATATTTCTAAAAAGTCTGGGAAAGGTATGTAACGTTATAATCTCAAGAAAATCTTAATTAACCTATCAGGCGAGTATCTGTTCGGACTTACCTCTTCTTAAAAATAACGTTATTCACAAAAAAAGTATGGAATAATTAAAAGAAAAAAATATTTCTATAAATAATCGGTCGTTCTATTTGTTTATTTATTTAAAAGAGGATTCCCTCGACAAATTCCAAACACCTTTTCTAATAAAAATACCTTTTTAAGTAATTTATAATGTAGTTTTTTCGATACAAAAGTTGAACAACTTCTAAACCACCATTACAACTATTTATTAATACAATAAAAAAAAATTAAACTCAAACACGCATTGAAAGTGTTATTTGCCTATAGCCCGACTTATTCGTTCCTCTAGAATAGTTAGTAGGCGATGAAAAACACGAACGCATACAAGATACAACTAAAACAAACACAAATTAGATTTTAATTTTTGTTGATCAAGAATAATAAATAATGTTATAGGTAAAAGAAGAGTCTCGTAATAAAGAAAGCAAATAAATAATAAGATGAACGATCTGAGCTCATGCTGATGTTATTTTCTTTTGTTTTATTAAAAAGACGATGCGAGTCTGCCAATGTTAATAGTGTTTCAAGTATTGCCAATAAATGAAAAATCATTTTCAATGTTCCTTTATATCCTATATAATTATGATGATGGCGGGTGTAAAAAACTAGTACCTACACAACGCCCTTTAAAAACCCACGAAGCCTGAGATGGGCACTTTTTCCATGTTTCCAATGCATATACCTACCGGGCGCGCTAATTCCGGCTTGTAGCGATGAGATGCAATTCGGTGTAAAGAGTAATTGTACGTCAATATTTTTCCGAAATTTGTATTCTTTTATGAACCCCCCCCCCCTCCTTTAACATCTTGTAACTAAATCGTCTCATTCTCAATTTAACAAAATTCGAATGCCTCTTCTCTTTCAGAGTTCTTCCATTTCTATTTAATTTGCAGGTGATAATAGAGAAGAATATTGGGGGGCGGAGGGGCGGCTCTTGGAAAAAACGAAAAACGAATCTGTTTATTTTAAATGTTAATTGGCGATAACAATACAAATTAAAGTACCTACTATAGATATAATAAGGAGTGGTACCAGGCCTCATCAGAAAGAATATTCAATAGTAAATAATAACAAACGCTTGGTGTTGTTTGAAAAATTATTATTTACTATTTTAGAATGTTTCAACAAGTGTCTGAGAGAACGATTCAGAATATTCAATGTTGGGAGAAGTCTCCGACAAAATATCATTTAGAAATACCTCTAGGCCAAACTAAAATAAACTAAAAGCGACAAACGTTTCTGGAAAATTTATATCAAGGGTAGGTTTACGAGCAATAACAAATAACGACTGTTTAATAATAGAACGATTTGAGAGACTTTCAGTAGGTGCACAAAACATAATAAACAGAATAAAACCAGGTAGTTTATAAATACCTACCGGATTGTAGCTACAATAAACGCATTCAAAATGTCTAAATAGTTAATATCAATAGCCATTCTTCTGTTAGTGCTGCGTTAGCTTGGTAACGAAAACAAATTAAAACTTCATCCCTTATTAAAATGCCGATATAATTTCTTGCCCACGTATTAATCGCCAATAACAGTTTGCATTCGGTTACACCAGTTACACCAAACAGTTCTAATGGCGAAGCATTTCGAGCCGTGAGCAGGCGTTACTATAAACCAATTATCCTGGCACACTAACAAGTTTAGAAAGAATGAAACACACGCGTAATATCTTGTACAGAAATATTTTTCCAACGCAAACACAAAAAGTCGTGAGCCAACGCGGCTATGTTAAATATTATTTAGCTAAAGGTGGTAGTAACAACCAAAAAAAACTGATCAAATTAGAACTCGAACTTTCAGACTATTTTAAAACAAAAGCATTCTCGCTTTGATGTCGTCTTTTTCTAACACATTCTAAGAGGTAGGTACGGCATCGAATTTAACACACAAAGCGCTTACCTATGTGCAAATTGAGGCGGATTTAGAGGTACATAATTGGGAGCCGATTAACTGTGTAACTAACACCTACTATAAACTTGAGTAAACACTTTCCATTTCCAACGAAGCTTTCCCGTGCGAACCTCACAACCGAAAAACGTGAAAATTATTGTTTTGCCAATTACCCAATTTGCAAGAGATTTCAATAAAATTCAGACTTTCCACTTCAGGAATATTTTACAAAGAAACGAGCGGGAGCGAAAGTCAATTCGATGAGAAATCTTATAAGAGACATGTTAAGCAATTTCGTATAGTAGGGACCCAAAATAATAATTTTAGACCACATTCCGCTGCTGATGTTCTGATTTTGCGGTTTCATTCCCGTGCCGTCATGAACCCAATTATCTTAATTTCAAGTATTGCGCTTAAATAACCGTTCGTCACCTTCCCTTAAGACTCCCCTCCCCGTGTACGATTTTTACAAATTCTTGCGGTTCCGTTCTCAAGTCGTTAATAACTCTATGTAGATATGTACCAAATTTCAAGTACTTTGCTCAACCCGAAATAGAAAATCAACCATCTAAATTACTTCGAGAAGTCACATTTTTGAATGACCAGTAGAAAAAGTAAAAGAAATTGATTCAAAATTACAGTGTGCAAGTTAAAATTGGACTTGCAGGTTTTTTTAAGTATTTTAGAAGCAATTATTGTTAAACATTTGATTAATTCCATTGTTAACCCAGTGTTGAAGTCTCCGCCTTCGAAAGGCAATAATGGGACGTATCTAATCTAAAAGGTACTAGTATATAAGTAGTAGCTGAAATGACTATTTACACATTACACGCTCAATTACACATTAATTAACTAGGATATCGCTAAATTTTCGTGCGACAAAGATAATAAATAATGACGAACAATTAAAACTAAACGGGCGTTTAATAATTTTACAGTTAAATTTTTGTGCGAAAGTCGCCTTCTTTTGTTTAGCGAAATAAAACAAAGTTTATTAAGGATGATTTGCGATTATTTCGAGTGATTTCAACGGGCGATGTGATAGAAACCCTGGCATTTAAGTAAAAACACGGATCGAGTTAACAGTTTTTTGTTAACTTGCCGCCGACTCCGTATATTCTTAGTGGAGTCGTGCTTGACGAAGTGAGGAGGGTGGGCAGGTGAAGAGTTCGTGGCCTTGTGAGCTCGGCCGCAGTAAAGCTGCGAGCTGCTGGTGAGTCGGATGCGGCATGCGAGAGTACAAACGTTATTGTGTACAATGGTGTAGCCTCGTGTTTACGTCGAGATGGGCACCACGGTGGTGTGTGCAGTGCTTTTCGGGGTCGTTTTCGGAGTTTTATCGGCGTCTCTGAGCAAAGCTCTGCGCTACCAGGCGCCGGACGAATGCAAGTGGGTGATGGACAACGGCAGCACGGACGAAGACGTGGCGCTCGTATGCAAACTTCGCACGATAAACAGCGAATTAGAAAATACTAATTTTAGCGTAATTCAGCCCCAACACACGGTGCGTTTACGTCTAGAATGCAGCGACGCGTTATTCTTCCAGAGTTCCTTAAACGCCGGAAGTTTTAGGCCTCTCGTCGAACTTCGCGAACTATCAATCGAATATTGCAAAATAGGAAACCTCTCCGACGGCGCTTTTCGCGGTCTCAAAGAATTACGCAATCTAACGGTACGCACGCACAACACCGATTGGTCGGCGATGACGTTGGAAATATCGCCGGGAGTTTTCACGGTCGAACTTCGCCTCTTGGAAAAACTAGATCTGGGCGAAAATAACATGTGGAATTTACCCGAAGGTGTATTTTGTTCGTTAAATTCGTTAGAAGTGTTAAATTTAACGCGAAATCGCTTTCGGGAAATTGCGAGTTTTAAATTTGCACAAAATCCGACCGAAAGGTGCGGCGCGAGTCTTCGATTACTAGATTTATCCCGTAATAACATCGATCGGTTAACATCTGGACAGCTGTCAGGATTAACGAGATTGCAAAAGCTTTACCTCCAAGGAAATGGACTGTCATTTTTAGCAGATCGTGCTTTAGAAGGCCTTTCGGCTTTAAATATTTTAAAACTCGCGGATAATCGCCTAGTGAGTTTACCACCGGAATTATTTTCGGACGCGAGGGACATCAAAGAGATGTACTTGCAAAACAATTCTATAAATGTGTTAGCCCCGGGTCTTTTTGGCGAATTGACGCAGTTGTTGGTGCTCGATTTATCACACAACGAGCTAACTCAAGACTGGATAAACGCGGAAACGTTCTCGGGATTAATTCGTTTAGTCGTGTTGGACGTTTCTTTTAACAGGCTCTCGAAATTGGAGCCTTCGGTGTTCAGAGACTTGTACAGTTTACAAATTTTAAGACTGAGCGATAACTTCTTAGAAGCGATTCCCGAAAATACCTTTTCCGCTTTGTATAATTTACATACTTTAATCGTATCGAATAATAGACTGACTAGCATAGATGGTGACACATTTAATGGCCTCTTTGTACTATCGTTACTCTCGTTGGACAACAATAGAATATCTCGAATACACCACAAGGCCTTAAAAAATTGCTCGAGCTTACAAGATCTTCATTTAAACGGGAATAAATTGCAGCAAGTTCCCGAAGTGATAACCAACGTTCCGATGTTAAGAACTTTAGATTTAGGCGAAAATAATATCGATACCTTAACCAACGAGACGTTTCGCGATATGAAACACATATACGGATTAAGACTGACCGAAAACAACATCGGAAATGTATCCAGAGGAGTCTTCGACAAGATGAACTCGCTAAAAATCTTAAATTTGTCTCGAAACAAAATTCAAAAAGTTTCTGGAAGTGCCTTCGACTCGAATTTAAACTTGCAGGCGATTAGGCTGGACGGAAATTATTTGACGGACATCGAAGAATTGTTTGCGAAATTACCGAGTTTAGTGTGGTTGAACATATCAGATAACCAATTAAAATGGTTCGATTACGCTTTGATTCCTACGGGTCTTCAGTGGCTCGACATACATTCCAACCAAATTTCCGAATTGGGAAATTATTTCGAAATCGAGTCGACGTTAGCTTTAAGCACATTCGACGCGAGTGCGAATAAACTGACTGAAATTAGTGGAAGTTCGGTGCCAAACGGTGTCGAGGTGTTATTTTTAAACGACAATTTAATAACTAAAGTGCAATCGTATACGTTTTTTAAAAAGCCTAATTTAACGAGAGTGGATTTGTTCGGAAACAAAATAACGCACCTAGATCCCAATTCGTTGCGTATATCGGCAGTTCCTCCCGACAAACCTCTTCCGGAATTTTATATCGGTGGAAACCCGTATCATTGCGATTGTACGATGGACTGGTTGCAAAAAGTAAATGCCGGTAATCGCGGTCGAACGCAACCAAAATTAGTGGACTTGGAAAGCATTTATTGTCAATTATTGTATAATCGCGGCCGTACTTTCGTTCCTCTGGTAGAAGCCGCGCCGTATCAATTTTTATGCACGTATAAAACGCACTGCTTCGCGTTATGTCACTGTTGCGATTTCGACGCTTGCGACTGCGAAATGACCTGTCCTAACAATTGCACTTGTTATCACGATCAATCTTGGTCGGCAAACGTGGTCGATTGTTCGTCCAGCGGTTACGTGGAAAAATTGCCCGATCAAATACCGATGGATGCCACGCAATTGTACTTGGACGGAAACGATTTACGTTCTTTAATTAGTCACGCCTTTATCGGAAGAAAACGACTCAAAATTTTATTCTTGAATAACTCCAACATAGAGCACATTCAAAATCGAACGTTTAACGGTTTAAAAGAGCTCGAGGTACTTCATTTAGACGAAAATAGAATACGAGAGCTGCGCGGATACGAATTCGAAGGTTTGAATGGCTTGAAGGAAATATTCTTACAACATAATCGAATATCGCATATTCATAATGCGACCTTTTCAAATTTACGACATCTTCGTGTTTTAAAACTCGACCATAATAGATTAAACGTTTATTCCGTGTGGCAACTTCCAACAACGCTGGCCGAAGTCACTTTAGCATACAATCCGTGGTCTTGCGATTGCGAATTTACCGAGCAACTAAGAGAATGGATGATTCGTGGCGACATCGCCACTGATTTATCCTCGGTACGATGCGTTTATAATGCTACCGAACTCGATTACTACACCGAAGATATTTATGCAGATAACTCGGATACGGGATTTTACGTTAGCAACGAAAACGAAACGGCGTGCACGGGGGCGGCCAACATCGATAACAGCATCAACGGTAATTTAACGGCCACAAAAACGATAATTTCGCAAAAATTAGTAGACGATTACTTGCCATTACTAGTAAGTACTTTAGTGTTGTTCGCCGTTATCGTAACAGCGACTTTGCTCTTGTTTATTTATCGTCAAGAATTGCGCGTGTGGGTACATTCGAAATTCGGAATAAGGATGTTTCACAGATCCACCGAATTAGAGATGGACGAAAGAGAAAAATTATTCGACGCTTTCGTTAGTTACAGTTCCAAGGATGAAACTTGGGTGGCCGAAGTTCTCGCGCCAACGCTGGAGCCGAATTATAAGTTGTGTCTCCACTATCGCGATTTTCCGGTCGGTGCGTACCTTGCAGATACGATTATGCAAGCCGTGGACTCGTCGAGGCGAACTATAATGATACTATCGGAAAATTTCATAAAATCGGAATGGTGTAGGTTCGAATTTAAATCTGCGCACCATCAAGTGTTGAGGGATCGTAGAAGAAGACTTATAGTGATATTATTAGGGGAAGTTTCGCATAAAGATTTAGATCCCGACATACGTTTGTATTTAAAAACTAACGTGTATTTACAGTGGGGTGATAAACTTTTTTGGGAAAAATTGAAATTTGCACTGCCGGACGTACCCAACAATCAACGACATCGTGGTTCCACGAGAGGACCTCACGTGCATCACCACGTACATAGACATAATTCGCGTGGTCACCAAACCCCAAATACTCCTAGAACCGTTGCCATTCATATTTAGAATAGTTTTTAACTTATCCTAGTGTCAGTTGATTGTGATACGTAGAAATCGGTACCGCGAGTGCAATTTTGAGCTTATTATTAATTTGAATGTGATATAATTTTTGTCCGGGATACGAAAATTAAAATTTTATGAATGAGTGTGTATTGTCAGAGTGTGCGTGAAATTCCGGGCAACTCGACGTCTCTCCAGAAAAATTGTCTTCTTCGGGAGTGGCAGGAGTCTAACCTTTGTTGCTACTGTACATATGGACTTGTATAGCTAAGTAAAAACTGTAAATATTTATATATTTTTTACGACTATTTTAAATATTTATTTGTTAAATAACTTTAGAAACTCGCCTAAATAATGACCAATTGCATTACAAAAAAAATCACTCTGTAAGTATTAGCTATCATGTTAGGAATTTTTATACTCAGTTATTTGATAACAGTTTCCTTCAAGTAATAAAAGAAAATTTGTTTATTATAAGTAGGTGTGTTTTATTTACTGTGTGCGAATTTAGAAAAAAATATTAAGCGAAAACCTACGTTGAATTTTCTATACTTATTGAATTGTTTATAGCGCAAAAACGTTAACAATGGCCTGTCCGACCTAAAGGCAACGATCTGAACTTGTTAACAATCTATTTGAAAAAAAACATAATGCAAACAAGCGACCACTTATAAAGAACAGGTAAATTGGTTTAACAAAATAATAATCTAAAAGCACCGATTGATCTATAAGAACAAATAAATTGGAGCAGTTTTAGTGCGAACACTTACTAAGGCGTGGGTTTTACATGGATAAAAAATAATTTTCGAAAGTCCTTAGTAAAAAAAATTGGACCTATTCAAAATATTTTCAAAAAGTGGTTCCCACATTTAAATTAAACATCCAGGTGAAGGTGCAACATTTTGTTTATAACAAAAAAATTAGTAGGTGCCTAATAATAGCAATTTATTTACAACAAAAATAGCTCTAAGCCATTTGCACTCATTTTAATGTTTTAACTATAAATATTCACGTTGTTACTTCGTAAATGCCACGTTAGCCCTAAGGAGGGACACTAAAAATATATACTACTCAAACAAACTTTAATATCGTTTAACCACGGGTTAGTTAGTTAGTGCTAAAATTACTACAAAAAATTCACAAATTATTTCGGAACGTTTGTTAGTTATCTTTGACTCAAAAGTGAGCATAATATACATGTCATATTTTGCATCGATGGCATTACGATAAACCGCTGACTTTCGGTAAAATTTATTCGATGGGTTTTATTTTTTACAAATAAAATTTGTTTACCAACTCTATGTTAGACGGCAAAAAAAATAGGAATGAACCTTTAAATAAATTGGCAAATCTCGCATAACCATATTGGGGGATAAAGGTGCTGATGGCTTCTTCCAACTCACCAGAGCGGATGATGGGTTAAATTAAAAAATCTCGAACAACAATCGTCATTTTAAAAAGTCTTTTGAGAAGAGATTATTGACGCAAAGCCCAAACCGGTGATTCAAAAAGGGCAATTGTAAGAAAAGTTGTCCAAAATATGACGGAGATTTAAATACCCACCAGGTGCATAAATAAAAAAATTCAAAATTTGAAAATAAACTGAAAAAAGTTCAATAGATAGTCGTACAAGGGTGCTTATTCATTTTTCTCTACGAAGACAACTGTCATTGTAAAGTATACAAGGCGAACTATTTTTAATTTTGCTACAAATAAATTGTTTTTTGAGAAAATGAATTAAAAAGTCCCCTCTTTGATTGACGTACAAAGTTGCCTGTATGGAGAAGTGCTATTTAAAATTCGACAGTCCGATGAATTATTTCAAACAGGACTAATGAAAACAAAGTTTTATTATTATTTTCCAATTCTAGACAAAGAGAATGCTGTTTTAATATCTAATTTAATAAAATAGTCGGGGGTGTCTTGAGAAATCATCGACAACGTTCTGCAGTGAGTTCCCAGGACTAAATTAGGACACTAGTCCCCTTTTGAAAGTATACCCCAAAATGTATCCCTAATCCCTAGAAAATTATAGTCTCTCAAAGTCGAAGTTAAAATGTAAAAAATATCACTGTATCTCCGAAACGAGTGAAAATTATTTATTTAGTTTTGTACAGTTTGCTGATCATATTATACAAGTCAAGTTGTGTGGTAGAAATTTCAAGAAAATTGCACCACTAGAACTACCCGTTTTTGCAAAATAAACTAAAATTATTTTAGTAATTTATTAGTAGTAATTTTTAGTAGTTTAGTAATAAATTTTAAAATGAGGCATTTTTGTCTCTCAAATTTGCTTTCTAAAGTCAAGGGTTCTTAAGAAAGAGTGAAAATGAAATTTGTATTTGTTGAATTTCGTTCAAAAACAGTTGCAGTACTAATTTTGCTCAATTGCTCAAAGTGACCCCCATCATGCACTAACTTGAATTTGATCATTTACTCGACGTAGAAGCATTCGGCGAAATCAGGTAAATTCTAGGGATATAATATTTCGAACAACACAAATTAATGTCTGTAATTCAAGTAAATGGACGCCATTTTGAGTAATTAAAGCAAAATTAATGTTGGAACTATGTTTTTGGAAGAAATGCAGCCTTCTTTATTACAAAATAATCAACGACAGTAAGCTGAAGAATACAAATGAAAATTTTCTTAAGAACCACAGGCTTGAGAAGAAAAATTTAAGAGACAAAAAGGTATCATCTTAAAATCTATTAATAAAATAGAACAGAATCAATTTAATTTATTTTTGAAGAGGTTGACTCCACTCATCAACGGGTAGTTTTGTAGTAATGCGTTTTTCATGAAATTTTTACCACACACTGACTTGAATACAGTCACTCGGCTGTATAAAAATTAATAAAATATCTTCGCACATTTCGGATATAAAATAATTTTTTTTACATTTTAACATCAACTGAGCCTATAACTTTCTAAGGGTGCTTTTTGGGTATAATTCAAGACGGGCAAATGTTTTAATTTGGTCCTGGAAACTCACTGTAGAGTGTAGAGCGTTTTCGGTGATTTTTCGGTACACCCTACATAGCAGTTTAAATAGTTTCCCATTTGTTTAGTTTTTCGGCCATATTTAAACAACTGAACATATTACTAAAAATTTAAAAGTTTAAAGTTATTTTTCAAACTGCACTACTTTCCCCATTTAAGCGATATTTGAACTTCTTTTTTCCTTTTTATTCAATTTCTTTTACACCCGTCTTTCGACATACCGGGGTGTCGTTCATTTCTGACTTATTTTGTTGTATTTTACCGAGGGGTTGAAGCTCGAGCATGCCCCAGCCCCCTCCCATTTCGAACTGTTAGAATAAGCGATATCCCTGTGGCAAAAATGAAAAATAGTTCACCCTGTATACTTTATAGACGAAGCTTTAAAAGTCGCGAAAGTAAAACGCCGCCACCTACTACCCTTAGTAAAATCAATTTTTGATTACTCTACTTATAGTTGTTGAACAATAATTACCCCTGATTCGTACACCTTGAGTATGGAAATTTAAGAGTTAAAATATTTTAGAAGAATTTTTTAATTAATTTTTATTCCTAAATTTAAAAATATTTAATTGCCTATTAATAATTCAATAATTGTTTTGACGGCATTTACATACTAGGAGGTAGGTACATATCTACTTATATCTCGAATATTAGTCATATGGGGGTAGTTCCCCCCAAAGGTTTTTATGTGGTGACCATGTTTCGTTGCCTCTTTTTCGTAGCGCTCTAGATAATGACCTACGATATCTAGTGGCAAAATTACCACTATACGTAATCAATATTAAGGGTGTTCCGTAAGCTGTTAGCGAAACTATATTCAGAATTTTTGGAACGAGCAGTCGCAAATGCAAAATTTAAATACACAGAGAGTTACTCAAGCTTTCAAATTTCAGGAGTGGAAAGTACTTAAAAACGATAAAGCTAAAAAAGTAGATAAGGAGATATAAAACAGGGGTTTTATGGAATTTCCAACATTTTTGAAAATCGACGGGTAGTTTCTTAATTTTTGTAAATTTATCTAGAGTAAAAAATTCTTCAATCTGCGCCAGGAATTAATATTGTTTGAAAATGAAAATTGTGTGTTCAAAATGGGAAAGCTATGCCTACAAATACAAAAAAATTTATACAGGGTGTCCCGGGATAGGTGGAATACGGGCTATCTCGCTTATTAGTATTTTTATCAAAAAATGTTACTCTTCGTAAAAGTTTTTGCTTGTTCCAAAACTAATATTAATAGTTTCACTTTTGCAGATTTTTATACAGGGTGTTTTTTATTAGTGCTTCTCTAAAATTATACATCAGTAAACTACCCTTATTTTAAGATGAAAATTAAAAAGTCATAACAAAAAATTATTCCTTTGCTAATTTCTTATTCAGATATAAAATTTACAACCGATACGGCACTTTTCATATTTTAAAAAATTTTGATGTAACGATGTTTCAAGCTGCGCATTTTGAATTTCGCCAAGAAATTGTAAGGATGTATGAATGTAGTAGTAATTATTATTGATTTGTTTGTTTTGATTTCTAATTTAAAAAATTTATTAAATTGTTAATAAAAAAATGTACCGCATCGTTTTCAAATTTTATATTTGAATAAAAACTGAGCGTACAAATAATTTTTTGTTATGAATTTTTTATTTTTCTCTTCATAATTTTCCTATTTTACTAGAAATTGTGAATATTAGTTTTGGAACAAGCAAAAACTTTTACAAAGAGCAACATTTTTTGATAAAATCACTAATAAGCGAGATCGCCCGTGTTCCACCTATCCCGGGACACACTGTATATTGAAAAATATAACATGGAATCTGCTGGCCATTTTAAAACTATATTTATATTAATGTAGTATAAACACATCATTGGGAGTAAAATCACCATGATGTGGACAACGTAATGGCGCCTTGAGAACAATTTACAGTTCGGTTTTACGTTTTAATTTAATTACCTGTATTTTACCACACGTCCTAGAATAATAATTATAAACAGTGCCTACAACTTACATTTTAATATTAATAAATGGTTAAAAAAATTTGTTTGCTCGCAATCAGTTTTCTATAAGTCATTAAAAATGTTTATTTTAACATTTTTCAACTTCTTCTAATAACATTCTGATTCTCAATTTGTGGCGTGTAAAGTCGTACATGTCCGAAGTATAAATTTATTACTGTCTTTAGTGGTTTTTTAATGAACAATTAGATAATCTAAATACAACTTTTATTATTTCCGTGTGGTAGGTAGATCAAGTTGAAAACCTCGAAACCTCGAAACCTCGACAAGTATTGAACTTCATTTGCGTCGAATCGTCGTTTTAATTGATAGCCTATAGCCATCAAACTCAAGTTGCATTGAGAGGCCTTATACGAACACGTTCGACGCAATTTAACTTTTCACTTCAGATAAGTGGAGCACGGACCTAAGCTTATTATAGCTTAAGCTTAAGCTTATTTTTTCATCTTTGATATAGGGGTGGTTAAAGGTCTTGTATTTTTTTAAAAGACAAAGTTTTCTCAATATAAAAAATCTAAAGAAACAAAAATAGGTATGACAGGGGAAGCAGAAATGGTTCGAAAAAGCAAGATTAGCCCTTTTTACATTGTATTAGGACACACTGTATACATGTAGGTACACTGCGCATATTTTAATCATTGATTGCAGAGTCAGAATGGGTTTCTAAGCCTTCTCGATAAAATCTTATTTTTGTTGGTCGGGAGAACTTCGGCGAACTACGGCAAATTCAGAACATTTAGCTTTCAAAATTAAATTCGTGAAGTACTTTTATTATTTAACTTCTAACAACAAATTCATTATTTCACGAGAGAAATCTGCGATTCAAGCCAATCGTTTAATTTAATAATAGAAATCAAATGCTATAAACTGACATTAGTAATTACCGATTGTAATTAATTAATTGGCGAATAATAGGGTAACAAATACATTCATTAAGTATCAATTTAGTTAAATTGAAGTGGAATTTCGTAACAATTAGTAAATTTAATTTATTTAACAATAAGTTACTTTCAACTGTAAATTACAATCAATTAATACTGAGTGTGCTACAAAATATATTTTAAAAGTTCATACTTAATTAAAATATTTCAAAACTTTTAAAAGCACGAAAAGTTTTGTTACTTTATTAGGTGTAGAAAGTACACTAAAATATATCCACACCGTAATAAAATTAATAGTGAATGATAGTGATGATACCTTATAGTCAAATTTGAATCGAGGATGAACATTGTCGCGTGTAACTTTTCAAGAATTGCAAAACAACTAACAACACAAAATGCGCTTAAATTAATTCAAAAACTTACCCCATCAATATGCAAATATGCATGCGGAGAGAAGAAGAAATAAAATTTTGATTACCTGAAAATAAAAAAAATATATTATTTAACATTTTTTTTAAATTTCAACATTTCAATTTATTAGAAGTCAGAAAACGACTGTTTTAAAAATTCCCTTCAAAAAAGACAAATCGAGAGTTCTCTGTAGAAAACGCTTCCACATAAATTTTAGTGCGCGCGAGAGCTACAAACTACAAACAGTCCCTAGAATTGGAAAAAGGCTAAAAACGCTTTACACGTATATTTTTTGAAATTTTTGTTAATAGCAAAGACGTTGCTTGGCTAATAATAATTTAACTCGCTTTCAACTGCACCAATAATGGATTTTAAAATGCCAACAACCATCAACTTCTCTGCAACAAGCTCAAAAAATTACCTCAATTGTTCAAATCCACGTGGCAATCATTTTGACTACTTTAACAATCAAATTTTTTTATAATTACTTTAAAAACAAAGACCTCTCTTTGAATATACTACTATACTTAGCTCACAATAGGGTTAATTCAAATGTCATTATCATTAGTTTAATTATTATAAATTCTTTTTTTTCGGCAGTCACCAACTTTAGTTTCAATTACAATTTGAAAGTGTTTAGAAAACCATTAAAACATAATTTGTTTTAAAATCTGCCGTTTCTTTATCGTTTTAATCCTTGTCAAAGTATCGTTTGATAAATCAGTCGGGTTAAATTTTCATGGACGTTTTAAGTTTTAAGATGTCCTCACAGGTAAAAATCTCGCCGAGTTAAAATGCAGTCACCTTGATAATCGTCGAATATATCCACGTGCCTGATTAATTCTTTTAAAAATTGAATATCAAGATAAAAAAACCTATAAGTATGTGTGGTTATAACTCGTTGTGAGGAGAAGTTATTGGAATGCCTATTTTGGAGAATTTTTTTTGAAAAAGTGTCGTGTGAAAATTTAGAATACAATGCAGAATGTTAGAACGTATTTATTTAGAATTTGACAGGACTCGTAATCAAATCCAAAATAGTTCACGAATGAATCGTGTGATTTATGCATCAAGCGTATTATTTAAGTTTGGCCTTTTTACACACGATCAACTATTTGATTAGTGAAGAAAAGAAATTAAATTACTACTTACAATTAACCAATTTTATGCACGAAATCATAATTACCGAGATCCAAAAATTGAGATAACTAATAATTTTTGCGCTTATTTATTATATACACACGCACACACTCGATGGTCGTTTAACAAAGTATTGGCATATGGCCAAACCAGATAGCAACAAATAACGGGTGTAAACTTTTAAAAATTGAAAATAACAGATTAAATAAAAATATCAAATTCTATCCCACCGGCATTATTTTACGTACTTTATTAATTAAACAATAAACGCTTCTATTTAAATTTCATTTCAAAGCCATTCAAATTCAAAAAAATTCTTAATCCTTTTAAAACTCGAAAAGCTCTTTAGAAATCTCACTTCAAAGAGAAACAGTAGAATTTTAATAAATAATTAATATATTAGACGCCTCCTCAAAAGCTTGGCAAACTTTTCAATATTAATAATTAGGCAGTTTGACAATGCCTTATTGCTCCTTTATAATTAAACTCACTTTGTCTAACTCCCCACGTTTTATTAAGGGGACTCGAAAGTGAAATTGTAAACTCACAAGCGTCTGGCAACGTCTAGAATAACCACGATTTCGAGACGCCTCTCAAAGTTAAGCGTAAAACGACGGACTTTGAAAGGCCATCATTTGCACGAATACTGATGACAAAATGAAAAAAATTCCTTCGAAAAATTCCAAGGCAAATGACTCTGCTAGCCAGTTTACCATTTCACTTTAGAGTCCCCTTGACTGAACACTCTCAACAGAGTGTTTCAAAAATTTCTACTATAACGTTCCGCCGCATTTTTCTATATTCGAATTTTACTTCCGCCAAATAACGATCTGGAGGAGTCCGAAGCATATTTGGATCATATTCGAGAGGCACCTTTGCCAAATCTGAGATCAAACCGCGCGTTCTTTCGAAGCAATTTAGCGTTACAAAAAGTTAGTTTTGGGAACTTTTTTTGGCGAGAAATTTTTCTGAGAAATTAAAAAGGACATCCTTTGAAACACCTTTAGTGTTTTAGTCACGCAGACAGGATAATTTTTATGCAACTTAAAAAATGCACAAGATCATATCTTTGGTCGTTTCGAGAAAAAATGTGTCTTAAGTATGTATTCAAAGTCTCTTATAAGTAAGATAAGAGTAATCAAAAATTCGTTAAAAATTACTCGACCAACAAATCTGATATTAGTCATTAGATGAGTATAAACAACACCTTTCTAATGTGGTTAAATATAAGAAATTGCAAGAAATAGTAAAGTTATAATACACGATTTCGTTTTTTGATAAGCAAAGTGTGCCACAGCAAAGTGTCGGTAATGTGGCTATCTCTGTTAGTATTGTAGTTTTTCTTAACGGGGCAGGATAATGCAGTTTTTAGTGCTTCAAGAAAACAATAATTTCAAACATCGTTAGGTCAACTAAGAAATCACCCCTAGCATTTGCAAAATGTACCATTAACCGTTAACCATCATTTAAATGGAAGCTTTACTAGATAATTTTCCTCTCACAAGCGTGCCACTGCTTTTCGAAAGATGACGCCGTATAAAAAATAAGTTTTTCACTTTTGTTCTGTTCTTTGGTCGGCGGAACAGAGTCTGCAGGTTTTAGGTGCGAAGTCGACGCTAGTATCGATACCACAGTTGTCGTTTCCAGTACACAATTACTGTTCGTTTAACAAAAAAATCTAAGAGACATCATTTGTAGGAAATTGAATTTACTATATTTTTGTATAGGCACACTTTTCTCTAAAATGTGTAGTTTTCGAGTTATAAACGATAAACCCAAAAAACAGTTTTTTGGTCGATTTTGGTATTTTTGTCAAACTCTAACGCGCCCTGACGCCTAAACCGTTCGTTTAACAAAAAAATCTAAGAGACGTCATTTGTAGGAAATTGAATTTACTATATTTTTGTATAGGCACACTTTTCTCTAAAATGTGTAGTTTTCGAGTTATAAACGATAAACCCAAAAAACAGTTTTTTGGTCGATTTTGGTATTTTTGTCAAACTCTAACGCGCCCTGACGCCTAAACCGTTCGTTTAACAAAAAAATCTAAGAGACGTCATTTGTAGGAAATTGAATTTACTATATTTTTGTATAGGCACACTTTTCTCTAAAATGTGTAGTTTTCGAGTTATAAACGATAAACCCAAAAAACAGTTTTTTGGTCGATTTTGGTATTTTTGTCAAACTCTAACGCGCCCTGACGCCTAAACCGTTCGTTTAACAAAAAAATCTAAGAGACGTCATTTGTAGGAAATTGAATTTACTATATTTTTGTATAGGCACACTTTTCTCTAAAATGTGTAGTTTTCGAGTTATAAACGATAAACCCAAAAAACAGTTTTTTGGTCGATTTTGGTATTTTTGTCAAACTCTAACGCGCCCTGACGCCTAAACCGTTCGTTTAACAAAAAAATCTAAGAGACGTCATTTGTAGGAAATTAAATTTACTATATTTTTGTATAGGCACACTTTTCTCTAAAATGTGTAGTTTTCGAGTTATAATTGATAAACCAAAAAAACAGCTTTTTGGTCGATTTTGGTATTTTTGTCAAACTCTAACGCGCCCTGACGCCTAAACCGTTAGTTTCGGGAAAAAATCTAAAAGGCATTTGTAAGAAATTAAATTTACTATATTTTTGCATCTGAATACTTTCCTCGAAAACGTACAGTTTTCGAGTTATAAACGATAAACCAAAAAAATAGTTTTTTTGTCGATGAAAAAAAAATTTTTATAGTCCAAAAATAGCAAAAATCCACCCTTCTTGAGCTACCCCCAAGTTAATGTTGCCACTTTAGAGTGGCAGAAGGTCGATTTGATATAGGTAACTCATATTTGTAATGTTCTTTCAGCCAGCATCGTTAAAGATTTTGTACTTTACCGTTCAGTAAAAGTGCACGCTGTCTGCCGGACTACTATTATCAAATTATCACATTTTAAATTATACGGAGTATCGTATTTAAATTTCTCATTGGTCTCCTCTTTCAGTTCGTCTTCGTTTCTTTATTTTTTCAAGAAATTAAAATTAATAAGCAACTTTCTATTTGATTTAAGCAGAACCGTATAACTAGTTAAAAAATCTGGTTCCGAGCATACATTATGGTTTGGAAGCGCCCTTCTTCCCACCCATAAAATTATAAGATACCCAGATACAATGTATCGTCCATAAGTAAAAATCATAAACTTGATCGTAAATTGCACCACTTCTTCGTAAAATCAACCAGTTCGTAAACGTTCCGATTACAAATTTTACTATTTAAATTACAAGTTAACTCGAGATGGTATACACCTTAAAATCATCGATAAATCATCGATGACCGTCAATGACCTAGGGAGAATTTTTGACTCGCTATGACCCTACTTAAAAATTAAAAACTGCAGAAGCACAAACGAGAGAAGAAGTAATAAGAAAAAAGTCTCGGGTATATAAAATAAACTTACGCTTACGGGGGAAGTATCGACTATAAACATTAGCTTTATGTGTGTAAGAAAAGAAAAATAATTCCAACTGTTGGATGTGGGTTTAATTCGTCTTAAAATGAAGCTTATCAGAATCGTAAACCACACAGGAATGTTATGTGCTTTTAATTGGCAATAATTGAGCATTGAATAAAAAGCATCATTTATAATAATTATAAAGTTACGATTCCCAACAATAACATGCGAGTAAGTAAGTAAGTTAGTGTATAATACTATTCACAATTATAAAAGTAATATAACGGCCACTGTGTAGTCAGTCACGCCAATAAATAGTTAACTTATTTTCATAATTAAGAATAAATAAAAACTAACATTACTGCAATTTTAAGAACAATTTTTATTATGTAGGTGCTTAGAGCGTTGAACTCTCCTGTCCCGATATTAAGCTACGATTAGCTACTAATACTAAAGATTAGATACCCTAAGTAACGATAATTTTTATAATTGATTTTGCAAGGAAATACATTCCCTTAAGGCATATACACGCATTGCGAAAAAACTTTACTACAAGAAAAAATTCCAAGTATGTTAACCGGAAAATATTTATGACATAGAGTTAAGAGGTAAGTTTCCATCTTATAAGCAATATGATTGCATGGTTTGTTATAAATAAACCAGATAGTAGTAAAAGACAGTGAGGCTGTAAAACGACAGCCTGTGGGCTAGTCATCATAAAGAACATTTCTTATGAGCCCATCGCGCCACCTCGCTTGTTAGATTCATTGAAGGCCACTAAGCAAGTTCGCCACCATACACACGAGAGATCTTCCAACAGCTTATCTCTCGAGACGTTTATAACGACCTTGATTTTTGCTACAAATTGCTTCGCGATATTTCTTTTTTCAAATAAGACAATTTCTGGGCGTATAATAAATGAATTTATTGTAATAAATAACTTTTAACTGACCACAAGGGTACTTCGGTGAGTTAATATAAGGCAGAAAACGGGTCGGGTTCCACAATTTCAACTCAACACACCGCTAAAATCGTCCAAGCACGTGCTTGGGGCTAATATCCGGGCCTACTCCAATTGAACAACATCAAGTAGGTATATGACAATAAAAATGACTGCTATTCAAAAAACAACAACCCATACAACGGTTTCGTTGCTGGATCATCCAGCGAAGTCCCTTTAAACGGCGCCTGAAAGACGCGTGTCAAGTTTTACCGAATTACCGAAAAGTTGTAGGCACCTCAGGTTGGTGTCGCTTATTACCGACCGAAAAAAACTATAACTTGCTCATTTACTACATCTTTTTATTGTGGTTAGCCATGAGTGGATAGCGCACGAAGAAGAAGAAAAAAAACGACTTCATCTCCAGAGTAATTCGCAATTTGTGGAAAACTACCAGATCCAACTTCAAAATCCACGAAACGGTTAAAACGCCCGCCATTTATATGAATATTTAGCGCTCCATTAATTTCGAAGTTGTTTACCCAAACAATTTGTGATCAATTCGACAAGGAAATAATACAGTTCAAACATTTTCCACTCGATGATTTTTGTGAAAAAGCTGTAATTTTCTGCTACACCAAATTCAGCATGTACAAGGCAACTTTTTTTCTTGTCTCGATAATTATAGGATCAATTTACCTTTATTAAAAATATGATTAATTAGTAATTTAAATAAAATTTTCGCCCATATGGTTTATTACGAATCTCTCTAACGACGGAGTTTGGTTTTTATCACAATCACATTCCTTTACTTCCTGTATGTCTGTGTCGGCTACAATCAGTGACGATCTAACAATGCAGCCGTCAATTATGACAGGTAACTATTAAACCACACTTGGACAAGCTCTTTCTATTTAACTATGGACAAAAAGACAGTTATCCATGGTATACGGTACACATAAACGGTTCGCCGCATCCATGAAATTATTCAAAATTTACTTCTTACATCACGTATAATCGTAAGATTACGTGTGGCGAAAATAATTATATTCGCATTTACGTAAATCCAACCATACGAATTAGCAAATACAAGAACTTATTTTATTCAACAACCCAAACCTGACAAACTAAATCAAGACGACCAACAAGGAACACCCATCACGATCGAAATCCCATCACCAGAATAAGCGTTAAAAATCAGAAGAATTTAAATTTCGACGACTTTGAGCACAACTTATTCCTACAACGTGACCATTCATGAATTAGTGCGATTTTGGTCTTGTTATTTAAATACAAATTTTATGTTCAGTTTCCCAATGTGTCGTGTTTTCGGACTAACTGTTAAAACAAAATGCGATTATAATCAACTTTCTTTTATATTGCAAAAATAAATTTAAAAACCCAACTAAAAAGTTTTTGAGCGGAGATTCTTCTTTTTATGACAAACGCGTCTAAAGCCGTTATGTTTTAAATAAGACGCTATAAAACGCAGTTTTCTTTCACATTGCCCGAGTAGTAAAATAGTAACTTTACAAAGCCACCATACCGCCCACTGTTTAATTAAAAACAAGCCGGGCCTATATCAAAAAGACATCTAGGGATTCAATACCAAGCTAGCACTACAATTCGGAATTTTAATTTGCTGCAATCGTGGCAAATTTTAGCTCAACTCTTCTAGTTTGGGCTGTGAAAGCTTTTTATAAAAGGACAGACAGGCAAGGTCAAATCAGTCTTTTCTGCGACCGTGAGTTCATCATAAAACCAGCCGTAAGTACTGTTAACACCCTCCGTACAAATACCACCCATCTGAAACTGAAAGATGAACAAGCAACGCAAGCTGTCGTCGCAGTAAAAAGAGCCATACCGGTTCCCTCTGAAAAGTTTGCGAAATACTGTTTCCAGCTATCCTGAACTATAATATACGAACAATTACTCACGAGAAACTGTCAATTACTGAAGCACCTCCACATACAGTATTAGGTTTAGTAGATAATCCCAGATGCCGTGGATGTGAACTAGCAGACGAAACAGTTGAACATGTGCTTTGCCACTGTCCAGCTATAACGTCGAGAAGAAGATACGTGTTCGGGAACTTCTGGCGAAATAGGGCCAAAATAATCCCCACTCCTCCAGTCATAATTCTGGAGATCTGATGGGCAAGGGTAGTCTTCTTGGAGGTAGTAGAATGGACGCAATTAAGTGTAGAGAGCTAGCTCCCTCTCCCTAAAGACTTCAGTTCCAGAAGGACAAAGCCAGATCAATAGCTTTCAACTTCGTGATAACCTTAGCCATTCGGAGTTAAAATTAGATCAGAAATTAAAAAAAAAAAGTTCACAAATAAAATATTTCGTTACAAAGTCTATCCTAACTTTAAATTCCAAGTAATCCAACCCAATTATGCGACTAGCTAGCTAGCAATATTGGACGAATAAACGAGAGTAGGTGAAAACGTGAGGTAGCAACCAAAGGAGCATATCAGTAGCTGGCTGTCTCAGAGACGTCATATAGACAGACAATCATGACGTGCACTTAGAAAGCAATAAGAGAATTTACAACTTTTGCATACGCCCAATAAACAAGGTTTCGAGTAGACAGTGAACACACAGAGCATTATGACTCAAATATTTGAAATAAATATTCATAAAAATTACAAAAACGTTAAGCCTAAGCAAACTATTACAAATTATCTAAATAAGGCTCTATTTTGGCTGTTGTTATTTCTCGCGAAAATGGGCGCAGAAAGCGTCGAATAACCAAAAAAGTAAAATATAGGACAAAGCTCGTGTAAAAGTATAGAATATTAACGTATGTGGGTGTGGATAGCGACAAACTGCAAAATACTTCACGGGAATGATTTACCAAAACAGTAGGCTTGGCAAGACACATTAATGCAACGCCAATTTAATTTTGAAAGGACTATTATTGTCTTCAGATGTAAATTAAAGATTTTTTCAGCTTTTACTGCTGCCGAATTAATATTAAAATGTCGGTACAGGTATCCAGTAACGCTTTTGATAAAAAATTTCTCCTTATTTGGGCGAACTACTACCTCTGCCTTTATACAGTTTTAATTAATACACTTTTTTTATATTTTGCAAGGACTAGCCTCTGTATCTATCCATTGCTAGGTCATATAAATATCAATTCCGCCATCACGTCCATCAACAATCCTCTTCGATTTCCTGATAATTTTATTCCAACCATCCATCTTGTTTGCTTCATTATGCATATAAGAGAAAACCGTAGTTTCGAAAAACAAACAATTTATTGTAGGTAGTAGGTACTATTAAGGATTTCATGAGTAATGAAGAAAAAACCTTCGAGATCCATTGTTTAAAATTTTTCTAACCATCCTTAGACATTCTTACTAAATGTGAGCATTTATTTAAAATTCTGTCCAACAACTTACGGCCATGTCACGCTAAAATCGTGCAATTGTTTATGTATTCCTATTCTTAAACTAAAAACTCTTAAATCGTTCTGCTTCAAAGTGTAAAAGAATTCTTTTGAAAAACCAACAACTAAACGGAAGCGCAGTGGATTTGTATTCCCCCGAGTGTGTAAGTGAATTAAACAAAATTTCTTCGATTGAAAACACTTAAAATCGCGGATCAAAAATTCGTTTTCGATCAAATAACCAAAAAAATAAGTTACTATACACCCGGACAAATTTATCTTTCGAATTGTGGAAAAAATAGCATTAAATTAGATTTTGAAGTTAATAAACTGTAAACCTAGTTCTAAATCACGCAAACACGTTCCACACACTTCATTTAATTTCGTGCGTAAAAACAATAATTCTATTTCCAATTAATGAACTTTTTTTTTTCTTAATAATGATCAACATGCAATAAATTCGCTGGGGCCCCAAAGAGCATATTTTTTATTTAACCGTCTGTAATATAAAATTCGTTCCGGTATCGAAAGATGAGCAACAAACTTAAAGAGAAGCTGTTAACGAAATAAAAATATGGATTTTCATTTGTCGAAACAAGAGGACGATATAAAACATACTTAGAGTTAGTATTAGTAGCCTTAAGGGCACTTCGTTTTATTACAAATTGTTTTTACTCGTAAGTTTGCAACATATTCCATTGTTGACTGTTGATACGAGTTTGAACCCTTAACAACAACAAATTTGAAACGCTAATATTCGCATGATTATTTCTCGGATTTCAATTACACGTAGATTTAGCTTTAATAGGCTTAGAACTAATAATTTTATGGATACTATTGTGTGTGTTATGACGTCGTGAACTTGGTCCTTTTTTTGTCGTTTTCAATTAAATCTGCCACTTCTTGCAAACATTCCTACAAAAATTTAATTAAAAGTAGCCACGCATTGTTTGGACTCCCAGAAAGTTATAAAAAGCTCTCACGGTCTCAAATTGCACTCATAATAGTTCATTATATGCACTCTAGTACTAATTACGGTTAGCGAGATCGATGAGAAAAGGGCAGTGATTAATTTCGATTAATTTTTATATTATTAATTCGAGACTCCTCGTCTTAAGCATCGAGTTATATAAAGGGACAATGTACCGAGTACCTATAGTACTTGTCGGCTTAAGCTTGAATACTGTTGAATGACCATTGTGGGCGAGAACTGACTAAAGAACAAGAGTTGTACGTCTTGCTAACACTGCAAACAAGTCAAGAAATGATTATGCAATTTTTAAACAAAGGCTTGTCAGCTTTAGCTATTTTATGGTGAACATAAAAACGTTATATCGTTTAATATAAATATTAAATAACAGTTATTGTATTGAATAGATAAAATCTTCTTCCAATGGAATTATAAAAATTAACTTCCTATGTTTAAATTGTAAAATTAGCAGTTCATTTTCACATACTAGCCACGAATTTCGGCACCATTTATCTTACGAATAAATAAACATAAGTCTTTGCTTACGACGTGAGTCAAGAAGAGACTAATTTTAAATAATTCAAGATGCAAAGACGGAATAAGACCAAGATTAAATTTATGGAATATACGTCTTAACGTCTCCGCAACAACTTTAACAACATGGTAAGGAATACCATGGTAAGGACTATGTCCCTTGGTGCACCGTAGTTTCATGTCTATTAGTAATTAGTACACCTTTGTAATTTTAAAAGCATTCTCTGAGCGACCGATACCAAATCCCAAAATGCATGAAGATTAATTGTTAAATTTAGAAAAAAACGAATCGATTTTTAATTACCTTCCCACTTCGTTCAAAATTAAAAACGACTGATGTGGTCATAACAAGACTTTTTCGTACGCTTTGAAGCTAACTCTATTACAAGCTCTTAATAATACGTAAATACGTTCAGAAGCTCTTCCCCATTTCAAAAATCTGAGACTACCTATATGGACGTTTCTATTTTAAATAGGATAGCTGATCTCGTTTCCGGTTAAACCGGAAGGAGAAAATCGGTTTTAAAATTATAGTCAACTTTGTTCTTTTAAAACTTAGTCAATTTTAAAATTATTTAAAAAATTGATTATAAAGGGTGTTTCCTATAACTGCGTCATAACTTCAGAGGCGTTTACAAGAACTCAAAAGAAGTCGTTTGACCAATTTTCTTATACCGAAAGTTCCTCTATTCAGAGAAAGCTTAAATTTACAGATTTTTAAAAATTTATTGCGGTGAAACGAAAGCAGTTCAGAAATAAATTTTCGTGGGGATGCCTTATGTATTTTCAAGTCTATGAGGTAGATGTGGTACTTTAGGTTTTCAACGGTCAAGATGGCGTTCATCGAAATATTAGTGGGATTGCAATAAAATTTTTGATTAGGTAAGAAAAATAATTTTTTCGCTCAGGTTATGCGTTTGTAATTTGTTTTTAAATTTTGAAATTCTAATATCAGATTTGCTGACGAATTTGCGAGAAACTCATGTACCTAAAATTTTATTGCAATCTCATTAATATATTGGTGGAAGTTGAAAAACAAAAAGTACCTACCACATCAGTCTCATAGACTTAAAAATACAAAAAACATTCTCACAAAAATTATTTTTCCAACCGCTTTCGTTTCGCCACAAATTTTTAAAAATTTGAAAATTTCAGCTAAAACTCACCGTATCTCTGAATGGAGGAACTTTCGGTATAAGAAAATTGAGGTCAAACGACTTCTTCAGAGTTCTCTGAAGGTCTGTTACGTGATTATGTCGCTCGTATAAGAAAATCCTGTATCAAAAGCCCTATATTTAGTCAATATATTTCTGTTTTTAAATTTTAAAATAATTATTATCTCCAAAGTTATAATAGAATAACTAGAGAATGAGGCAATCGTTATATCTGGCCGCCATTTTAATTTAAAATTTTGAAAAAGTATTTTTTACCGCGATTATATGGGTCTCAAATTGAGACCGATATGACTAATAATAAACCAGTATGACCCCAGTGGGTCAAGATTTTTCGAAATGCGACCAAAATAACCCTTTTACAGACAGGCAGACCTTTTATAAGAATTATATTTTCTAGCGTTTTCGAGTCAAGAGGGCCCAAAACGTCGAGAAATGAAATAATTAAATTTAAAAAAATGTTTTACATAATTAATACTTTTTCAAAGAAGGCGAAGTAAACGACAAAGTAAAAGTGGTGGCTGAGGAGTGGTTTAAATTTTTTTCTGCTTTGTACGGAAAACTTGTTACAAGCACATCATTTTTTATCTTGGTCTAATATTTAAAATCGTTAGTTCATTACTGAAAAAAGAGATGGGGGTAAACCCGGAGATTAAATACATGGTAAGCGAGTGGTCTTCAATAATCTCTGTGATAATTGTAATTATTGGACAAAGTAGTTTTTTTAGGTAGAAATAGAAACGCTACTGTGTTTTCCAACATTTCACTAATTTAAGTTTAAATTTCGTGATTCTTATAATAAAAATGACGGTAATGCTTTAATGGTTATTGGCGCCCTGTCCTGTAGGAAGCGTCTAAAATATACTTCAATTGTTTTTACCAGTAGAAAGTTAATAATTCGTATTATTATAAATAACACCCTGTATATTTGAAAACATCAGACACCACCTATTTATTGAGCCCATAGTCGAGTATGACTATGAAAAAAGATTATGTCATAATGTAGCTCAACATTGATTGAGCGTATTACGTATTGCGTATGCGTATAACTGGTCGTAAAAAAGGAAATTTTGTAATCAGTAAATTAATAATTTCTAACCTGGACGAAGTAGCGGAAATTCAACTTAAAACTTCTTGCATTCCAAACGCGACCACGAGCACATAACCACACCGAGTTCAATCATAGACTATAAAATATTAAAAATTAGATGAATATTAGGTGGTATTTTGTATAACATTTTAAAGTTTTATCTCATCTGGCCGCTTGCTGCACGTGCTACAATAATTCTTATCGAAGTAAAGCAAATGGTACAATAAAACGAAACAAAATGCAAAGTTTTATTCAAATAAATATTCTCGAATACGTCAAAATTACAAAAGAGGATTCTAATTTTTAATTTGAGGTCAAAATTGGCCACTGTGAGCTAAAAATTCTTCACCTTAAATATCGTAAAGTGGAAAATTCTCATATTTTGGAAAACCAAAAATTATTTAAAAAATAATGTTTGACCTTTGCACTCTCACATGTTCATTTATTAAAATCTGTAACTGCAATTAGTTCTTGTTAACTAGTGCCCTAACTACAGCACTTTCAGTATTGAAAGAGGTGTAAAAATTAGAAACTTATAAGAAAACAATTATTTTGGACGCTTGTTTACGTCTATTCTGAGCGCAAACTTTTATTTACAATTTAAGCTTCTTTAAGTAATCTAAAATGTGCCCTTATCAATCCCAGTAGGGTAAATTAGGTTTTATTAAATACTGCACTGGAGTACTTTCAATAGTGAAATGTAAAAAATGAAACTTTTCAAAAACTAAAAATCCTGAAAAAAAAATGTCAACAAAATCGCTTTCGGAATTTTTATTTGAAGGCGTTACACCCACGCTACAGCCCCTCACACACCCACACACGCAGATAGACTTTTTCTAACTAATTTATTTTTTTAGCGTTTTCAATTCAAGGGGACGTCGAGAAATTAAATTTAAAAAAATTTATATTTTTTCAAATTGGTATCATCGATGTGTTACCTATATGTCCATATAAAACGGCTCGAACTTCTCTGTGGCCCACCGTGCGTTTTAAAAAATTAATCCCAAATGAAGATTGTTCTTTTAATCTACGCAAGTCATGTTAGTCTTCGTGCTTACTGTCAAGCTTTAATTAATATATATGAGAAAAAAACTGTTCGGCATGCATTACTTCTTGATTAAAAAATTAATTGTGCAATCCCTTAACATAAGTGAAGTAATCTTATGAAGTAAATTGAGGTCAGTAAATTACACACCCTATTAAACTACAGTCACGTTATTAGTTTATGTCCGGGCTAGTCACCATGACCAATGAATATTTTATCAATCGGGCAAATAATATTCATTGAGATGATACGCAATTATTTGTCTCGATAAAACTTGTGGGCTCACAAATCCAAAATAATATATTATACCAGCGACAAATTTCGAAACAGTGATACCAACTAATTTAAATGCTAATTGGTAACTTGTTTTTAAATATACATCACCTCCGAAAACTATTCAAATACGATTTACTGTTCTATTTTCGTTTATTAAGAATTTCCAATTTATCTCTAGATCAAAACAGCTATATTTACGGCAAAATTGATTACCAATTTAGTAATGAGATAAGAAAGAGTTTACGAGTTTGATGACCCACGTATACCTTAAAATAAGAAAAGAAAATTTAAACAACTTTTAAATATAGAATGACGAAAAAATAATAAAAAAATTGTTAACACCCATTTATAAGAGTTTTTCGCAAGATTTTTGTTTAGATTACTCGAAAGTCAATCTAAAAATTTCGTACGTTAAAGCACATAAATGTTATTTAATCGGTTAATCTCAGAAGGGCGCGGATGCAACTCTCGTCGGACTGAAAATGAAGATAACTATAAGGTTGTGGAATTGCCAAGAAGGTAAGTAGCGTATAAAGACAATAATGGTATGATTGCAAAATGAACAAAAAGTATGTACGTCGTGACGTGATAGAAACACACAGAGAAGTTCATATCGAACAATATTCTGCACGCGAGCTATTCCACTAACCCAACTTGCATGAGGAGAATGCAGTCGAGCATAAGCAATTATAACTTTCGTTTAAAAATAATATCAAGGTTTTATAATCTAATGACAATTAAAACTCACGAACTCCACAATCCGTTTTACTTTATTTCGCATTCCCTTTACCCGTGCATAGAGCTTCTCGTTCTCGAGAAGATCGGATGGTTCGAATGGAACGAAGAGCTTCGATTTTAGAACTTGTGATTATCTATACTTTTAAAAAGGTACAATTTGAAGCTTTCGGTCTCTACGTATAAAAAATACGTTATCCAAATCCAAATGAAGAATATACCAAACAAGAATGAGATGCTTCGTAATTTCCTAATTTCAATCTCCCATTTTATACTCTGCGTCGGCCATGACTGATAATTAATAAGACCAGCACAACTTCTGATCATTATTTACATATTGATGAACAACCTGTTGAGCCTGCCTCGATAATATACACCCTTGCAGAGAATACATAATAATTGTCTAGCAAATACGCGAATTGTCTGTTTCGCTGTTACAACCGAAAGCTCCCGAACTCCATTGAGAGTGAAAATTAAAAAAAAAAGCTTTTCCAGATGAAAACGAAACTTAGACAAACTTCCCATTTTAAAACAAATTAATTTTTTAAAAAAAAACCCTGGTAATATAATAATTAATCGATTACATTTTAGATTACCATTTCTGGTTTTCACCACATCGATTAACGGGCTAACGTTTTTGCGGCTTGCAAAGCCTTCGGAAAACGTGTTCAGTTATTTAAATTTGAGGCTATGCCTTAAAGCCGAGTACACGGCACTTAACATGCGGATGTGTCGAGTGCGCTGGGCGGGCTTGCTCGTGATCGCTCATATATAATTATCCCAGAAACCTAAAACAAACAAGTGCTGGTTGACTCGTTGACCCTCCGCAGCACAAACTAATTTGACCATTACAATGGAGGCTTTACAGACTAAAAATTACAAAACCGTACATCATATTTTTTATAGGTAATATAACTATCGATAATTTTAAATTTTGGATTCGCATTGTATGTGTAATAAAACCGTGGAAATATATCGCGTCATTACAGTTTATTTTGAGACCCACGAATTTTCGCAATTCTCGTGTTGAATCAAGATATTAAATCAAATTATCTATGTTAAAATTGTTACCGATTTTTGAGCAGGTACATAACAGCTGTTATTAATTCAAATAATTGAATCTTTATATTAAAAAAAGAGCTCGTAAACCTAATTGGCGAGGTCCACACGGATCGCCAATAATTAATTTCAACTAAGTAATCGCATTTTTATACAAAAAATGTAAAATGTAAGTCCAACCAAAACTAGAATTAATATCGTAAAAGTTGAATTGATGTTTGCAAGAATCATTTCGGCCGTCTAGGGGGTATTAAACACCTGCCCTTACAACCCCGATAATTTACTAAAACAACAACCCTAATTTTTCATACTTGGAAATAATTAAACTGTAACAGCTGTTATCGAAAGAAGACTTCTGCATTAGAGCTAGTGTGGTAACGGTCACTACTACTAATTAATTAATGATCTAAGTACAGGTAGATAGTTTCCGGACCGGCACAAGCCCTTAAATTAGTGAATTTGTAATCAAAACAGTTGAAAATCGTAGATCAAATTTAAACAGGACTTTCCTAAGCTCTTCAAATAATGATTATTCCCTAGGCTAAACTGAAGCGATTAATGGAAATGAAAGGTTCTTTTGAGCGTACCAGGGTTAAAGCGGCTCTAGCAGTGAGAGTAAAACTTTGTGATGCCCGAGTTAAAAACGAAAGTGCTCAAAGAGTGCGCTTATTAAACCTCTTATACGCTCCTCGAAAAACTCCATGGATATTTTTGGCAATGTAAATATTTCTGCTGTCAGAAGTTGCCTGAATCTAAAGCCATGCCCCGCACATCATGCTCTCTCTATTGGATTTAGGTCCGGGCGGGATTGTACTGGATACTTCAATTACCAGGTTTTTCAACGAGTTCGTTACAAAACGCGCCACATGAGAACGAGCATTATCATGCATGAGACGGAAATTCTCGTTAACGACATCAGCAAGTGGACGAAAATATTCAAATATTGCTAAGCTCTCAAAAAGCCATTTAGGAATGGTATTACCCATGCCATCAATAATTATTTATTCCCCCCAATACCATTACATCACTATCTCTGTAGGCGATGTGTGCTGGACATGCCTCAAACGTTCTTAATTTCCGGATCGTCTTCACACTCTTGTCCGATGATAATTTGGGTAAAATCCAAATCTGGACACATTAGTGAACAAAACTGTAGCCTAATGATTTCCAACCAACAAAGAAAACGCAACTTTTTCGCCAATTTTATTTTTTATTTTTCAACATAGTCTCCTTCTAGCTCAAGCGATGTTTAAACTTCTTGATGTCATCCAAATAATAAATTTTGTCAAACCTTTCAAAATATGCATCGATTATTTCAGCATTCGAGGCAAATTTCCGCCCTCCAAGCCATTTTTTAAGATTTGGAAACAGAAAGTAATCGCAGGTGGCCAAATCTGGAGAATATGGTGGATCTGTCAGCAATTCGAAACGTAGTTCGACCAATTTTGCTATTGCAATTCTCGATTAATGATAAAACAGGACTGTTGTCTTTCTTAAATGTGATCGATTTTTCTTTATTTCGTCACTCAATCGATTCAATAATGGCACATATTATTGTCATGTTATTGTTTGTCCTGTTTCAAGATAGTCAATCAATATTATGCCACGCGCATTCCAAAAAACAGTTGTCATAACCTTTCCTGCTTTCTTTTTGTCTTCGCTTTCTTAGGGGATCTTAATCACCATATTCTACCCATTGCTTTGACTGGGTGTATACCTAGTGATGAATCCAGGTTTCAACAACAGTTACGAATCTACGCAAAAATTCATTAGGATTACGCCGAAACAAATCCAAACAACGCTTCGAAGTTGTCAAAAGAGTGAGTTTTTCACAGACTGTAAGCAAACGCGGCACCCATCTTGCTGATAGCTTTTTTATTTTCAAATGTTCGTGTATCATGATGAAAACGCATTCATATGAGATGCTGATAATGTCACCAATCTCGCACAACTTCACTCTGCGATCTTTTAATACAATATTATAGATTTTTTCAATTGTTTCTTCGGTAGCCACCTCTTTTGGTCGATCCGAACGTTCAACATCATTTGTGCTTGTACGACCACGTCTAAACTCGGCAAACCAAAAATAAATCATAGATTTCGATTGAGCAGAGTCGCCAAAAACATTTTTTGTTGTGCTAAGCCTTTCAGAAATAAATATTTAATCACTGCACGGTACTAAACTTTTTCCATTTCAATAAGAAACATAAAATACTTTTCGTACGACCGACTTTAAAAACATTCTTTACGCTTCGTGAAGTATCGCCTAAAGTCGGACATTTTGATCGAGTTTGTTTTACATACAAGTATATGATCGTAAAAATTATACATGGACAGGTATATAACCAATAAGGTACTTCACGGTTATATACTTTTTGTTTGATTCTGTGAAATTTCAATTTTATTCCACTAGATGGCGCACGCTCATTAGACAAAATTCAAACTTTGAATAATTATTTAGACAATATTGAAGTCGTAAATTAATTACTTATTTAGCAAAATGCAAAATTGTGAAAGTATTAGTTGTACTTATAATTATAATACGAAAGATCAAAACTCAAAACAGTTATTTGCTGGAACAATTTTTAGAAACGTAATTTACGTAAAACATAACCTTACAAAATACAAAAGTTACTAATTTTATATTGCCGTCGTACGAAAAATTTTGTATGTATCTCGAGCAAAATGCGTTTTTGATGTTCGGTCGTCATTTAGCAGCTCAGCTCCGCTTCGCTGCTAAAAATTAGACCTCACATCAAAAACTCTCATTTTACGCTCTAGACACATAAATAACTATTACTTCAAATGACTGTAGCTGGCAAATTAATGGAAAGAATAATTTGAAATTTTGACTGTCATATTAGTATTTCGTTTGTGCTGTCATCTTTCGTAATTCCTGAAACTTATCAATCAGCCCTCATATACCTCACCATATACACCATTCATGGGACATATTGACTCTATTTTTCACCAAGGTAGTATGTATCCCTGATGGACACCGTCAGCCGTCATTTAGATATGATTTCAACAGAAAATTTAAAAGAAAACAGTGAAGGTACATCGAGAAAACATTGCATAGATAACTAACGAGTCACTTTCTCTTTCCTGTGAAAAGTAAGGAAAGCTCTGTGTTCGAAACGAATGTATTATTTTCTTAATTTCTTTCATCACAATTAAAATTTTTGATGATTTTTAAAAGGTTCGAGTGTGCTTGCCAGTTTCACCAACTATTATAGGCTTAAAATAATTTTTCTCGGATGTTTTCCACTTCATTCTCGCCATTAAATGTTGAAACAAGTTTCATTTTTTTTAAATAAGAAAACTAGTTGAAACTGTTTAAAACTTTCAACCCTAATAACTTAATATTTATAAGGACTTAATATTATAGATCGTGGTTGTATTTACCATGTCATGGCATAATGAATAGACACATCGCTAGCTATTGACGACGATTTCACCATAAAAACTTCAGTTGCATTGGAAAAACGCAGAATATAATGGTTTGATGGCATTCTTGCCTCCAGTTGCAGCAGATCAATAATGCCACTGTTAAAGACTTCCTGTAAATTCTTTATAAACAAAAACTTGGTCGACTGCATGTATAGCTGTGTGAGAACCTGCTCGGCACAATATGCACGAAGATCGTGCTGCAGTAGATATACTGGTCAATGCCGGTGGTAAGCGTTCATTCGTTGCACTCGAATAGTGCAAAAAACTTGAAATACATTGTGCTTTTTGCAAAAATTTTAAAACAGACTTAAACAATATCTTCAATAAAATTTTAACTCGAAACCGATAAGTCGAACTTGAAAAAAGAAAACTAATTATTCATAATTTTGCACGTATACAATAAAAGAACTTTAACAAAATGGCGTTTTAACACAAAAACTAATTAACCTGGCGTTTGTTTGGTGCCTCGTAATGGTAATTTTATGGAAAGCCCATTTGCAATAGTAATTTTATATGACATACTACCTATACGATAGGAAATAGGTTTTTGGCCTCACGCGACATTGTACGGATAATTAATTTTTCCCATAAAAACTAAATTAAATTTCGTAACACGCGGAATGAAAAGTTTTCAACAAAAGCATCTTACGTCTAAAAGCACGGGTGTTTAGTACAATTGTCGACTAATGAGTTAAACTGTGTGTAACAAACCATTTCTAAACAAAAAACTTTTTTTTTATTAGAAAACTTTTTGAAACGCCCACGTATATCGATCGCTTCGAATAAACATCGATTTAGCATATTAATGGCTCCATTAAAATATTTAAAAAAATAATCCCATTACGCAATATCAAGTTTTTGAATAATTTTCGAGCTTCTCGTATCTAATTTCTATATCTATATTTGTTTAGCTTCGAATAACATCAAGTTATGGTCGGATAATCTCCGCTACTGGTGTTGAAGTTAATAACGTTTTAATGGGTTAGTTTTAATATCAGTTAATGCTCGCGTTTTCCGGAAAATGACAATTTTTAATATCGAAACAAATTATAAAAATACTGTCTAGCAGAACCAATGTGTTCCGGAACAAGAACTATGATAACCACACAAGACGAAAATTTTTAATTAAAGTTGGACAAAATGTTTTTAACAAGGTTAGGTTTTAAAAAAAGTAGACCATAATTACCCTCACTTTACGAGACGAAATTCCTTAATACGAGCCTTAAAATTTTAAAATCATTGCATGCTGCATAAATTACTGTAGTGTAAATACATAATTTAGGAAGTTTTTTAGCATTAAATTCAAATTATTGCCTTTATGTGTGCATGACGCATTCCAAATCATCATCATTATTTACCACCACACCTTCACGCCTATTATCCCTTACGAAATAAGTAATAATAATAACGCTTCGAAACTTAAAAAAAATATAATTTACTTATTATAAAATAATTGCACACTTAATTCATTTTTAATCAAATTTACAATTCAACTATCTTCTTGATTAGTTTAAAATTATACAACCGACTTGACTTTGATTTTTAATACAAGAAAGACTTGTGGGGAAAAAAGTCTCGATGTTAATTTCGTAAGTCAAAATTAGTTCTAGTCACGTTTTAGTCACACCGTGTATAAATATTTTTAAAAAACAATTTTCCCAGGTGATCCAACTATTAAAATTTTTACATACCCTCCGAGTTTACGACGACAAAGAGATAACTGATAAAATGTAGAGCTTAATGCAAAAGTTAAAGTATATACAAAAAAATTTGTAATAAACGAAAAAAACAACGAAACGCTTGTAGGAAGTCGTGCGTATAATCAATGCCCCGATTTTATATTCAAAAGCAAAGAGTTTGATTTTAAAATGATACATTTTAATGTTTTTGAAACAATACAAGTGCTATAGCAAATTCTATTTGCTACGTGACTAGAACAAATATAAATAATGCTAATATGGCAAATACATTCTTATTAGGTTTGTATAAACATTATTTTCAAAATACATATATACAAAGGGGATTAGCTGCCGTTTTCTCCATTCCGTACCGTTTCTTAAAGATGGCGAATTTAAACGTAACCGCGTGTGCTGCGTGGAAACAAAAGCTTTTTACTTTTGTTTTCAAAATGGAGCAATTACTACACTCCTGGTTTTTAAAATATAGATACGCTTGATGAAATGATTTGATTGGATAAGGATATGGCATGCATCAACTTACTATAAAAAACATATTCTCAGCTAAGGGCAAAACGAACATTAAGCATTGCGAATTCCCCGTAAAAACCATTAAATCTACACTTAAGTGACAATTTAATATTTCTTGCATGAAAATTTAGTTACTTACTTAACTTGCAATGCATTATATGCACTTACGGACAGATAACGGAAAATGACATCATTTACGGCTTAATTACTTTGCAAGTGAGGGGTAAATTTATATAGGGTCAGAATTATTAACTAGATCGACAGGAACCATCAACCATTAATGCCTATAGGTAGGGGAAGTTGAGGCACATTGATGCGCTTTTTAAAAGTCTCACGAATTTTCTAATAGTTTGATAATTTATTACCAAGTGGGACTTGTAGCAATCTGCCCCATCATAGGGGCACAATGATACATACAGTGGGGCATATAGATACAGTATGGGGCCCATAATATATACTTTTATAGAATACATTTTTGGGTAAGTACTTAATGATATTGATTTTCAAAAAATTATATAAATTTATTATAAAAAAAACAATAACATAAAAATAAAATCACTCACTTAACGAATATTACAAAAATCAGAGAAATCAAATAGAAAATTAGACAAAGATGCAGTTCTGTTGGTTCCTTTGGTCTCTTTTGGAGTTGATAACTTTACAGATACGTCCGTTAAATGGACAGATGCCATGTCCTCGACATTTGGAAAGACAAATATGCTCATGAATCAAGTTTTTTCCTTAAATACGACACTTGATGGTATTCTGATAGACCTAATTCAGAAACTACTTTATCAAGATAATGGACGGTTGATGTCTTTTTTTGAAATTTTATTATTACGATGTCATTGGCTTTTACTGTTCCCGGAGAGGGTTGCCGGATTTGTTCATCGGAATCAATATCAGCGTCTTCAGAAAAACAAAGCTGGGAACACTATCACTTGAACAATTTATGGGTTCTTCAGATTCGTCATCGGAGGTAAAACAGGATTTTACTTGCGGTGCTTGGGACTTCTTTTGGTCTTCCCGGCGTACAAGGGGGTTCCTTAGTTCCTTAGTGTATCAATGATCCCCGTTGACGACTAGTTTTATACGAAGTTATGCTCACATAATATATAAACAAAATTTAAAAACCAATAAAAATAGTTAGCAAATAGCAAATCACTTCTACTTACCATAAAAACAATAAAAGCATTCAAATAATAACACACTTATATAAACGATTGCCTTCTTCAGTAGAAAACTTTACTCTGAATGAGTACACTTATCTGCAGATTACATTCAACACCTACACAAAACCCGCGAAATGTTTTTTTAGTGAATTACATACTAATAGAGACATCTTATGGCATATTATAAGAAAACCGCGTGGATATTTTCGTTATTTTGTAATAATTCGAGTATCAAAGTGCCCCGTGTATCAAAGCGCACCAACTCCCCTAATACATTGCAATTGTCGTCGCAACACGCAATGCTGTTGAACGACGGTAGTGGCCTATACACGGAGAATGGAGATTACTCTATAAGAAAATTCTCTAGTACAGTCCCTACAAAACAGAATGGAACACTCAAAACCCTATATGTGAGTTAATTATCATGTCAATGCAATAAGAAAATAAAAACAACGATAGTAAAGATGTACTTGCCATAAACCAACCTATAAAGAGCGATCAAAAAAGGAAAATTGGAAAACTATCTTTCGCGTCTCTTTCGGAGATTTAATTGGGTAATTCAAAAAGTAATTCGCATAAATGTTTGTGTGTTTATTAACCTTCTCGACTATAATTGAAAAAAATTTATACTCTTCGTAACATTATTAATTTACAAAATTAAAAACCTCGATACAAAGATGGATCATCACACGCTGATAACTTAATCATTGTTGGCTCATCTAGTAATACCTACCTAACTCACATTCCAAATTAAGACAAAAAAAATTAAGTTACAAGCAATAGCCTAAAGTTACACATATCTTACGTAAGATATTCTTATTTCGTAGTTTCTAATAAATATAAGTACCTTCATTAACTCAGGCTACTGTAAAATAATACGTAAAAGTAATAATTAAAAATGTAAATTTTCATCGCGTAACAAGATGATCGTACGTTTCATAATTAAACGAGACGAGAAGTCCTAATTAAGACCTAAACTATTTCTCCTAAAGTAACTAAGCATTAATAATTCTGTTGGTACAACTAAATCGTACATTATAATAATAATTGCTTAAATTTTATAGCGCAAACTTTGAATTTCCATAGTTGGCATGCCTTTAAACATAATGACTATATTGTGAGCTACAAAAGGACTCGACACTATTAGTGAATTCGAGGTATTCCGACAACTAAGCAAAAGCTTTTTTTCAAAAAAGTAATATAAATAGGTGTTTTGTAGTACAAACTGTAGTAATGAGACAAAATAGAACTTAGAGAACACATTGTATGTAATTACGAAGCCCTTGTGCAATAAATATTACGGCACTATGGCTACAACATAATTAAAAGTGGAAAAAGTAAATATAGCAGATGCAAAATTCAAAACGATACAAATATACTAAAAACGGTGGAATTTCACGAGGTAAAACTCAATTAAAAGAGCGAGAGCAACATAGGTTAAATTAACAAAACGAGTGCGTGAAAATATCCAACAAGAATATTGGTAGTCGTTTGAGCTCAGTCTATCCTTGGTTTTCTGGTTACATCATGCGACGCTTATATTAGATTGTGTTTTGAGGCACGAATCTAGTTAGGGGGCTTACAGAACCTCCTTCCGTCCTTCCCTAAGCACTATAACTTTCAATGATTTGAGAAAAGTATCTGAAACTATAGGTATGTATACGGGTGTGAGTGGTTTTTAGGCTAATGGGCCGTGGCCGAGAAGTTCGCCGCTGTGGCAATGGGAAGCCCGTTTAGTCCTGTAGTGGCAAACCTCTGCATGTAACATATATTTTTTAATGCGTCCAACCCACAGGTGAACAAGTCTATATCCCCACAATGGTGATTGCAAACCGAAAGCATCCGGTGAACGGGCGAATTCTGGTAGGCATTGGTTTTGAAATTTGGCTCTACAGAGCACATTAAAACATATTAACCTTCCAGTAGTCGCGCAACGTTTTGAGACACGGGTAGTCGCCCCGGTCTCAGAGACCACATATTTAATTTGCTTTCAAAAATATATTGTAAAACATTTTTGTCGGAATTATTACATATTTAGGTGTTTCAGCAAAACAATAAATTAAACTAAAATTGAAAATTTAATTGACGTGGTCAATTTTTTAAGTATTGCGATTTTAATTTTTTCCCCTCCGTTTAATGCATTTGAGAAGGTACTTAGAAGAGGGGGGGCTACGCATGTGTTTTACAAATTGATGCTCATAAAAGTGTTTATGCGGTCTCACAGACCAGGCGCGACTACTGGAGGGTTAAGGACAGCAGGGCCAGGAAGAATTACTACAATTACAGTATATCGGATTGCTGAGGCAAAGGCATCACACACGCCAATGTAGAAAGACTCGATCACTTAGCTTGAGGTTGGAAAATTATTAATTCGAGGTTCAGAAAAAATGGCGAGTTTACATAGAATGGCGTCCAGAACAATGGTTCCATAATCATTTTTCAGCCTTAATGAGCCCACACAATCAGTGCCCCGCAAAACTCTTAAAAGACTTGGGGGGTCTCAAATAAAATAGTAAATTCCTGAACGTTTAAAACGGGAAAATGGAAAAAAGAAAAATTCATCCATACGAGAGTCCCTTTTTCCGAAAACAAAATTCTAATAAAAAACCTTGACACCAAAGAGAAAATATTCTAAATTAGAGTTGTTCTTTTTAAAAAAAAATCCCTCGACAGTGCGGCCCACGTCAAGCATTTATTTGTAACTTCAATGCGGGCCCGCGAGCATAAATGAATTTGACACGCCTACACTTAAAAGATAGTACCATATTATAATTTGTAAAAAATCACATATAGTCAACTGATTTCATCTAATTACAATTATGATTAATTTATTATAATTAAAACTCTCGATTCAATAAGTTAAGCCAGTTAAGGAACGGAAAAATTTCGTAATGATAGGTTTAACTTGTGTAAAAACCAAACATTGGAGAAAATTTATCGAAATGGTATCGAATGAGTGAACAAAAGATGTAAATAAATAACTCCAAAATAGAAGGATACAATAAAATTAACGTTACGTGTCTGACATGTAAAATTATTATACATTCAAATATAAAAGTAGATAAACACAGGCTGCACTTGCTTTCAGCAGGTTTGAACGACAGACAAGAAGATTATATTGTTTGAAAGTTCAACGAGACGTGAGGAACTAACCGACACAAGCAGGAGAAGCTATTGTTATTTTCAAACTTGTTAACGATAACCAAATTGAGAATCCATTTATAATAATTTTATAAGTAATCGTTTAACGAGAGCATTCAAAAAGTTTGTACAATTATATGACATTCCGAAGGAAGCGAAAATTTTTTAAAAACCAAAACCATTAAAATAATAAACAAAAAATTGCCTATAGCTGCTCGAAAAGTTGTACGACCAGTTAACAATTTTTGCAGTCTTTTCAAACAAGAAATAGAAAGTAACGCTAGAACGCTATAAATTTAATAATGATTAAAATTAAGTTCATAAAATTATTTTATTTACACAAATATTCTATTAGCTTTTTTAAATTTTCTAAAGTTCGGGTACATCTTCCAACTTATTCAAACGTCTCTTATAATCAAGCGCCTATTAATTACAACACTAAAATGATTGATTAATTCAAATTATTTATTTAAATACAAGCCCATTAATTTCCCATCGTACGTACAGTATAGTTTCCCAACTCCTAAAATTATTTAGTATTTAAATTAATTTTGTAATTAAAAAAATCTATTAGATCTATGTAAATGTCTCGTATATAGGCGCAGATACAGTAAGAAAGATGACGAATAGATCGCATTATTATGTGTGAGCACCTACTACTTCGCCAGAAGCTGCTAATTGTTCAGTCAACAAAACGGGTTTTCGAAGTTTAAATATGAAGACGGGTAGAAGTGGGACGAAAGGTCCTGGAAGAGTTTCAAAAACCATTTATACTCTTCCAGGAGAGCATATACATATTAGCATATTGAGAGCCAAAAAAATTATATCTCGATTAGGAATATATCTCGGCTAGGAAAATTTTGCCCACTGTGGCTCTGTGGCAGCAGTTTTCTCAAGCCTTGACATGACTCTTTGTCACAGGTAGCAAAAAAGAAAAAGTTTGAGAAATTTTTACCTATTATCCGCCTTTTCGCTACCTCAGAGCTGAAGTTATTTTACAATATCTACAAATTAACGAACAAACATTTTAAATCGGGATAAACGAAGCTACCACTTATAAAATTCCATATTCAAAAACGAAACTGCTAATTAGCATACAATTAAATTCAAATGATTAATTAATTTAAATTAAATATATACAAGCTCATTAATTTCCCATCATAAATTTCGCAACTTTTGTAAAAATTATTTAGTATTCAAATCAATTTAGTATTGAAAAAAAGTCTATTAAATCCATATCTATACAAATTGAAAACCGTTAGTGAGAGGAAGCATTTTTCAAGATAGATAGTATCGTTTTAAAATGACATAACAACTAACACTCTCGAAAAGCTTCAACGTGAAGAAGCTGTCAGTTGTATAATAAAATGGTATAGTATAGGTGTACGTATACGCCTTGAAATATATTCGGCTACTAATCTGCTTATCTCAACAGCGACCAATACATAAATTTATTATTTACAAATACACGTATAGGTGTATAAAGTGGAGCAAAAGTTTTTTAATTCGTACGGTATAACAATAGTTTATATTTGCTTTACAATGTTGTTAATGTTACAAACAATATAAATTTCCGCATTGGTAATACTAGTTCAGTACGCCCTTGCAAAAGTAAAATTCTAAGAAAGGCGATACAAGTAGGAAAAATTCCTTAGACTCGAGCAGCTGTAGAGAGTAGAAAATAGAAAACCTTCAACTTACTATACCTATAGGAAGACTCATGTTTAAAATTTCCCAAAAAATGCTGGGGAAAATATATTGCTTCAGCGATCTCCATAGAAAGTAGCCTATAAGTACGGTTCTATAGCTACTAGCTTCATTCAACCCAAAGTTGCATTCAACCGGCCTCGTATTTCTTATTGTACTTTACGAAATCTCAGTAGTCAGAAATTAAAAAAGAAAAAAATATATACAACCCGTAATCCGAGAATAAAAAGATCTTTCACTCCCACACTCCCGTATGAGCAGGATGGTCCGGTTTTCCCACAACAAACAGCGATTAACCTAAAAGTTTAGAAATTCTAGTGTAATCGGTGGTAAAAATGAAAAAAAATGGAGAAATTTCCACTTGAGCTTTTCCAATAAAATACCCACAAAAGTAAAATTTGAATTATTCCGCCAAATTTATTTTTGTAAGACTTTGATGGTCGTTGTTCCCATATAATAAATCTTAACAGTTTTAACGTTATTTATTTAATGTTCTGATTTTTTTAAATTGCTTACACGATAAAATAAAACTATCGTTTCCATTAAATTTAGTTAACATTTTAAAAAAAGCAGATACAACATTTAAGAAAATTAATTGCGCTATTTGTAATGTAATCTAAATTTGTAATTGATAAGAAATTAATTGGCGTTCAATTTTAAATAAATTACTTAAAAAGAACTTAAATAAATTATATTTAAGCGCTTTCAAATGCAAAACTCTTCGACCAAGACGTTAATAAGGCCTAATGCAGACGAGCGACTATTGTAGTTCAGTAGCTACAAAGGCTACGTAGCATCTTCACATTAGCTAAGCGAGTCGTCGTCTATCTAACAGACAAGCGAAACAAAATTTCAACCCCCTTTCTTCCAACTTCCAAACACCTCTAGAAGACGAAACTTCAAAGCGCTTCTTCTTACGCTTAACAGCTTGGGTTACCCTTAATAAGTTCCCATTTTATTTTGTGTATGTTTGTATCAACTCCTTTATAAAAAAAGGGCAGAAATTGACGAACACTATTGTAAAAATTGTAATGAGAAGCTTGCGAGCTTCTCTCCAAGCTCCATCATCAATATAATGCGTCAAGCGTGTGATTCAAGAAACTGTGGCTCGTTTGTAATTCTGTTTAATATCCAGGAGCGAAAATATGAAATAATAGCAGCAAAGATTCGTCGAAAAGAAGAAAATAAATAACCGTTACCCATATCCTTCTATCTACATACAAGTAATTATAATTAACTTCCCAATTTAGTAAATTAATTATAGAATGAACATACGTGCTCGTGAACAACAAAAGTTTTAATTCCATAAATGAGCAAAGCGAATGACCAAATAAGGAACTTCCTGCAACACTATATTAAAAGTTTAATTTCTTAATTGGCGAATATAATTTATATTTTGATTTAAATCACATAAATTTTGTTTTAACATTAAATATTTTCATACAGACGGTAGCACTAACGAGTTGAAATATAAAAGACTCGTAATTTTTTATTATTTTGCCTTTTAAGGGTTTCTATCTTCGATCGGTATAGAAGGAAGCGATTGAAAATATTTAATGGCCACTGAACCTATAAATTTTACTTCATATAAAGAGATTAATTATTATGGCGCTGTTATTAACTGTGAGGAACTAAAAATTTATAGGCACCTCCATGGATGGTTTTCCTGAAAAATCGAAGCAAATATGGAATTCCTAGATAATGATAGAGTCTCCAAGACACCAATTTGGTATTAAAATAGTGGAGATACCAGCAAAGAAGAATGCTGGTATACCTCAAGGGTTTTCATGATCCCAGCAGTTATTAGTGCCGGTAATTATCATGATACCTATTGTCTTTTTTAAAATGACACGCTAAAGTCAAACTTTTTTAAACACCTACGTTCCTCTACTAAAGTGTGGCAATTCAATTTAAATTTTAAATAAAGTTAATTTTGACTACTTTTTAAAATAATATACAATTTGGTTTAAAAAGAGTAAAATACGTTAATTTTAAATTAATTTAAATTATTCTCTCACGGTCTTCATGGTGTACTATAAGTATTTTTATCACATTATCGCCGTATAAAAAAATATAAAAATGCAATATACTTATACCTAATTAGTCGCATGTAAATTAAAAAATCGCATTGGCAGTCCAAAAAAATCAACTACAACATAATTTAAAAAAGATTAGCGATCCATCGATGTAAAACGTGTTATTAAATATTAAATCTTGAAATATTATTTTAATGTCTTTAATGATGAGCACTGAGCATTGCACCAGCTGGGAGCATTTACGCAAGCAAAACGCTATAAAGTTATAAAAAATTACAATATAATTAAAAAAATATTTAAGAACTTCGTTATTACAATGTAATACAAAGTACCATGCTAAAAAATCGTTAATAATATCCACACTTAACTACTTTAGGGTAAATGCAAACAAGTCTCCGAGCTCAAGAACGGCGCGCTCTCAAAAGATATGAATAATCGCCAACATTATTTATTTACAAAACACCCACCAAGTAGAAAATTCATAAACTTCAAGTCAAACTTAATGGTTTTATTGCCAAAAGTCTCAATTTTCGTCTTCGATACTCCCAACTCGGGCAGTGGCGAAGCACGAGCTCAAAATGTGCATTAAGGCGGTTCTATCGCAGTTAAAAATTATAACTTGAAAGAGTTAATATTTTGTGCTAATAATAAATATTTGTATTTGTATAATTATTAAATTATTATTAATTATTATTGTCCAACAGCTGTGTGCCAATTACAGGACAACAAAAATATATAAACTCAAATAGTGAAGGCGATACAAAATACAGCTTATCACTATTAATCACATTAAACACTAATTAAACAAACAAAATCAATCCAAGGCGCACAACAACTTCGACAAACTACAATTAAAAATATCACAACGCATACAAATTCCATTATACATACAACACATAACATGGACAGGCGATTTCTTTAGGAGGTTCGTCTTTGCAAAGGGTATGTAAAAAGTGTAAGCATTTCTGGTATCCCTCTTTGGAGTACAAAAATTTAGCTTGGCCAACAAATACGGGCAATCTATAGCATTATGAATAAGTTTGTACAATACAGTCAACGCCAATGCCCCACGTCTATCCTCCAGAGATCTCATTCCAAAGGCACCGCACCGCACTTCATCAGAGGTCCCTCACATGGGATACACCTCATGCTCCCTAAACCATAGATATTTAAAAAATCTTCTCTGGACACCCTCGACTTCTCTCTTGCGACACTCATAATACGGTGCCCAGATCACAGCACCATAGTCAAGTCGACTCCTGACCAAGACAAAATACAACTTCCTCAAAACATTTAGATTAGAAAATTCCTTGCAGGTACGCACGACAAAACCCAGCATTTTACTCGCAGAAGAGGTCACGACTGATATATGCTTACCGAACCACAAGTCCCCATCGAAGATGACGCCAAGATCCCTGACTTCGCTACAGCGAACCAACTGTTGATCATTGACAGTGTAATCACACAGTGTCAGATTCACTTTTCTCGAAAACGTCATTACCCTGCATTTAGCCACATTTAAGCCCAGCCTGTACCTGTTACACCACTCAGACACTCTATCCAAATCAGCCTGCAGTCTACCACAATCACGCAGTGATTCAACCGACGTAAAAAGCTTCACGTCATCCGCGTACATTAAAACCTCGCATTGGATACCATCACACAAATTGTTGATAAACAACAAGAACAAGAGTGGACCCAGGTTGGAACCCTGCGGCACACCAGACTCAGGAGAAAAACTACGAGATGTGAAACCGTTGTAAACGACGTAATGTGTCCGATCCTTAAGGTAAGATACAAGCAGTGTAATCAATGCATCGCCAAAACCAAGAGACTTTATAGACCACGTCCACTTGGCCCTGCCTATCCACCACTTCAGAAACAAACTGCGTAAAACAACACAAATTAGTGACAGTCGAGCGCCTTTCCACGAAACCATGCTGATACGGAGAGATTAAGCCCGCACACTGTCTGTATATGTGCCTGCACAAGATCGATTCGAACAATTTCGAGAAATTTGACAAAATAGCTATAGGTCTATAGTTAACTACGTATAAGATTGTATAAGATCATTTTATAGTATAATTCTGTAATTCAATACAGTCTGTACCGACTGTACGTGCTCAAACTTTGTCATATTTGAAGGCATTATTGCCGAAAAAAAAATTTTTGAGTTTAAAGCCTTTACCAAAATTTAATAATGTTTAATTTAACTAAACCTTTTTGAATTATTTAAAAATCTCCATTATTAACAGAAAAAACTAAACGTTTCCAACTTTTTAGTTGAAATACAGGCGCCTTAATACTCAACATTTGAAGCAATCAAGGCTTAGGACCCTCCCTCACTCAGCTCATGCTATATCGTCTGATGTGATTAAGAAAAATCCAACATAAATTGAACTACTGAACAAAAACCACCATTATGTTCTTTTAATATCTTGTATTAGACCTAATTATATTATGGGTCCGAGAGAAAATTATTTGTGATTGGGCTCATATAAGTTTTTGTAATATAACAGTTAACATTTGTTTCTGAAGGCGAAAGACTGTAACATGTCATTTATTTTAAAATGTGGGCCATTAACAGGCCTAAATAACGGAATAATTATCTCTGTGAATCAACTTAATAATAATTAAAAGCGTTAAAAAATTTTTTTTCTTTTAAACTCACCGACACTCGATTAAAACAATCTCGAAAATTCTACAACTAGGTGTAATAATAATATTCACGCAGGTCGCTACTTAAGTCGAGAGAAAATTAAAAAACTGCAAACAGAACGCATTAAACGTAAGTTAACAATAATAATATATTTACTTATCTACGGGCTGCCGAAGTGTTTGATATTATCGTACAAAACTAAACAGGTACCATTAATATACAATAACTCGATAATAAACCGCAAACCCACTGTTTTACCAGAACTCCATCAAAAAAAAATTAATAATCCTCCACTACTCCACACTGCTGTATGCAACGATATTAAAATTTTCTATAAAATACCTCAAATAACTATAAAAGCAATAAATCTTATTATAAGAAAAGATAAACAATGACGTATGATAATAGGGAAGAAGGTAAACCGGAAGCACGAGGCAGTTGTTTCAATGGAGGCGCTGGATTAATTACTCTTTAATTATATGAATAATGTGTACTTGTGCATCACTTGTTAGTTTTTTTCCTACAATGTAAAGACAACCCAGTCGACAATAAAAATTCCCTCTCATTACCAAAATGATTAACTGGTTTCGGCGACTTCGTTTCACAGTATTTGTTACGCTAAATAAAAATGATAAATGAGCTCCACTACGTTATAAGATAAAAATAGAGAAGCTCAACAAAACATTCAATTACTACAAGCACATAAATTTAATTACAAATTTTTTAAATATATAGGGTTAATTAGTTAGATAGATCTAATACGTTGTAAATGAACCCCAACATACACACATAAGTGAAAAAACTTTAAATGAGAAAATTTGTTTTCCACCGAGTGCCTCGGGAATCGAACCCAAGACTTTGCTATTTCCGGTAGCACGCCTATACCCAATACACTACGGAGGCCAACATACTTTCAACAAGCCATCCGGCATTGTTTAAATGCGTCGAGACAGCGAAATATATATAAATCAAATTAGTATGGATACAACAATCATACGTGAATAAATTACAAATTTTTTAAATATATAGGGTTAATTAGTTAGATAGATCTAATACGTTGTAAATGAACCCCAACATACACACATAACTAATTAACCCTATATATTTAAAAAATTTGTAATTTATTCACGTATGATTGTTGTATCCATACTAATTTGATTTATATATATTTCGCTGTCTCGACGCATTTAAACAATGCCGGATGGCTTGTTGAAAGTATGTTGGCCTCCGTAGTGTATTGGGTATAGGCGTGCTACCGGAAATAGCAAGGTCTTGGGTTCGATTCCCGAGGCACTCGGTGGAAAACAAATTTTCTCATTTAAAGTTTTTTCACTTATGTGTGTATGTTGGGGTTCATTTACAACGTATTAGATCTATCTAACTAATTAACCCTATATATTTAAAAAATTTGTAATTTATTCACGTATGATTGTTGTATGCATACTAATTTGATTTATATATATTTCGCTGTCTCGACGCATTTAAACAATGCCGGATGGCTTGTTGAAAGTATGTTGGCCTCCGTAGTGTATTGGGTATAGGCGTGCTACCGGAAATAGCAAGGTCTTGGGTTCGATTCCCGAGGCACTCGGTGGAAAACAAATTTTCTCATTTAAAGTTTTTTCACTTATGTGTGTATGTTGGGGTTCATTTACAACGTATTAGATCTACATAAATTTAATTGTAATTTATTATTTTCATAAAAATTCGTCCAATACTCCCACCATAACCGATGAAGCGATTCTAGAACACAACTGAACCCATCGACTGGAGCAAATGAGCACTTTCGGATTTTCCCAACGCCAAACTATTAGTTTAAAGAAAAATTGGTAAAAATGTAAAAGAAAGCTCGAATTAGATTAATGTCGTTACATTAATTACTTTAAAGTAGAACAGTTGGCTTGGCGATATCAAGTCGGTGGTAAGTCATTAGAGAATTCTGTCGTGAGTACTTTCCCTTGATGTAATCTACAGCAGAAAACACGACTTGTAGTAATACAACCCATCTTGAATTATTACTACAAGATGCGTAACTTGCATTGCTGTATGTCGGCGGTTAAAGAAACTCCACATTCATATCTTTTAAAGAACACCTAATTACAAACTCGACATACTTAACTTCGTTTTCGATGCAAATACATTGTAATTTTAAGGTTGGCGATTGTAAATCCACCTATTTCGTACATTACGATCGGTTCTCTTTTTATAAAATGAGCAAAAATAGCAGAACAGTATTCTCAGTTGTTTTACTCCTGAGATAACGAGAAGAAAATTTACCTTCGGATTTTCCCGAACAGAAGCATTTATACTTGAGTTGAGGAGTAATCTAGACCGTCTCCATCTATCCAGTCACTAGGGAAAAGTAAAGGGCCAATTCAAGAAAAAATATATAGACGTTTTTTTCTCTATCGTTCTTTGTGTATTTGGGATGGTGAATCCAAATTTAAACTTGACCACCTCGTAAAAGTGATGCCGTTCTGAAACCCACTTGACCACACTAATACACGGTGAAATAAAAGAACCCCCATCGACTACAAGTGTACCGTTATATGCAACTATAGTTTCCTGGATGCTTTGTACAAATTTGATTTTGTACCTTTTCTCGTGTCACTCTCATCAAACAGAGACATTCAGGCGTATTCTCTAAGAATAGTGGTCGAACTTTACGTTAAAATAACGTTCTAGCTCGCTCTATCACAGCTAAATAAAAAGGATAGAACGTTATCTTAAGGTAAAGTTTAATCACTATTCTTAGAGGTTATGATACAGAATATGCCTGATTGGGTGGGAACGGAGTTCCCATAAAAAAGCTAGGTATTGGGTGTAGTCAAAAATTAAGTAAATCAACTTTAAAAATTAATTAGGTACTTGTGTAGGTAATTAATTAATTACATAACATGTGTAGGTAATTAAATAAATTAAATCTTAATTAAGTTTTACATAAAAATATTGTAAAAATAGAGCTGACGACGAGAAATGAGAGTGTTGATCTTGGTTCAGTCGCTACGTCCAATATACACTAAACTTCAATGCGCTCTAGCGCCTAACCCAACTCGTATGTATGTCTGATGTAAAAATCCTAGGGGACATAATTTGTAGAAAATTTAATGTTCTTTATTTTTGTCTTACAACACTTTTCTCTATAAGTGCGTTATTTACGAGTTATAAGCAAGAAACTAAAAAAACAGTGTTTTGGCAGATTTTGAAATTTTCGTCAAACTTCAACGCGCTCTAGCGTCTAAGTCGTTCACCGAAAGCAAAAAACTAACCAAACGTAATTTGTAGAAAATTTAATGTAGTTTAGTTTTGTATAATAATGCTTTCCACAAAAAGTGCGTACTTTTTAAGTTATAAGCGAAACATTGAAAAACGAGAATTTTATTGCAGTTTTCTCAGACTGCATCACTTTTACGAGGTAGCCAAGTTAAAATTGGGATTTAGCATCCCAAAATACACAAAGAGCGCTAGGAAAAGAAACTTCTATATTTTTCCCCGCCACTGGACTGGACTAATGGGTTATTATTATACACCCTCAAAAAAAGACGACCTTTCTATAGGCGCTCTAGATTCATTTCACTAAAATTAGCAAAACCAAAAATATAATTGGTTACTGAGTAATCTAAATGAAGTTCAATAAACTCTTTTAATCAAACTTATTGAGGGCTGATGTTGTTACAGTGAAATCGGTATTGTTTTACTCTTATTTATAGTTTAAAGTTATGATCAAATAAAGGTATATAAAAGAAGTTCTTTGCAGTATATAGAAGACAAACTCTGGAGATAAAGTGTACATATTGAAGACAACTTATACGCACTAAAAAAACATTTACACAAAGTAAGTAAAAGTAACATTTACAATGGTTACGAGTTACGAGATAATAAGAAAAGCCAACTAACACAGACGATACAATTAAAATAGTAATAAAGCACCAAGAATTATAGACTGTGTTAAATTTAAGCTATAAAGTACTTGACATATTTAAGTGCTATATTTATTAGATTAATATAAAATAGTAAATGTTAATCTACGCCTTAAACCTTATCATTACTTACGTCTCCACGACAATTTGTTGAAAGTGCAATATAAGAAATAAAATGTCTATTTAGGTCTACTCAATAAATTTAAGTCTGAATACCGCTAATTAAACATTTAAAAAAATCAGATAATAAAAACGAAATTTAAGTAAATTATATTGCACAACTTATGACTAAATATGCAAATTATTGTCCAATAAAATAATAAAAAGAGAATTAAAGATATTCAGACTAATTGTTAAATTATACTATAAGAAACTTTAACGCCTATATACTATCGATTCAATAAAAATTACAAATAGGTACCTACTAAAGAAGAAAAAAAATTAATGACCTATTGCTTTATTTTTATAGAAAGAATGTGATAAGAGCATGTGAGGCTTACAATTTGATGGAAAATTGTAAACTTGTTAAATTTCACATTTTTATACCACCTATAATATACAAATACTACAAAGTTCCTTATTGATTTAGAATGTACGAGAAACTTTCCAATCTCTTAAAAATAACACTCAAAGATTGAAAATAGGTACTCGAGCTTGTTCCCACGAAAATAGCTCCAAGTAGGTACGAGAAGTATCTGGTAAAACCCTCCACATTAAATGAGCAGATATAGTAACATCAGGTGTCTTTTTGGTTTTACATCGAAACCGTTATCCTCCTACCTTCCCAACTTAGGTCCAGTTTTACAATCATGGTATAAACGACAGATAAGCTATTCTAGGAATAACCTCAAAATTTTTGCCCTAAAAGTTGACTTAACTTGCAAATAAATGAAATATTGGTATAAGTTATTACACCAACATTTCTCCAAATTCAATATTCTACACATTTGATCTATTAAGAAAGCTGATGGAACAAAAATTTTGGTCTTATACCACATTTTATACCTAGAATAGATATTCCTTGATTTATACCGCGATTGTAAAACTGGCCCTTAGACGCATCACTCAGCTGTCATCTTGTGTGATTTATCCGTTTACCAGATCTAGAAAGCCCTTGATGAGGAAATCGTTCAACGATATCTTCAAAAATAGCAACCCAATTACCCACATTATCCCTCTCCATTTAATAGTACTGAAATGTGGAGCTTGTAGAGCAGAAAAAAACAAATTACGTTCCTACCGCTGCTTTTTCACTTTCCGAACTATAATCATACTCGTCGTCTAGTCGATTCTCACTTTCTATTGCATAAGTCGATAGGTAAAAGTCAATCTATTTCAATAAAAAGCGAGTCATTGTATTCCAAGTTAAAGATCAGTTTTAAGTAAATTAATAAGAATCCTTTTAAACATTAAGCAAAGATTTGATCAGTCTAAAGACAGATTAAATCTGCGCTTGTAAGTATAGAGAAGAATGAAGGACGCACGAAACAAGTACTTTACCGTCATCAACAACGATTATCTGATTAGAAATACTGCCTGCTATATGTAAACGTTAAAACATACTGTGTTTTAATTGAATAATAAAATTATTTTTTTCTTTCTCAAAAAATTTATTATTACAACCTAAACGTAACTGGTTGTAGTAGGTACATTGCGAAACTAATATTCTAATCGAAGCAGCATGCAGTTTCTTGTAGGTGCAAGAGCGTAACTAACCAGCTGCGGCTAAGGAGGAACTTTTATAAATTGCATTTCTAATTATCTAGTCACGAATTGTAAGAGATCAATAAAAGATTAGTCAATTTCGTTTAGAAAGTGAATTAGTTGAAGTTCAAGAGAAAAGTCAAAACCGTGATATGTCTTTAAACGCATGTTTTTTGCTCATTTGTCTACGGATGTTAGAAATATTAACATTTTTTTCGAATGTACGCTATTACCGCACTTAAAATACAAAAAAAGTTCAACCATTGCTCGTATGAACTTTTTACATTTCAAAGTGGCAAAGGGTAAGACATTAAATTGGACTGGAATAGAATTTAAATATGCAAACATTTCAAATGCATTCGTGATGTTGAATATATTATACAGGGTGGCGCAACTTCGACTAATACATTTCGAAATTGAATAATGCAATAATTGTTTTAAGCACACGAGAACATTTAAATTAAACGAACAAAATATTATCAGGAAACTTTAAGTTTTAGGGTGCTTGATGGAGAATGAGGGTGCTTAGAGAGTAGAGTGGCCAGGTCAGCAATTTAGATTTAGAAAAATGGATATTTTGTCCAGATAAACCGTTCATTCAAAAACGAGGTTTCTCCATGGGTGCTACCCACGCTCCTAACAGAAAATAACACGACAAAATGTCAGAAGGCCTAAATCTACTTGAAAGACAGATCTATAAATTTAAAAAATATTTCTAAATAGTAAAACAAACTGAAAAAGGTTTAAATTAATAATAAATTTGTAAAATTTGAAACATCATCGTTTTAATCATAAATTTTTTTGCAGTTAATACTTTATTACTAATAAATTATAAATTCATAATTAAATACATATAGGTACAAAAAACCTGTTTCCCCAAATTTTATAAACATATCCGCTGAGAAATAAGGTGTCGCATATAGCATGTACAAATTAATTTTGAATGCCATACAAGGTATATTTTATTTACATCAACTGTTACCCGTTACCGATAATAAACATTCACATTTACGTGTTATTCAAAATTGTAATATTTAAGGACCTCCTAAACGCGTCGAAGTGTTAAATTTTTCCTTCGCCGCTATGCCCCCTGCGTTGAAAAATCTAAAGGGTTCTCGTAACGTCTACCATCTTTCACGCACAGAGGAACCCCCTAGTAGGTACACTATAAATGTGGGGGTAGATATTACACTTTTTGAACTAGAAGCCATTAAGACGGACACTAAAGCCTCTACGTGGTGTTATTTTATTACAAAAAATCCTACTTAACGAATTTAAAACCATTCTTAATTTGGTTAGACCGGTAATAAAAAAATAACCAACCTATGCTTAAAATAGTTTTGCTGTTAGTAATAGAGTGCGATTATTACACTAATAAATTCGCTACTCCTTAAAGATAAAATTGCAAGTGATTGTAATGCAACGAGCAACAACCTACGCGAATTTTTAATAGAAAGCAAGACAAGATACGGTAGCTCAGGTAATGAACGATAAATAAGTTACCATTAATCCGACGATTCTGATTTTGCAATTGTATTGTTTTAGAACGTTGTACCACTTTTAAATGCCTCAACTTGCACTTGTGTATTTAACAATAGACAATTGAAGAAAATCGTGCATTCTCTAAATTCGCTCGAGAATAAAAAAATTTTTGAAATAAAACCAAACCTGACATAGTTTCGATTTTTTTTTTTTAATCTGCAAACGTCGACTCGTCGACCAATTCCAATTCTTGAGTTTTCGCAATGGGCAATGGAATAACTTATACAAAAGACATTCACAATCTAAATCTATTACATGCCAATCTTGAGAAGTACAGCTTGCAACACAAATAGTGTGCATCATGATGTCACGCAATAAGCATAGCTTCCTAATCATATCAATAACGAGATCCACATCCACGGTTCTCACTTTTGACATATTCAAGTTTCCTCCAAGAGCCGATTTCATCAATATCCTTTTTCTACAATAAGCATTATGTGTGTTTTCTACCTTACAATCCCATTATCCCTCGCTAAAGCACACGGTTCTGCACCATGATTATACGGCTATAAGTTGACCCTTAACCATGTATGTCAGATTTTATGGTCGCTATTGTACGGAAATTTGATACACGATACGATACGTAAGAGAAAAAAAAGCTTTGCTATTAGTTACTATCATAGTCACGAATTTGAAGCGATTTACAAAAAAAAGTATAACTCGTTAAAAGTATACACCATTAAAGTGTACCTACTCAAAGAGGTACGTACTCACTCTAATTACTAATTATTATCAAGTTTTGAAGAACTACATTATTTAAAGTTATACGTCAACAGTTTAAATTTAAAAATTATTACTGTTATACTCGTCATGGATCATGTATCTGACTTGAGATTAAACATACATCTATACCGGGCGGTTCGTATTTTATTCATCAACCTATTGGGTTGTAAAAACAATAGTAAATCGCCCATGGAGAAAATCATTAAATATATTTGAATTAACCACCAATTTTTAGCAAAGGCGGAAAAATTGGAAAGAGGTCACATAAAATAGAATTTTTTTCCAAAAAATGCGAAATAAAAGAGCACCGAAATAGATCTCAATTGAAAGACCGTTAAATTTTACTTTAAAAAAGCCATTGAAAAATTACAAAACTTTCATGGTAAGCTGCTGACCAAAGACATAACGTTTAAGGTTGAAAATGACTGTAACTCTTGTCAGAAGTTTTTTTTCTTAAATCTTTGTCACTTTCAGTCAAATTTATTGTGTTTTAGTTGAGCATTGAGTATGAATACGATACTATATCTTGATTTGGGGGAGGGGGGGGTAGATTTTGTGTATTGTCCACCGATCCAACGAGAATTCTATCTCCAACGACCTTAGGCTAAGGAGGTCTATGAAACTACTGTCATTGGGTGTGAATGCCAAATAGAAATACTAGGTAGCAGTATAAATGCGATACTATGGGACGTATGCAGAGACACTCCATAAACGTTTCTTTAATAATTAAGGAGTACTAAACTAAAGGACTCCTGCCCCCTACGCTTGCATTGCAGAGAGTTAAAGTTATCATTTATATCTACACTAATATTATGAAGAATGGCACAGGCAGCAATTATTCGCTGGCTGGAGTTTTCGGCTACGGCAAGGAAATCTTCTCTTTCATACTCCAAACACTCAAACAGTCTTTCAACAGAGACTCGAGTAGTTTTGTGAGCTCTGTTATGCCTTTCTGAGGTTCATTTATATAGGTTCTGGAACAGGAGTGTACAAATAATTTGTTGGCGTAGAGCCAGCATCTCTTAGAAAAAATCCATTGAAGAGTCCTTGTTCCGCTTTCATTTTAATGCCACTATTGATGTCAAATATTTGACTGCTACGCGCGCTGCCACGCCACCAAATCACAATATCACGAATATCACATTTGGAACTCTAACAAAAAGTCAAATAAGATGTTCAAAGTGCCCTACCACGATTTCAAGGAACCACGATATCTGCCGGAAGGACCTTCGAACTCTTTCGAAAAACCCAACAATGGATTGGATTCGGCGGCATCCTTGATCTACTCGTTGCTGCAGATCTTCGAGGTCATTCATAAGCGTAATAGCGTACAATCGAGCGATCTTGTAAGCCACGATACAGGTTCGTCCCTTCCGAACCATATCGTTCAAAAGTTCCGTGTAAATGCTGAAAGCTACAACCATCAAAAATGATACAAGGAATGATCCTCAACCCTCAGTATCTTCAAAACCGGCCAACATCCGAACTATAACGATATATTGGAAGCTCAAAAATGAGGTTATCATTATAAACTGTAGATGAGTTGTTGGTTCAAAAAAAAGTATAATCGAAATGAGACAAGACGTATAAATCGTGTATTTTAGAAAGAACACGTTTTAAAAATTACAGCCATTAGAGGAACCCAGGAAGAAATAGATGGAATGAACTTATCAATTAGAATCAAAACAAAAAGAAAAAACAATGTTGTCAGTTAATAATTAAAATAAAACTGTTGGTGTACCACAAAAAAAAGTATTAATCACGAAATAATAAGTATGCTTAACTATGGACCATTAATCACTTTCTCTCAATAAATAAGCAGGTCGTTGATTATGCCGGGCGAAATGAAATATTTTATAACCAGCTGCCCAAAGACCACTTGGTATACACACACAAACTTCACGATCTCGTTTCTTCACACACGCTTTTAAGTATTAACAATTTTAAACTTTCATGCAAACTTGCGAACAACCAAGAATCCAACGAAACTCGTTATGTGGGCATGATTTATTGGTTCATGATATTTATTACATATATCGCTACACTGTCACCTCAAATAATAACAACCCTCTTACATCACATATAGGTGGCTCGTGGCTTAACAACTTTAAGTACTCTGAGGGTCCTCCGCGGAATCTTCATTTTTTAAAGTTTGTGCTCTGCTTGTTCCACGAGGCAGGTGGCGGTGTTTGTATATTAACGAGTGATTTGGAGCAAATAACTACCCAAAAATAAAAACCAACAGCGGATTAAAACGACGATAACGTTTTCTAGCATCGACAACAATTGCAGTCGAAATGTTCATTAATACCTGTTATTATGTAAGAATTAATAAACGCCCAGCAGCGAATATTAATATTAAACAACACGTTTACGGCTAAGTCATCAAATAAATTCTGACTAACATTACATTCGTACCAATCTGTTTAACATATACATATTAATATAAATATGTAATTATTAAACCGTGTTGTTCACAATAAAAGGATATGCATTTCGTGAAAATAACAATTTACACCTAATTATTGACAAATTTTTGCATTTTTGATGGTGATCTTAAAAAGGATATAATGGCACTTAATTATATACCAGTATACACCACTGAAAGTAATTACACAGTTGAATTTCCACTGTTCTATAATAAGTAGTATGCATGAAATTTGTACCAAACAATTAATTTCTTTTTAACTCTTTGCCCGTTTAATAACTCGCGACATCTGTGGATAAACAAATAAAGCAACAAAATTAAAAACCTACAAACTATTACTCGACAAAACTATCGAACGCGATTATAAAAGTCCAACTATGCCATTCAAAATTTGTAATTTGAATTGAGTTTTTAAATAAAACGCTTTTAAAACCAACACCTTTCAATCAAAACCTGATTGCAGGTGAATTAAGACCAATGTTTTGATGCTCATTAAACCGAATGAGTTAGCTAAAATATATTAAAATTTAATTGAACATATTAATTTAATAGACAACATCTAAAAATCTGTCTACATAATATACAAACATAGTTAAAATAAAATTAAATAATAAATTAATCAAACTATGTTTACACAAGTTCAACATTCACAATGGAATTTGTTCGAATTTAAAACTCTTTCAAGAAGGAAAGCACCTTAATAATTTGTATAAAGTACCATAAGGCATTGATAGATCTGGAAATTGGCGTGTTAAAAATTTCAATATGGCCGGACACAATATGTCGACGGTCGACCGTTCCAATTAACTTAAGACGACACTAAACAACTTCTTCGGATTAGAAGAACTACTATCTAATACAGCCATACCATGTATTATTGCTTTGTTATATTTCGCAAGATTGGAAATCTCGAAACGACAATCCGCTTTTATGTTTTATAAGAGCATCGTTCAATTATAAGTGGCTATAAAAAACTGACTAAATAGATGCGATAATAACAGTGAAGATCGTCAAGTATGGTATGACATATTGCTATTATTATATTAATATCAACAACAAAGAATACTTCTGGAAAATAATTCCAGTACACTGTTACACACTCGAAAATAAATCCTAGGATTTATGTTACTTAATGACTCTCTAAGGACCTACTATAAAATTATAAAAGCGATTCTTCCTACTTAATTAAATATTTTATTAAAATGGCTGTGAGTTGTGAGAGATTAAAACGTGATCGAAAGATTCTCTTTTAGTTCGACTGTGATGCTGAATGTCGAGTAACGAATAAATTGTGGATGGTAATAGACGTAACAGTAACTTGCAATCAGATTTTTGCTTTAACAGTTATATTCGCTATTAACCAGGGGCGTAACGTCCACCCTCACATATATCGAATTGCAAAAAGTACAGGCTAATATTCACAAAGAATCAAATATAAACCAAATCAACGTATAGGTACACATTTGGGGTCAATGATCTCAGTCTATATCCCACTTTTGAAGAAGACATAATGGAATCAAAAACTAAATTTAAAACCTTGCCATGTATAGAGGACCATACACCACAGAATCGGTCCGTCGGGCTCACGTCAAGAAATTAACATTGTTGACCGAAAGCGAAAAACGAAAACTAATAAACTAAACCAGTTGACACTTAGTAAGAAGATTCTTTCCCAATACTGCTGCGGAGTGGTCATAAGGGTGAGAACTTTTCTTTCGTATCACGGTCTTCATAACGAAGACAGGGCGATTTTTGGAACATCTGCATCGTTTGTGGTATAAGTAGTAGTCAGACCATTTTGTAAAGTTCTTTTTAATTACGCCACCCAAGAAAGGTTACAATAGTGAATAGAGGCCTCCCCTAGAGAAGTCAAGTAGGTAGGTAATAAGGTCAATAAGAACAAAGAAGAAGAAGAATAGTGGCCTCACTATTTATAGTATACTGCAATTTGTACAAGAGTGTGGTCGAGAATAACCATATCGGCAAGGCCTATCGGAATGGGAAGGAGGGCTATCGCCCCGGGCCTCGCAATATTAAGATCTGACACACACTGTTGGAGCAAAATAAAGGAAAAGGCAAAAGACATAAATTAGAACGAATAGAACAAATTCAATGGTCAAATTCAGGGGCCCCTTAATTGCACAACAATATTTTTGTTTATCTGAAATAATATAGTAATTTAGTTCCTAATTTTTCTATTTTGTTTTTTTGAAACATCTTTTTTGAACACACTATCGGCCGCTAATAAAATTCCCGAACTTAACTTCCGCCTGCGGCGCTATTTTATTTCCATGATGTTTAACCACTACTTTCAAGTATCTACGCCATTCGCCATTGCATGGCCTAATCTCGAAAAGCGCCTAAAATATTAATTGTCACGGGCCTCGCATTTTTTCTGAGAGCCCCTGACCATCGGCTATTAGTGTATCATCGGAATAACAATTTTGGACTCCGCTAGTCACCGAATTCAACAACCGAAACGGCTGGCTTTGCGTGTTTACAGAGCAACGCATTCGACTCAAATTTCCAAATTTCTTGTTTCTTACAAAAGTTGATAATCTGAAGATTGTCCCAAATAAGTTTGGCACGTCGACTCCCCAAAAAATACCCTATAGAGTGACGAAATACGAATTAAGCAATCGTGTCACCTTCGCCAATTAAATAATTCAACAAACGATTCCAAATGGAAAACAATTAATTAAATTAAAGTTATTCAAATTATTCTACTATAGTTGCAGTTTTTTTTTACTTTCGTCTCCCTACTCCCTACTCTTAAATCATTGTCGTGCATCGTATGAATTGACTGCATTGTGGGTTAATTGCAATAATTTTCCAGTAGTTGCTAAATTGATTGTCGTTATATGATACAGATCAAGGTAAATTTAGAAAAATGTGAATCCTAAAAGCTTATTACGACAACAACTATTTATAGTAAAACAAAATTTCCATGAAACTTTATTGTTCGGTGTTTTTTATTGTTATAAATCATTAGTGCCTTAGAAACAACTATTTCAAACATTACCAGCAATTTTTCAACATTAAGTGGTACATAAAAGTTCATAAAACGATTGTGTAACGAAGGTTCTCTTGAGTAAGCGCCCTTCGAATTTAAAAAAATATATATACAAACTAAAAATAATAATAATTATTCGCGGTTGGATGAGTGCAGACGCAGAAAGAAGAGCACTTTTATCCATTTGTATATCGACAACCTTCAAAACATCGTTTTACAGCAAATTTCCCGGTTGCGGTGAATTTCTTCCATAAAGTATCGTTAAATTACAGCAATGCGTCATCGTTATTTTTCTTTCATGGCATACATAACAATACAGTTCAGAGAGTTCCGTATTTAAATCCTCGGATGTTGACGAAAATCGCAGTTGGACAAGAAAATTCAAACGATGAAAATGTTCCTATTAGTATTATTAGTGTGCGTTACTTTTACACGGGTAGTTTACTCTCAAATTCCACCAGGATATTCGTGCGTTCCTGCAGGAACTTGTCCTTCTGGTACTGGTCAGGGCATAGACATCAGGATAGTTACGCCAGTAAGTAGATAGTGATAACAATTGGCGGAAATAAATCAAAAGTGAGTTGCCTTTAGGGAAATGTAAATCCCTGCCCGCCAGGGCAAGTGTTGTGTCCTACACCAACACCTGCACCAAGCACGTGTGGTAGACGTTCGGTTACAAACATTAACACCGCCGATGGATTTGCAACGCAAGGAGCTTATCCGTGGCAAGCTTACATCGTTAATCAAACCGGATTTGCTGGAAGCGGCGTTCTTATCGGCCCTAATATTGTATTAACCGTAGCCCACAAAGTTTATCTAAACATGTAAGTTTTTTTTTTACGCCCACAGCTAAAAATTGACAAAATTTTTTTCAGTAATACCCCAAATCAAATAGGAGTTTATATGGGAGTATACAACTCTGCTCAGTTGGGTTTACGTTATGTAGTTGCGGGAGTATTCATCCATCCAAATTTCAACCCATCGACGTTATTTAACGATATCGCTGTGCTTATTTTAAGCGCGGCGGTAGCTCCTCTTCCCCAACAGCTAATAAATACGGCATGTTTGCCACCACAAGGACAATCGTTCGTCGGCGCTACGTAAATTGAGGTAACGTTCTCAAGTTGCAATTTCTATCGTTTTGTTTATAGATGTTCAGTTTCTGGTTGGGGTCAAACTGCTTTTAATATTCAAGATGCTCCTACATCGATACAAAAACAAGTTACGGTAAACATCGTGAATTACAATACTTGTTACGCTTCGATGAGCAATGCGTCTCTTCTTGGAGCAAACGCGAACGTTTATTTAGATCCAGTTGGAGAAATTTGCGCCGGCGGACAACCTCTTCGGGATGCGTGTACTGTAAGTAAAATTTTTTTTCCCTTAGCGCGAAGCAACTTTTCATTTGAAAATTTCAGAACGATGGTGGTTCTCCCCTTGTATGCGGTGTAGATGGAGCTTTTTATGTAGTGGGTTTGGTGGCTTGGGGAAAAGGTTGTGGACAATCTGGCGTGTATGGAGTTTACGTAAACGTTCCTTATTACGTTTCGTGGATTGCAACTACTCTCACTGCAATATCCGCTGGATAACTTACTTGGATTATTTTTTTGGAACTTCGGAATGTTTAAATATTTATAACTCCTGTTATAATATTTATTGATGTCATTCATAACGATGTTCATAATAGAAGTTAAGTTTTTCTGTTGTGCCACAAGCAATAATATAATTTTTTTACAAGTACAATCGACACAGCTGTGAAAATTTCAATATATTGTTGATAAAAATTTAATTAATTAGTTCAATCTTCTCCGTTACTTGTAACAGGCGCAATTATTCGGAATGACTTTCATCAATTGGCGGAAAATGCACGGAGCAAATATGTAATTAAATTATGACAACAATGCATATAAAGAGACGATACCAATAACAAATTATTAATTTGACTCAAATTGATGTCTTAATGAAAGATAAAAATAATCGTTAATGGAAATTATAATAATTAATGTAAACTCGCGAATGTCTTTTGGATTGTTCATTAATCTATACGGCACACCATATACGCGAGATCAATTTTAATGGTAAACGCGGTGTAACAGTATGTAAATGTGAAAGAAATAACTAGATTACGTGAGAATTCAACACCGGCAGCAAAAAGTTGTAAATCATTGTGAGACAATTGCACACTTGTAATTACGTTAAAATAGCAGAAAATTATAACGCAGTTGTTCATCAAATAAATTCGTTTTTAGAATGCCTAAAAGGTCAATGAATGTTAATCTGACTTCTTCCATTCCTTATTGTAATGTGAATTCTACGACCATTACGTTCAAACTTCATATAATCTCGGACTCAATTTTTTTTCAAATTCGTAATTTTAACCGTATACATCATCAGTGTCGTATAAGACAATGTCGGAAAAGCTGTGAGGGTGTGAGCGTATCGAATAAAAGAAGACGCTAGTATTATGCGGAAACTTAATCAGAGCACGAAGAGCTCATCCATCTAATAGCTCTAAATTGGTATATCATCATCGCAAATTGCAGCAAATAGAGAAACAGTCACGTAGCAGACCTGATGCTATATGAAGCCACATATACTACCACTACCAACGCGTGTAAGTTACCCCTAATTTTTTGACATCGCCCACTAATCGCGTTGCAGACTGCTATTTAAAATTAATAATTTATATCACGTGGAAGATTACGTGTATTGTACTTATAAGTTCAATTTTTGCTTCGACGCAATTAAACTTAGTTCTGGTAATATACCTAACACTAATGAAGAGCCGAACAGAACGGCCGTCTAAGCAGGTGCAAATTTCTCATCTCTACTCTCATATTAAATCGTATCTTCTCGTAATAAAAAGTCAACTACAGTAAACTTCCTTTTACACACAAAAAAAATGATATTCCTCGTAGCATTATAAACTCCGTTTCTATAATTATGAACCTCGTATTAAAAAGTTGTGTACACGTTATAAAACGTATAAAACGATCGTATATCTATTTAACATATCAGCAATAACTTAATTTACTCTAACTATGAACTAACTAGAGAAGACCAATAAGGCTATAAATCAAAATTGTAGTTATTTGCATGTAATAATATTATATTGTAATGACTCTCTTCTATGTTAACGTTTAACGTTTATCGTTTCTATTGTGGCTCAAACGAAATTATGTACCTAATAGCACGACTGTTTTAAGGCATAATTCAAACTCAATTAAAATATCAAATATCACATCATACAGTCATAATTTACAATTAGAAGACAACTAACATATTTTTTATCAAAACGTAAGGTAACAATGAATTTCCGCTAAATTATTCGTAGGTGTGGCGCAATATTTTCTAAATTGTTTATAAAAGAAACGAATATAGTTAATATTTTATCGTACACATTACGCACCCTACTAAAATAATTACAAGAATTATTATGCAATTGTTTAAACCGTAACTAATAACTCGGTTGACATTATGTTGAAGTCTCGCGTGCTATTATATTTAAAAGATCAGTTACACGGTTACACCATTGTTGAATTCTTTATGATTTCACAATGGCATCAAATTAAGAACAAAAACCTCCTTAAATCGACGGACTGATCTTTTGGAAAAATAAAAGTATGTGCTTGGCAACTCCGACTCAACTTAAATGACGTTCACAGAACCACCCACGTACAGGTCCACCCTGTATAATCGAAGGCACCATTTTCTCAGCCTTTAGAAGTTATAAAACGCCCTGTATATTCGCACGCTGTTCAAAAGAGAATATTGTGCTCTTTATTTTCTTATTGAATTAAATGTTGTCATCAACAATTTATTCCACGTCTCGAAAGAAGTAGTATATGAGGATTAAGCTACCGGCAAACGTACATGGATGTGGACTTAAAGTTTGCAATCTTCGAAAACAAGCACTTTGCTTTGCGATTCCGTATTTATCATCGTGTCAGTTTTAAAATGGTCTCGAAGAAAGTGTAAGAGACTGTTGTAAAATATTTTTCAACTTTTTTTTGTTCGATAAAGTAACGCGCGAATGAAAAAATACGAACAAGTTCACCTTCTCTCGAGACAATTGATAAAAATCTAAAACAAAATCATATTAAAGTAACAAAAATAAGAATTTGTTCACCTGTCCGATATACTGATATACACATTAAAATAGATATGCAAATACAAGTGTCATATACAGATACATACTTGGTACAAAATTTTATATGACAGAAGCAAAGAGCTGCCGACCCTTTGATTATAATTTTTATAAATTAATTAATGATGTCGCGTCACAAAACGTCACTTCTGGACCGGTGCCAACGCAGCTTATCTACTTATCCAAGAAATGATCACTTACCGTATATTCTGAAAGGTGATCAACATCTCTTGATATTTATATCTTCGATATCAATCTACCTCTGTCCTTTTGCATTCAATTTTATTAAAATATTAAGTCCCCCAAAAATAAAAATAAAACATTCTACATAATATATCTGATACGAATAATTTAAAAATAAACATCTAATAAAACTTTTAAAATATCTTCATGTTATTATTGAAAGAAAGCGTATACGTTTTCAAGTTTTATTAAATCTACTTCTTGATAATATACCAAAAGGAAAATTCTTTAAATTAAAATGTTTTGAACTTCAAATGCGGTTAAAGTAAGTACCTATTGCTCTATTGAATTTTCTTTTCGAATTTAAATATAATCGTAAAGAGGAAGTTGGGAAAGTTTATATTTTTATTTACTTACTCGAGTGGCTTTATTCGTTAAAAAGAAACAAAGCCCAAAAGAGTGCTTTCTTAATAACAAGTTGAGAAAATGGAATGAATAATTTAAAAATTTTCAACTTTAACTGCAGGTATAAAATGAGATCCAAGAATCGGGAACTTTGTACAGGATGTCCACGGATGGGGTTACAAAAAGAGAAAAAATTCTTATTTACAAAAAAATACAATTTTTATAAAAACTCTTGCTTGCTTTGAAACTCTCGTAACAGATTATTTTTTATTCATTTCTTACAGGAAATTTTTTCAAAATTCTTTAAATCAAAGTACCTACTGGGTGGGAAAAATTCGATGGTTCGTATCTTAGTATGGAGATATGGAGAAGTCGATAGCTAGAAGAGATATGGAAAAATGAATGGCGCATCCTGGTTCTCTTTTTTTGAGAGGAACTCAATGACGAAAACCCGGATTCGCGATCTTCTTTTTTTTTGAAGCTATAACTTAAAAATGTTTTGAAGATAATAAAGCCATATATTTCTTCTACTAATATTGTTGAAGTAGTCATATTAAAATGGAATCACTCTTCGGATGATTCGGAAGATATCATTCACAAGAAAGCTAAAAAAATATTATAATCTATAACTTAAAGTTCGATTTTTCGCTAAATGTTGATATCTCGGTTGTTGTTGAAGTTACAGAAAAAAATATTAGCGCATTCTTTAGGCACTTTTTTAAGGAAACTAAAATGAACCGATGGGATTTTTAATATCTTCGTTAGTTTCCATTTTATAACACAAAGTTGTGTTCTTTACAGATAGTTATGAATCTGACATATTTGAAAATCGTTTTTCATCCCCTTTTCAATGATATACAAGGTGATTCTAAAATGTTTACCCAACGGTTTAGTGGATATAGAGCAAGTCAATTATTGACGAAAAGCTTAATAAAGTTTTTCTCTAAGATGTCTCCTAAGGGAGATACAGTCCTTAGAAGGTGGTTCCCTGAAGAGAGTTTTTATTTAATATCTCTCAAACCGTTGAAGATATTAATTATTAATGTTGAAATTTTGCTTAACTACCAACTTTTTAATATTTAACAAGGCCACCTTAATAAGATTTTGGATGTCAACTAAGGGTATGTTATATCTGGAGAGGAGATGCGATTGTCCATATCGCTTCTAGTTATCGATTTCTCCATATAGTCCAGTCATTACGTCGGAAAAAAAGGTATATAAATGCAAGTGAACCGAGAAAGCTGATTTTTGGATATGTTGTAGAGGGGGCTCAAAAAAACCTTAACTTCACATTTTCGACCAAGATTTCTTATGAGCTTTCGCCGCCATCCTGAAAAAAGGGTCAAACTTGGTTTTTTCTCGATAACTCGGCTCTACTTCACGATACGAAAATTGTGCTCGTGTACTTTTTTGTTGCTTTTTTTTACGCTCTACAATTAAGATTTTATGAATTTTTAACCTACCGTTCATCGTTGTTGAGATATCGAGCGCGAAAATGAAAAATTGAGAGATCGAGATTTGTTTTTCAGTTTTCTTCTTTCTGGTGATAGATATCAAAAAAGTGTTTGAAATCAAACTTGTAGAGTATCTTAATACCTACAATGTGTTTTGTTTATCTTTCTAGAAAAAAATTACGTCTCGTAGCATCACGCCGCAAAGTCGGCAAGTCCGCGCGAAGTTTCGATTTCATAATAGTATTAGCTTGTAGTCCGGTCAAATTAGAAAAAATAAAAACATTAACCGGTAAAAATCTGGATTTTGGTATACAAGCTCATTATGGCTTCCGGATAAGCATACTAAAGTGCTAAATCGAAAGCTATTGCGCTTGGACCGCCATCTTAAAAAAAGATACTCTTTTTTAGTTTTTCGCCTATATCTCAGGCACTATTAATGATATCGAAGAAATGGTTTAGATAAAAACCATTGCTTATTAAATTTACTATAAAAAAGCTTCCATACATTTTTTCTCTATCTCCAATACTATCTTTCTATCAACAGAAAGAAGAAAACTGAAAAAAACAAATCTCGATCTCTCAATTTTTCACTTTCGCGCTCGATATCTCAACAACGATCAACGGTAGGTTAAAAATTCATGTAACCTTATTGTAGAGCGTAAAAAAAGCAACAAAAAAGTACATAAGCACAATTTTCGTATCGTGAAGTAGAGTCGAGTTATCGAGAAAAAAACAAATTTGACCCTTTTTTCAAGATGGCGGCGAAAGCTAATGGGAAATCTTGGTCGAAAATTTGAAGTTAAGCTTTTTTGAGCCCCCTCTACAGCATATCCAAAAATCAGCTTTCTCGGTTCACTTGCATTTTCAAATGTTTATAATGACTGGACTAATAAGAACCATCCAATTTTGCCCACCCTGTACTATACATACCTATTGCCTTACTAAAATATAAAACTATTGATATTCCGTTTCCTATAAAAGATGGATAAAAAATAATACGTGGCACGAGAGTTTTAAGATGAGCAGAAGCTTTTATGAAGAGTGTTCTTTTTATAAAACTAAAAATTTCTAATGCCTCGTTTCCACATGCGAGAAATGTCAGACAGACTATCAGTTAGAAACTTGTTTAATGTAAACCGGGCTGAGCTCTAAGTGCGAGAAAACTCTAGGAAGTCTTGCGGAAGTCGTTTGCAATACTGTAAATGTGCATTCTAAGCGAATTCTGCGTATTTTACAAAGCTAGTTTCTATCTGACAGTCTGTCTGGCACTTCTCGCAGCTTTTCGCTGCAACTTCTTGCAGGAGTTTTCATAAAGAGTGGATTTTTTTGACGAAATCATAAATATAATTTTTTTTCCTCTTTGTGACCCCATCCGTAGAGATACTGTATGTACTGTACTTAGACAAAATACAAAATTCGCAATGTATGCTTCCCGGAACAATATTACTACAACTACCAAAGATACTTTCATTTAGTGGTAAGAGTATTTACCATCCACATAGGCACATAGGTATAACCACACTATTTGAGAAAACATAAATGATGGTATAAGGCCATTTTTAATGTAGACGAGGAAAATTCGAGTACTACATTTCGGTTTTTGTCCAAAGTCGAGTTATATTCAACCGACAAAAAATAGCAAATAATAAATGAACCATCCTAAAAAGTTTCCTAGCAACCTAAATACCCTGAGACCATCCTGTACGGCAAAATAAAAGACGTGCTCGTTTAAAATTTTTGTAAAGCTGAAAAAAAAAGTACTAAATTGAACTCGTTTCCATTGGTAAAATATAGTAATAAAGAAAGCAGTTACATTCACATGTATGTGTGATACTAAAGGGAACTAAAGGCTCAATTTAGCAACCCTTTTAGAGTAGTTCGTCGCTGTGAATAGAAAACGTTTTGCGATACCGAACACCGGATTTAGGACAATATCCTTACTACGTACGCGATAGATACTGATTACAATCAAAAATTCTGGTCAAAGGCGGCCGCGCTTTGGCAAAACGAATCCTTTCCGGACCTGTTTGTTTGCCACTGCAGAACTTTCATTAATTTCGTATAATTGGCGAGCAAATCAATTAATTAAAAGTTGTTTTTCTGCCTTATTAAAATTAAATTAAAAGCTGTTAAAAATTTTTAGCGCTAAAATGGAATGTTTGTTATCGGTGTTTGTTGGTGCACGCGGTAACAAAACAACGATCAATTGTACAATTTTCAAATAAAAATAGTTATGCATGTGTGGATTTAGTATCGAACAACAGTTAAAAGGCGAATTGTACAAGCTTATGTGCTCTATAAGCTTTCACGATCTGGTCAGACAAAGGTGGCTTCACACGAACGATAAAATCCGCGACTAATTAATTATTCTTGGTGCATTGTACTTTATCAATTAGTTGCGGATCCGTTGAAAGAATTGCCACTGCTGTTACTGAAGCGCAACAATCGACTTTTTGTGGCGGTAACAGAATTTTGAATTGTGACTACCAAAATACATTTATCGATTTAATTTAATAAAATAAACGCAAATAATATACTCGGTCCATTAAAAAAGTTTTTTTGAGAACACTTAAATTACTTAAATAGGTGCTAATGGGCACTTGTTATAGCTCACGGGCGCATTGACAGATGCGCGGTTAGACGTATTTCGTCATTACGGCAATTAGAATAAATTAACTACCAAATTAGCTCGACTACATTTCAGTTTACACGTTGTTTTATACTTCGCTTCTTCGCTACCTGCAATTTAGATTTCTGTTTAGGGTGGAATTAATGTAAGTTTAAGATCAAAAGAATTTTACTTGAGGGATGATGTGACGATGTGAGTTCACCTCTCTAAATACGTAATTCGAATGTAAAAATTACACGTTTGCGAGGTTCAAATTTACATTTAAATTCTACCCTCGAACGTAAAATGGAAAACCGTAACATTTCGCTTTGCACGACATAATTAGTTGGTAAACATTGCAATTACGGTTTTTCCTAATGGTTAATAATAGGCGTTTCACTCGAAAAAAGTTCAAAGAAAACCAACGTTTTTACTTAAAATTATTATGGCGGTAACACAATTTGTGCAAAAACACAAAAATAAATTGCAACTACAAGAGAATTCAAGATCAGTCGAGTTTGAGCTTAAAAAAACTTTCTTCAAAAAGGCAATATCGGTCTCTTTTTTCCATTATTTCCATTTACACGAGCTTTTTTATTAATCAATCTGGAATAAGATTCGAGAGCCTCGGGATAAAATAAACATTAAGTGGGATTGCTGTACCTACCGCCGTTTAAAGCGATTTAAAATTGATATGAGAAAATGATGTCAGGTGGTCTTTTAATCTCGCTTTTAAGTAGTTAGTCCAACTATCCAACTGTTAATTAAACATTAAAACTGCCGATAGATAAAGCAATTTAAATTGCAATTACAACAGCAAACCTATTTAGTCACTGTGCTGCCCTAATGCGAGTGTGTGTATAGAATGCCATGCGCTTAATAAGCTTGTTATCAGACAAAGCTTTAAAACTTGGTTATTATTCAATAAACCCAGGGTACTGTAGCGAGCACACTCTCGTTACATAAAAAAACTGTTAATCGGATTGTAGTTCGTCTAACAAAGCTCGTGCAGAAATGAAGCACTTGTGGAGAGTTTTTGGTAAATTTTTTCATTTTTATATGTTGAAGAATGAAGACATGAAAATTGGAGTCTATTAACGAATTGAAGGTGTTCGTAAAATGAAGATATTATCACGCAACCTCCAGTACTGGCAAAACTCAAGATCGGACACGCAATTTTAAAAGTTCATATTTTAGTCAAAAACCAAGAAAGTAAATCGCTGTCGCATAGGAAAAAAATGATTAAAAATTATAGATTCCCACATAGCGCTGAATAATTTCTAGTAAATTTTAAAAGGACAAAAGGGAGCCATTAGCTCCCTCTTTTAAAATATTTAGGAACAAGTTGAAATTTAATACAGGTGATTATCTAATTATCTGCACGCATCAATGATTCCACCAGATGGTTAGTAACTTGGAAAACCAATCATTTTTCAAAAAATTTTAAAACTAATTTCTAGATGATTATATTGCAAAAAGTTAAAGCAAAAAAATATACGAAACAACAAAAGAAATCAAATCCTACCTGTCAGATGATTTCCTGTAAACTCAAAATCGTCATCTTGATCCCAGTGCTTCAAAGAGAGGTTAGACAGCGGTGTAGCGTTCGCAAACTCTAAATTAGCAAAATGCCAATCCAAAATTTGTCTATCAGTCGAAGATAAATACACGTCACTAAAATAAAATCTGATTAGCACATTTAAAACGTAACAACCCAATAACTTACCTTGGTGGCGAATTTTCTAGCTCTTTTAATTTTTCTTCCAACTCCTTAGCTTGCTCTTCCAATTTATCCCACTCTTGTGCATAAGCATTTAAGTCTTTCAAACTACTCCTATACGCAAATTCAAGTTCAACATTACGTTTACTAATTTCGCCTAACTCTTTTAACTTAATATTAGTTTCTACCATATGTTCTCTTATATCGACTTGTAGCTGGTGCACACCTTTCAACTTTTCCTGAAGCGCTATAACCGATTTTAAATGCTGAATTTGTTTTTCTTTCACATGCTTTTCTTGCAACTTAATAACCCACTCTAAAGCTTGTCCTAAGCTCACGGGTTTATTTCCTGCGTAATTAAAATCTAATTGATGAGATAAATAAGACGTCGCTTCCAACAAACGATTAAATTCGCGCTCGACCATTTCATCTTTATCTTTGTCTACCGTATCTCCACTCGACTGATAAAGGGGACACTTTTGTCTAATTCGATGCAATTCCATGTCTATTTGTTTACTTAATACAGTTACGGGATTACCACCGAGTCCAGTCACTACCATCGCACCCAAATCGGCTATGTAATTACCTACAACAAGTAAAGTCTAATCATCTGTTTTAAGATAAAATGGTTATTATTTTTACCTTTACGAAAAGTAGCTATGCGACCGCCAACACGGTCACGAGACTCCAACACAATCACCTCCATTCCAAACTGCTGCAACTGTCTTGCAGCCGCAAGTCCAGCAATTCCAGCTCCGATAACAATAACTTTACCGTATTTCTGAGTGGGAAGAGGTTTTAACCGTTTAAAAATACCAAAATTAATAAAGCCGTTCCTTTCTAGAAATGCATGAGTACGCTTAACAAGAGGAGCATCACTATTGTAAGGAGGTTCGATTTTATCCATACAATGCTTCTCCAAAACCTGCTGTTTGGGATTTTCTAGCCACATTTGAAGAATACGATTGCGAACATGTAGATAAACTTTAATGCTCGCTAAGGAAGACTGAGCAATGTCTGGAAAAGAAGCAGCTTCGATCGACGTCATCTTATCGTAAGGCATTCGACTTTGAAAGGCTGCACCTTCGAGTCCCGAAAACAATTCACGTACAACAGGGTCGTCCAACTCTGATTCTGGTTCAGCTTCTTTCTTATCATCTTTTTTTACTTCTTCCTTTTTAACTTCTTTCTTAGTTGTTTTGGAAGAACTTGGTGCAGAGTTCAAATTTAGTTTCTTTTCGGACGCTAGTTTGGGTTTTTCGGGAATGGTATCACTTTCGTCATCAACAACTTCGACTTTTTCTTCAGTTTCTTTTAATTCAATCTAAAATTTGAATTTTAAGAAAAACGTAACCTCAAAATTAAAATCGTGTTTAATTTATATCCACTTCATCGTTTAAATTTTTAGGAAATTGCAAATACCTTCGCTTTTTTTCGGCGACTCATTTTCTAAGTTTTCTTAACGAATTGATATGTTATTTGCCGAAAATAAACTTGTTTTCCTCAAATTTGACGTAAAAACAAATAGTGTTTGGTTTTGGTTGGTTATTACGAGGAGTCGCGCCGGTTACACCAGAACTACGACAAGTTAGCGTTTGAACTACTACTACCATTACTAGAACTACTACATAATTTTAATTTCTGTATATAAAGTTGCCTATCTTTAAGGTGAAATATTCAAATTTTTGAAACAATCAAAGATCCGGAGTTCCGCTGAGGTCGAAAACTAGGATTTATCATTGGACTTTAATCATGCACAACATACCGAAAAATCATAACTACATATTCTATCCGGTTATTTTTGAAGTCTTTTTATCTCGTACTATAGCACCAAATTACACTGCATCGGTAAAACTTAATAAACAATTTATTGTTATATCTTTTATTATTTTATAATATTGTGTAAGAATGCTGCAAAAAGCAGTTGAAATAAAAAATTAAAATACAAATGAACGATATCTTTTATTGTTATTTTATTATAGTTTACGTTTTTTAAATTTGTGAAGTTTGTCCGTTGCTTGTCTAAAAGTGTCATAGCGTGGAGTTGTAGGTTCTTCTTCACTGGATGATGAAGTATCTGAAATTAAAATAGTTCTTTTTCTTTCTGTGACAGCTGCAGTTAAAGGTCGTTGTTCGTTGTTTACAGTTGTAGTATCCGATAGTTCAGCCGTTATAGCCGAAAATAGGGTTTGAGCTGCAACTGTGAGGGAAATTAACCTCATATATTTTTTAATCCAGTCATCGGCTGCTTCTACTTGACCGGGCGAACTAAACCATTACAGTTAAATGGAGCAACAAGAAAAGCAACTTACTTAGAAGTTAGAGATACCTTGGTCTAATATAACCTTTCCAATTTCGGTGCAGATTCTTTCGTGTGGAATCCAATTGTGCACTTAGGGTGCACTAATTTTCAGTTTTGCACCTCTACGTATTCTAAAATAACATCCAAAGTACAGGTTAGCCATTTCAAAGTTCAATTATATTTGTATTTTTTTTGAAATACGTGAATCTTAATAAGTGAATTGCATCAGTATTTTACAATTTACACCTCTCAAAATTGCGTTAGGCTATAGAGCACCAAGTTCTTATTTAGTAGGTATGTATTATTAATCGATTCGCTCGACGGAATAATAATGGCGTGGTAAATAAAAATAAGCTGAAATAACACGTGCTGCCATCTATTGACTTTGATAATTTGAATGGCCCCTCTTGAGTAAAAATTTTACCGAAATAGGATGGGAAAAAGTTAAGGTAAACAAAAAGCGGAATAGAAGCAGTCCTGGCGTAAATATAAGCAATGCAAAAAGACAGGCTTCTATAAAAGACTACTGGCTAAATAAACAGATAACCACTAAAAACTCATTTAAAAAGCTAACTGAGACTATTGATGAAGACCACCCTGACAATATACTAAAACTGATCAAGTGAAACTAGAGAAACCACCTCCTATTTTTGTAAATGGGGTAGAAAATATCTGTCCTCTAATAGAATTACTCGAGAAAATAGCAAAAAACAACTACACAATTAAAATCCTACATTAAAATCAAGTAAAAATACAGCCAACATGTTCAGAAAAGTATCTACCAATTATATAAATGCCTTGAAAGATAAGCAAACGCAATGTCACACCTACCAAACGAAGCAAGATAAAAATTTCAAAGTAGTCCTTAAAGGAATTCATCCTACAACTCCTTCAGAAGCAATAGCTAAAGAATTGTGTAAGATGGATCATAAAGTTAAACGAATAACAAACATTTTACACCCACAAAATAAAAATCTTTTACCTATGTTTTTTATAGAATTGGAGGCCAAGATAACAATAAGAATATTTATAAAATAAACCGATTGCTTAATACTGCGACAACCTACAAAAAACGCGAAATACCGCAGTGTACCAGATGTCACTCCTAACCCACAAGTAATTACAACAAGATACACACAACCTGAAACATCGTATGCACAAATACTATCTGAACAACCAAAACAAAACCAAGAAACAAACATAAAACAGCAAGAACATTCAGAATCATAGAATCAACCAGTAAGCTAGAACAAGTGATGGTTCAGCTAATAGTTAGAATGGATAGCATGTTAAACCTGCTAACAGCCATGATGTCGAAACTAAATTAATGGCTAGCATTATTAAAATTGGTGTATGGAATGCTAATGGATTGAACCTAAAAGCTCAAGAACTAAAAATATTTCTAAATTTACACAACATAGACATCATGTTTATTTCTGAAACCCATTTCACCAAAAAAAGCTACCTTAAAATTTCAAAATATAACATTTATGACGCACCCAGACGGAACCGCTCACGGAGGCTCGGCTCAAACACTATGAAAACCAAAATTTTATCAAACATTATCTTCAGGCTACTAGCGTCGTTGTGGAAGACTGGCTTGGACCTATCACTTTTACTGCTATCCAAAACATTCAATAAAAAAAGATCAATACACTGAGTTTTTTAAAACTCTTGGCAACAGATTCATCGCAGGAGGTGATTACAACGCCAAACACCCTTGTTGGGGATTAAGATCTCACCCTCCTACTCCTAAAGGTCGTCAGCTCTACATGTCAATGCTTGAAAATAATCTCCTACCATTGTCAACAGGACAGCCTACCTACTGACTAACGGACAGGAGAAAAAACTTGACGTCATAAACTTCTGCGTTGTTGGAGGCATATCAGAAAACTACTTAACAATAGAAACATGTCTAAATCTAACTTCTGATCACTCTCCCATTATTATATAAAGTTTAATATCGTGTTTTACCAGAATGGGACAGGCAATTTGATGCTGTCTATCTCGAATAAATTGAGTTACTTTTTTCAAATTAAATATAAAGATTAGTTAAATTTTAGGATTAGTTCTGCCAAAATACGAAAATTGCAGTGGTGTAGTATTAATGTCTTTTAAACAAATTAAACGTAAAACGTGAAAATAAATTACTACTGCAAGTCCATGTCTCCACTCTTAATAAAGACGGGACTGTCAGAAAATGACATTTGCACCCTAGTACTTACCAGTAACAGTCTGATTAATTTGGGCTTTAAAAAAATTTAAGGAAAAATTTGAAACTCTAGACGTGTCCGGAATCGATGGGCCTAGGCAGTCTCGTTTATTTAGACTTACTAAACCATTATTAAGTGGATATGTTATTTATGCAGCACTTCCATTTGTATCAACTACACAGATGGAAATGGAGGTAAGTTTTTCGTACATATTAAATAACAAGGTACCTTTTGACTTTTAATCGTACAAATTAATGAATCACAGAGTCAGTACTAAGTACAAGTTAGTTGAACGTTAATATGACCGCCCGTGTCAAATGGTTTGACTTTAAGTACCACGCTTACACAATCCAATAAAAGTTGCATTAACGCAAATTAGTTTAAATTGAAAATGTAGGTAATAGACCATTGAAATTTCTTTATTTCTAAGTAGCTATACCGTAACATGCCATCGTGTGTATTATTTTAAAATAAAGGCACCACGTTGAAATTGATAATTATAACAGACTGTGGATAAAAATAAATTGCGAAAATTTATCAGTTTTATGATAAGCGATTTTCGAGTGTTAAAGTTTGTTGTTCTATACCTTTTCACATTTGCCTTAAGTAACAAAGGTTCTTTGCGCAACTAAATTTTACAATTAGATTGATAAAATTGCTTTGATTGGAACTGAACTGATAATGAATTCATTAGTTTCCCGTGACTGTAAGATTTTCATTTTGATAACGCAAGTTGCAATTTTTAATTCAGTGATTCAGTGTCGAGCAATTTGTTAGTTTAATGTTTAACACCAATAATAGCGCGACAGCAAGGCAATATGAGTGGTTGTTAAGGCATAATAATTATTTATAATGGTTAATTTATTCCATAGTGACAACTTAAGTTCTTACGGTTGAATTTATTTCGCGAATCTCGTTTAGTAAATTTTGTTTAAAATGTCCGAATCTGATCATACTTTAGATATTATTCTAATCGAATTGGGGCAATTTGGAAAATATCAATGTTTTCTAATGACGTTATTTGCTGTTGCTATTACAATTTATTCTGCTCTTCATATTACGTTTGTGTTTACTGCTAAGGATCTCGCTTACAGGTGAGCTAAACATTTTTTTCTTTAATTGCAAAATAATTAGTTTTATTACTTTCTTATCAAACGCCTGCAGTTCATTTAATTAAATGGCAGAGCTCATCGACTTCTCTAAGTTCGCTATTTTCAACTTAACAACAATAATTTACCTTTCTAATGCTACTTAAATTGAAGAATATTGGGAGTTTTTTATAACTATTAAGTATATATTTAAAAAGTTGAATTAGAAAAAGAATAGATTACAAAATACACAATCGTACATGTTCAGAGCTTTCCGCAACACTTAACTTTCAAATTGCAATCACAGTAATGCCAAAATTAATGGAGTGTATGATGGCACGTAAAGAAATTAATTTTAAATATGTTGAAGTTTTTTAAGTTTTCACTCAATTCTCCCCTGACTGGGTATCCAGTGCAGGGTCACAGAGTTGCGCACCGAAAGGGCCTGCACGCCTGCAGATTTTGCGAACATCACATAACATTTTCTTTTGCGTCCTGGGATGTGTGCCATAAATGCCCGCTCTGGACTAGTACGTCACAGCAATATTAATTTACGTATAATATCGAACTGCGATGAACTGATTCAAAGAAGTTTTTGTTTCCGCTATTAGTAGCTTTCCAAAATTTTCAATTTTAGTGATACTCGGTAAATTTGCGCCTATCAGTGCCACAAGGCCATTTAAAATTTACCCGAATAGAAACATCCTGTCAATATATGAATTTGTTTAAATAAACTCAAAGTGTTTTCAAAACGGTCGCAAGGTTTTGACTTCCTTTAAACATAAGCTTCGCTTCTGTTGGGCCCCCAACGAATAATTCGTAGGGGTCTCTTAATTTATTTAATCAAAAGGCCCTCGCAGACTTAAACCGTAAATCCATCTCCTCTATCCTTTGCACGGCCTATTTTAGTAAAGTATTTAATTGTTTGTTTAGAACTGATATTGTGGAGTATTTAGACGGTATATCTTTCGAAATTTATTTGTTTAGTTTGGTTAATCAACGGTTTAGTGCATTACCTAGGATTATCTTGTTATAATAAAAAAATTTATCGACGGTAGCATCATGGTTTAGTAAAATTTATTTTAATTTCAATTATTATTTGTACACTTTGTTGATGGTTATACATGTTAATGACTTCGTGGAAGAGCTCATACAGCCAATTTTTGAAATTTAGCGGAATATTTTGGTTTTGAGTAGGTACCTCACTACTTGTAACTTGTGACGTAATTTCAAAAGCTTAAGAGGGATTGTCCCGAAGTGTACCCCTCAAATCTGCCGAGACATAAGGGGAATATCCCTGCCAACGCCGATATAGCACCTGCTTAAGACGGCGTGATCATTGGGTAGAGATAATACACCACTATTCATTTAAATTAAACGTTTCTTTAACTGCACAAAATTTCAAACAAAATTTGCGGTTACAATTTTTATTAGGTACCTATATCATTTTAATAACAAATTTCTTAAACAAAAATTGTTTTAATCGTAGTAAGCAAATAATTCACATTATTCCAATTATTCTTTGAAAGCCGGTTTAAAGTTAAAAAATTTAAAAAATTGTCTAAAAAATTTATTTATCGCTCATAACTCGAAAATACGCACTTTATAAGAAAACTTCTCTTATGGAAAAATAAAGCTCATTAAATTACAAATTTTTAAATATTTAGGGTTAATTAGTTAGATAGATCTAATACGTTGTAAATGAACCCCAACATACACACATAAGTGAAAAAACTTTAATGAGAAAATTTGTTTTCCACCGAGTGCCTCGGGAATCGAAATTAGCAAAATCTTGGGTCGATTCCCGAGGCACTTGGTGGAAAACAAATTTTCTCATTTAAAGTTTTTTCACTTATGTGTGTATGTTGGGGTTCATTTACAACGTATTAAAGCTCATTAAATTTTTTACAAATAATATCTCTTAAATTTTCTTCCTAGGGTGAATAATTTAGGCGCCAGGCTAGGCGCGTTAAAGTTAAAAAACTTACAAAATTGGCCAATAAATTTATTTATCGCTCATAACTCGAAAACTACGCACTTTATAAGAAAACTTCTGTTATAGAAAAATAAAGCTCATTCAATTTTCTACAAATTACATCTCTTAAGTTTTTTTCTTAGGGTGCATAATTTAGGCGCTAGGCTAGGAGCGTTCAAGTTAAAAAACTTACAAAATTGCCAAAAAATTTATTTATCGCTCATAACTCAAAAACTATGCACTTTTAGAGAAAATAGTGAAAATAAGGTAGATACAATTTCCTACAAATTATGTCTCTTAAGTTTTTTTTGTCAAGCAAACAGTTGAGGTGGTAGAGCACGTTGAAGTGTAGGTTATATCGGACATAGCGTGTCCGGGAGGCAGAATGCCGAAATACAAAAATATAAAATGTTTGATTTTTAACGCGAAATGAGTAATAAAACCGACCGTCTGCTTCTTAAATATGACAGCATTAACTTGGGGGCGGCTCGAAAAGGGTGGATTTTTGCTCTTTTCTCAGTTTTCCGCTTATAACTTCAAAACGACGCACTTTTTGAGTAAAGTGCGTCTATGAAGTGAACTAGATAAAATTTCTAGCTAACAATATCAGAAAGGTTTTTTCTCAGACGAACGGCTTAGGCGCTAGAATGCGTTAAAAAAATTTTTTTTTTCGCTTATAATAGATAATCTGAAAATTACGCACTTTTAGTGATGTTATATACAAAAATAAAGTACATTCAATGCCCTACTAATTATGTCTTTTAGGGTGGTTTTTTTTGGGGGGGGGGGGAGATCCATGGAGACTTTGGAATTTATTTTATAATAACGTATTTTAGGACTGTATCAATTTTAAGCTCTATATACGAATTTTTCCGAATTTCTACAATTTTTTGTCTACTTTGACTAGACTATGGCTATGGGTCATTTAAAACTAGTCAAACTTGAAATTGCTATTTTGAAAATCGACTGCCTTTATCAAAACAAGTCCTATATTTTGCCTATACAGTATACAGAATTTTCGGTTGAGAAGTAGCGTCAACTTGCAATCCTTAAAAAATAGGTTTTTGCAAAATAAATTAAAATTATTCTGCTTGATTTCAGTAATAAATAATTAAAAATTAAGGTTTTTTTCTCTCTTAAGTTGGACAGAGGTCCAACACTAATTTGGTATTAATTGCTCAAAATGGATCTCATTTACTTGAATGCAAGGAGCTTCAGCATTTTCGGAGAAAAGTTCTATTTTATGAATGTTTTTTGGGATAAAATTTTAAGAAGGGGAAATGTCCTAATTTGGTCCTGTACAGTCCTGATAAGAACTTACTATAGAAATTTGTCAGTGATTTTCTGGAACACCCTGTATACCTACTGTATATTCCTGTTATAAAAAAAGTTTATTTTATCGATGCAATTTTGTTAGTGACCGAAACCAAATTTCATCAATTTCGCTTTTAGTAGTTTAACGCCAAGAAATTAAACTTTTAAAAAATAAAATTATTTTCGATTATAATAAATTATATTACTACTTTTCGAATAATATCAGCTGCTAAAACTCTTGCCGCTACAAGTAAGACAGAGAAAATACTAGTATTTATTTGCTGTCCTTTAGTGTTTAAAACCCGCCTAGTCTCCAAGTGGTGGGGACATACAATTTTGAAAGACCAGAAATTTTCTCTAAAACATCAAATCGTAGTGCCACTGTACCAGAAAATGTAATTGATAGTTTTTGATAAAACTTTTACTAAATTATTCTTAAATGTATAAACTAAAATGTGACGAATTTTTTTGCCGAAATTCTAGCTACAAGTACTAGAAAAAAAATAGCAAAGATGAGCTACTTTTTGAAAGTTTGTCATTTTTTTACACTAAAACTATTCAAGTTATCCTACAAAAACTTCGTCAGATTTTAGTTTGAACCTTCTTCTAAGTGGTAAAAAAAATTTGTAATATAATTCCTATTAATAAGGACGCTAGAGTGGCACTACGAATGCATGTTTTGGACAACTTAAAATCCGGAGAGATCCCTCTTAACCAACGTATAAGTTGGTCTGTACCTGTAGAGTTACTAAAAATGATACACAAGGTGTTATGTCTCTGAAAGTCGAAACCTACTCACACGTAAATCATATAAATCAATCAATATTTCTAGTAAAAAGTAATAGCAAACCTCTAACAGTATAGGCACATTAATTCAGTAGATAAACAGCAAGTTTGCTCCAAATATTCTAGCTGGAACTGATAGATTTTGTAAAGTCCTTTGAAAAAGCTATTGATTGATACCAAACAAAATTCTTTTTATCAGATTACATTTTTTTAATTCTAAATCTAAATAATTTTATGAAAAATTTGATATCTAAAAACAAAAATTTTGACCAGAAAATAACAACAGTCCCCTTAAAACTTTAAAAATGCTTTATTGTCCCCGAAACTGTATTGTTGGTATCGTCACTGTTTTCAAGGGCTTAATTATGTTTAATTTAAATAAAACGCGCTTAACTATTACGATAAAATATAGTAGATTTTAGTGCTTTGGTTTGTAAACAGTTTCGATAATACCTACTTCAATTACGGCTTACTTACAGTGACTCGGTTCAGTTTAAATTTAATTTCACAAAATTGAATAAACTTTTATTTAAATGCCAGAAATGGATGGTACTTTAGATATTATTCTAGACGAATTGGGGCAATTTGGAAAATATCAATGTTTTCTAATTACATTATATAGTGTGGCTATTGCATTAGATGCTGCTGCTCGAATTTCGTTTGTGTTTGCTGGAAAGGATGTCACTTACAGGTAAACTATAAATTAATAAATTCACATTTATTAGTACATGTTAGATACGTAATTTTTATTACTTTTATTCTCAAGTAGGCCATAGGGCAAAAAAGTACATTATTTGTGAACAGGGCCGGCCCAAAGCAGCCCGCAGGGCTTGCGACGCAGCCCTGACGAGCCCTGGGTGTCCTAAACGTATTAATTATTTATGAATATTATACCTTATTTTGATAGTGATGGTGAATAGAACTGTATGAGTAGATGCATTTAATACTAGTCAATCCAAATTCGAGTTGCAGTGGAGGTAAACAAATTCATGCAGTATGCAGGCCGCACGTTATATGAGCTGGCACATGGAAGAGCTAGTACGTTAAACAGAGGCGGATTTTGTCTTTTCAAGTCTTTTTGTAGTATATTGTGTATAATATAAAGTATTATGTATAGTGACTGACCAGTATGATCGCTATGAAGGCAAAAATCCAGTTCGATTCTCAGCAGGCCTATTTAAATTTGCTGCATCTGTCGGCGCTAAGAACCCTAGCGCCGGCCCTGATTGTGATATAGCTATAAAATGCTCTGAGAAGACACAGTTCTTGAGATAATCTGAATGATCTAGATTAGATCATTTTAAAAATAAACATAAATATGTTAATAATTCATTTCTTGTAAGAGTCAGATCTATTATGGGAGTTTGAGGACAAGCAAAAATTTTTTGATGAATCAAAAATAAGGACTTTTCTCTCTTTGTAACCCGTGAACATACTAAATATAATAATGTATTTTTACCAGATAAATAAATAATTTAATTTGATAATTAAATTTTTTTTGCAAACTACCTACATCTGACAGTAAATTAATATTGTGGTTAATGCAAATACCATGCCCAATTGGGGGCTAAATCGATTGTTAATCGAGTATGAAAGGTTGTACCTACTTCTTTAATAATACTTTCTTTTTATTCGCTTTCCATTCTAACGACAAATTTGTTTATTTCGGGGGTCTCATAACTCATATTCGTACCCTTAAAACCTCTGCTTTTTGCACGAAATACCTTTATAACCTCTTCAATTGTTTATCGTCGTTTTTGAGTATTTCTAAATGACTGTCCTTATGAGAAAATCCCTAAGAACATTGTACATAGAAAGTTAATTAGTTAATTAAGTGTGATTATTGTATTAAAAGATTATAAACTTGTATAAATTACGATTTACGAATCTCTACACTACATGACATTGTAAAGTACGTTCAAAAATGATCGGAAGTTGAAGTTTTGATTTTGAAAAAATGTTAATAACCAGGTGTTTTGGTAAATAGTGTTTTTCTACGAGGTTTTCGGTAAAAACATTTAATGAAAAATAGATGCTTCCAAATACCAACTGTCTACCATTTCTAATTTGTGTTTATTTGCAATGCCGAAAAATAGGAGTCGGACACATTTTGCTTGGTAACAATGGTAACAGCTAAGGCGTCATCCGGAAAGGACTTTAAACATCCATAGAATCATAAGTAAAATACAAAATATTGTGCTAATCAGAAATTAAGTAGTCAATTAAGACGCCAACTTTCAGAGTGTAGAGGTAGAGTGGGGTAAAACTCCTAGATATTTCTATACAGTCTGTTAACAATCGTTTAGTTGAATTATTTGAAATGTTGCACTGGTCGCTGTGCGCGAATGGAAGAGATGCGACAGAAAAAGAAAGCAAATACTATTGAGTCTAATAAGATACGAAGAGAAACAAAGCATATTTCTGAGCGTTAAATCAAGTTTTGAAGGATATAGTATTCGTCTCTTTTTAATGTAATTGCTATTGCGCTCGCTCTTATAGATATTCCTATCCGCAGGTCGCATGTTAACGGGCTGTATATGAGGCTAAGGCGACTAAGCCGTCGGCTTTCGCCGATATCTTGCGGCATTTTTCTCATACATTTTACTTCAAATTTCAAATAATGTCCTACGCAAGTTTTTGTCTAAGGTTAACCTTACCTTCTACCTTGCCTTTGGCCTAAGCAAAGGACAAAGCCGTTCTTTCTAACAGAAAAAGTGTACTAAGAAAAAAATAAGTCATCACTTATGTTATTATTTTGACAGATGCAATGTCCCCCAATGTGAGTCCGCCATTCCCGAATACAACCAAAGCTGGTTACAATACGCCATACCACACGAAAAAGACATACCAGCAAGATGCGAAAGGTACAGATACATAGAATCGCCAGACGCAAATTCATGTAACGAGAACAATTTTGATCGTAATTTAATCGACTCGTGTGACGAATACGTTTATAAAACGACGGAAAAGTCAATTGTTAACGAGGTAAGCATAAATAGAATTAGGTACCTCGCCTGTAACAAGTATTTTAATTTCAGCTCGATATACATTGTAATAATAATCAATGGAAATTGACTGCAGTTGGTACAGTCAATGGTGCTGGATTATTTGTAGGCTTGCCTCTATCCGGATACGTGTCGGACAAGTTAGTTTTATATGAAAGCTCTACAACAATTAGTTACAAAATAATAGTATTTTTCAGATATGGTCGTAGGACAATTTTAGTAATTGGCATGACTTTGACTTCAACAATAGGTATAATCCAATCATTTGCTACGTCGTACCTTTTCTATGTTATATGCGAATTTTTGGCAGCGGCCGTTAGTTCTGGAGTTTATAGCTGCGCCTTCATTTTAGGTGAGTTAATTTAGTTACGAAATTAGAAGTCCACGACATGATCATTTTTAAAGGTGTGGAGTTGGTAGGACCTAAAGGACGCGTCTTGGCCGGAACTTTAATCTGTTGGGCTTATGCTTTAGGAGAAGTGCTCGTAGGTGGAACTGCTTGGATTCTTCAATCATGGAGGTAACTTCTATAATAGTGCAGGTGAAATCACTGGTTGAAATTCACGAAATGAAGCAAATGTCACAACATCGATTCAATTTTGAACTGATCAGATCTTTTTGTGTCAATAAAAGTTAACTTTTCTTTGCTGCTTTTGCTTGTCGGTGTTCTTCATATTACGACACTGTGCGCATCAGCATGACCATTAAAAGTCATCATTTAGAAATGTCAAGCTGTTGAGCTCTGAGCTCTGATCCATTTTTCGAATTTCGTGTAAATGCGCATTTGTGTTTCACTTAAATTTTAATTGATGTTTACTTTCAGACCTTTAGTTCAAATAATGTACGGGCTTGGCTTCATCTGTATCTTTTACTATTGGTTGACTCCCGAATCGGTTAGATGGCTCTTAGCTCGTAAAAGGTATCCAGAAACTATAGCGGTGTTAAAGAGAGCTGCTAAAATAAATGGAAAGCCAATAACTCAAGAAAGTTTAGAAAAGTTGTGTTTGGAGGAAAATAACACGGAAGTTGTCCACTATCCAATTCGGGAACTATTCAAGTCGGTAAAATTAGTCTTGAGGTTTATAAACTGTTGCTTTAGTTGGATCACTTGTGCCTTTTTATTTTATGGATTGACACTAAACTCGGTCGCTTTGTCAAATAATAGTTATCTAGACTTTATTTTAACATCATTGGTTGAAATACCGGCGTATGGCTTGGTTTACTTATTTGTCGATAGATTTGGAAGAAGAATTTGTCTGTCTTGTTCATTTTTCCTTACGAGCATTTCATGTATCGCATTTATTTTTGTTCCAGAAGGTAAAATTAAGTTACGAAAGTTGTCGTTATTTTTAAACCAACCTCTTACTTCTTTAGATTACTACTGGGTAAAATTAACAACTTATTTGTTAGGAAAATTTGGCGCAACGATCGCTTTTGCAATTTGCTACATTTTAACTAGCGAAATTTTTCCAACAAAGTTACGCCACTCCTTATTAGCTTTTGCGTCCATGTTTGGTCGCATAGGTAGTATGATATCGCCTCAAATGCCATTATTGGTAAGATTAGTTAATAATGCGTAGTTTTGAAAAATTATTCCATTAACGTTAACAGGAGGAAATTTGGAAACCTCTTCCGTTAGTTCTTTATGCAACGATGGCCACAGCGGCCGCACTTTTAACGTTACTATTTCCTGAAACTGTAAATACAAAACTTCCCGATACTATTGAAGAAGCCGAAAACATTGGAAGAAAAAACAAAGCATGATTGGGAAAACTCAAGTTTGAACTTGAAATGAATAAAGACTGGTGTCAAGTACAACATCGCTTGTGCATGTTTTACTTTACATAAATTGGGAGTTATAAGTATTAATAGTAGGTATTAAGTACAAGGATTAATACCCAATGTAAATATAAAAATAAAATTTAGTTTATAAAGGTCCTTTTTATTTGTGATTAGTGACTAGTAATTATCACAAGGCCTAGATATTTAGGCCATTTTTTGAAACTTACCCTATTAGAGCTTATAGAACAACGCGCCCGACTTTTAAAAAGACGTACTCCAAGTTTCAAATAAGAAATACAAACACCAATTAATGTGGATTACCCACACCCCACACCCCATATAAAAGTCAAACAAATTACCTAAATCGACCGCGTTATTTGAACTTTTTATTTAATTAAAAATTAAAGGGTTTAGGGAGAATAAATCGACTTAGCAATTCTAAACCATTGTGAAATTCTATAACTAAGGCACATGTTAGTTTTCATTGATGGTCTATAGTGAACTTATTGCATGTACAATATATCGATCAAACTCATTTATAAGTTAGTTTGGAAGAAGGTTAGAAGTTAAAAGTATATATACTTACATTATCTAACGAAAATAGTAGTAGAAACAAAATGAAATTTCTACTTGGCGTCGTTTCCGCTTGTCTAATTTCAATAATCATAACATCAAAAAGTTTAGTTCGAGGCCAGCATTCGGGTGCTTACGAAGGTAACTGAATTAATTTTACGGCAACAAATTTAATTTTTTCGCTTTAGGTGAACTAAATTACTACTGCAACTCGGTGGGTGATTGTAGAAGTTTTGGGTATGTTTGTCAAGAGCGAAGTTGTCAGTGTAATAAATCCTACATCCCAGATCAAGATAAAAAGAAGTGTCTCGGAGGTGAATTTTTCATCTTATGTTACAATTTGTGAAAATTACTTTTTAGGCGTGAATCAAAAATGTATGTACGACGAACACTGCATAACTGGAGCTTATTGCATGAACCAGTCAATTTGCAAATGTAAACAAGAAACTTCTCAACCTTTGGACAACGGTCTCGTTTGTGCAGGTGAGTAATTTTAGTTCAACGAGAATAATGTTAGTAATGAACTAATTTTTAGGTACTTTACTAACCAATCAACTATCATTTTTTGGTGTATTTTATAGTGCGATTGGTCACATCATTTATAAGATACATTCACTTTAATTTTCATTACGATAATATGCACGTTAATAATAAAAAAAAAGTGTTCAAACATGTCGTTTAGTTATACTTCCCCAGGAGAGGCTTAACTACGGTCCAATGGAGTAAAAGAATCTGGCTTCTGAATTTAATACCAAACATAATCCTCAAGTATAGCCTTTGATATGATTAAAGAGTTAGTCGCATCCTATTAATTACTTTGAGCTCTGAAATAATTAGTTTTTGAAATAATTTATTCGATGAATCGAAAGCCGGATTTGTGAATATTGATAAAATAAACCCCAACTGTTTAGACTTGCGCTGAATTTTCGATCGTTATCGTTATCTCTTAGCAAAATAATAATAAATTAGTCCAGAAATAAATTTCTAGTTTTCACACTTAAAATTAATTTCTACATTCATTTTCAAAATGTCACACTTTATGAAAGTTTTTCAAAGTGTGGTATCCCTAAAAGCGTAAAAATGAATTCTAGTGTCTTGAAAATTAGCACTTCTCTGAAATATTACTAACCCCAATTCTATAGTTTCGCTTTATGAACTCTGTTCTCGTCCTTAAAAATTTATATTACAAAGTGTCACGACATTGTATCAACCTAGAAAGGTACCATGGTGTTGAACTTACTTAATTGCCTAAAAAATTACGCTTCTTTCATTCATAAAATGATAGCAACATTTGATAAAGCAACTCGAACGATAACCGATCCATTATAGCAACTTTTTTGCGGATTATCCAAAATTTACCAGCGGCTAAGACCGCAGTTGGTACTCAGGTCCGTGGGCTCTTGGTTCGAATCCGGCTGGAACTTCAAATAAATGGGCAAAAATAAAACAAAAGTTAAAAATTAATTCCGCGTCTAATGATGAGGCCATACAGTGGCTCTCCCTAACCTAACTCGTTAAGGAGTAGCCCTACCTCAATTTTACTTATAAGCAAAATGATAGAGGATAAAATTATACACCAAATAGAGTAAAAATAGTTTTTACAACCTGGAAAATAATCTCTCCAAAATTAATCAAAACTTAAAAATTTATTCAGCGTTTAGTGATGAGGCCATACACCCATATAGTGGCTCTTCATAATCTTACTCGTTAAGCAGTTAGCCCCACGTCAATTTCACTTATTATAAAAATAATAGAGCATAAAATTCTACACCAAATAGAGTAAAAATAGATTTTATAACTAGGAAAATCATCCCACGAAAATAAATCAAGTTAAAAATTTATTCCGCGTCTAGAGATGAGGCCATATAGTGGCTCTCCCTAACCTAACTAGTTAAGCAGTAGTCCCACGTCAATTTGACTTATTATAAAAATGATAGAGCATAAAATTCTACACCAAATAGAGTAAAAATAGTTTTTCTAACTAGGGAAATAGTCTCACGAAAATAAAAGAAAAGAAAAAAACAATTATTACCTAATTTAAAAAATAATAAATAAGATAATAAACAACTAGCTATTTAATAATAAATTACATCTTCCGTCTATAAAACAAATGAAAATTGTAATAATGTGTGGTATATATTTTGTACAGAGTAGCTGAGTAAGAAAATAGAAAATTGCATTGTACATTATTTATTACAAGATACACCTCTATTTGAAAATATTCACTCATTTCATAATAATTTTAATATAATTTTATTGTCTGAAAATGACTTATGTTTTGCTCTCCTATAGTCAGTATACATACGCGAAGACAATTAATTATTAAAACTATTTCGAGATAAAGCACATACAAGAACATACACTTCACGAGTCAATGTATAAAATTACAAATAATGTTGATTTAATATCACTGTTGTAGGTACATGAATTATACGGATATATTCATTAACTCTTATTACAATTATCACATTAATACAGTATAATCACAGCTATTAAAATACATTTTAGAAATTGTATACTAGGGTAGTTAAATTTTTTTATAAATCTACATACAACATACATCTATATAAAATTGTTTTAAAAAATGAGTACAGTTCATTATTCGTTGCATACTCATATCACAATTGCCAAATAAAATAAGTTATGTAACAAAATTAAAAGTAAGTACTGAAAAATAAATTTAAAACGTACATAAGTAGATATTTATAAGTAACTCAACAAAGTAAAATATTCGTGGTGAACATAAACATGCCATTTTATCACAAATTACATAAACTTTTATGTATTTCTATTAATCGATGACATTATTCTACAACGTGTTCGCAATCGAGTGCATAAATACAATAAAATCGTTAAACTTATTTTCTCTAAGCATTCAAACACGTTGATTTTATTTCTAAAAAATGCATTTATTAATGAAGTCAAAGTTTAACGCTTTCTACTAATCTTTTATAACAAAATAGCCTTGTTTTGAGCGTTTGGTAGAAAGAATAAGTTTGAGAATTTTATCGAATTTATCCACTTTAACGCAGACACAATGTATATTAACAATACGAAACAAAATACTTACTCGCTTGAAAAAATAAGTTTTAAATTTGAGCTTTCTTCCCTATGTTTTCGAGTCATTCAATGAAACAGCGACAAAGCTATTCATTTCTTCACCTTCTTCATTTTGTAATTCATGTTTTTCATCCACCACTTTCAATTTATCCATAAACAAATAAAGCCAAATCATAGATATTATCATCATGACAGTGGTCATACTAAACGTCCAAATAGTGCCAAATTCTGTGTAAATGTAAGTTACAAATATTGGTCCCGACACTCTCGACAAACAGCCGGAGCCAGTCATTAAGCCCATCCAAACTCCTTGCGGCCTCGGTCCGAGTATTTTGGAGAATATAGTTTGAATCAAAGTAATGGCAACCGGGTATCCTAAAGCTGTTAAAATGTACCCTAATAAAAACTGCGTCAATGTTAGTGCCGGTGTATAATTGCACCACTTTTGACTTGCAGGGCAGCCTACTTGTTCGGTTATATTATAACAACTCTTTAAATAAGTTTCCTTATCGATAAAATTTAATTTAGTAGTAGTTTCGACTAAATCATTAGCAAGATTCGTTTCGCCAAAAGTAAAATTATTAAAACTAGCGTTTCCAGTCGAATTTAAACTAAGAGATGTACAATTGGTGGCATTAAAAAATAAGTTATCGTCGTAAATAACAGGTGTCGTGCTTCCCCAGGGTATATAAACGGCTCTTCCTAATACCATAAAAAAGAAACCTCCCCAAATCATAACTTTTGCTTCTGGAAATATCTTACAGAGCGGGTTGATAGCGACAAAAGTAATACAAGCCGTTACGGCCCCGACCGACATCAATAATCCCATATAATACAAAGCTTCTGCTTTGGTCCAAGCAAACTGATCCATAGTTAAAGGAGTTCCCAATCTAAAACAAAATAATTGAGCCAAAAAAAAGAGCTAAAAAATGAACTTACGTTTCTAACAACATAAAATTGAAAACTAAAACAAAAAACGCCACCAATAACGTCCAAGCCGAAAAGTAATCAACTTTTTGATTTTTCCAAGTTGCTTCTTCGTTGTCTATTCCCTGCTTTAACATGGCTTCTTTTACGGCAATTCGATGTTCTTTAAAAATGAATGGTAGAAAAGCTATTATGTTTAGGATGGACAAAAGAACGTTAATCCAACCGGATGCTGTGTACATGTCTAACTTTAATTTTCCCGGTACTATCCAAACGCCGTCATTTCCCAAAGGTACGACGATGGCTTGAATTGCAGGACCGATAATAAATCCCAAAACTTGAGCAAGAGAGATCATCGAGACGGCTTTGGTTCTTTCAGATAAACGGGTTGCTGCCGATAAGTAGGAGCGACAAGCAGCAATATTGGCTGAAAAAAGTTCACTTTACCTTTTTTAAATAACAAAGCGCTTTAGAAGTTTTTAAATTATTAGAATTAGCTAATGACTAACGTCTATAGTCACCCAATAGTTCCTTAAAGTTAAATATAACAAGCTAAACGCTCCTTATATTCTTGTTTGTGAAATCGATGCCACCAAATATTTTGAAACAAATACCTGAACTGACGCCGACAAAAAATCTGCTCCAAAGCATCCAGTACTTCACGTGAGTATCGAAGAGTTCTAATGATGAGTAAACGGCAGTCGATAGAGTAAATAAAATCAACGAAGCTAATAACGGAATTCGTATCGATCCTAATTTATTACTCCACCAACCCATTAGAGGCGAAAATATCATTTGTCCTAAAGGATTTGCTGCAACTACGTAACCCATAAATTCTTTACCGGCATTCGGATCTAACTAAAAAGTAGCGCAAGTTACATAAATGTAAAAATTGTAAAAAAACTAGTAGTACTTGCCTTGTCTAAATATGGCCAAACTCCAGTAACGATGACACTAAAACCGAGTGAAATGAGAAACATCGTGAAATAAACCACGTAAATTGAAATCCATCTTTCTTTGTATTGTTGTGGAGATTCTAATCCGTCTGGGCTTAGTTGGCTCGCTGGTTTATTTTGCGATTTTAATTTTTTTTTAATATTTCTTAGTTTGTCCATTTTTGCTGAAATAAAAAATAAAAATAAGTAGGTACTCGATTCTTTCGCTTATCTCACAAAATGCTTGGAGGGATTGATAAGGTTTAAAATAGTAATTGCTGAACTTGGGAGTGATTAAAAACCTGTGAGTGAACTTTAGACTAGTTTTAACCAAAATTTTGCGGAAATAAAGACATATTCGTCATAGATAAGAAAATTGATAAAGACTATTTAACAATATTTACAGAAAAATGTTGATGTTATTCAAAGTAATTTTCTGTAATTTTCGGTAATAAATTTTATTAATAGAAATAATTAGGCTTTTATCGAGAGTACGTAGTTTGAATGATGGATGCAGGATGCGGATGGAGTTCCGCCGATTTAAGTATGGTTTGGGCGAAACTACGTTGCGCAATGGAAGCCCTTCCTATAATTTACTGACTGTGTGTGTGAAACGTAGTATACTAGTATAATAGCTATTAGATGCTAATAGCTATCACAGTCGAGGAAAATGTAATTGAATAAAAAAATCATTTAACCTCTCTTAACTCATCATTTGTGACAAAAGGAGATAAAATTCGTAAATAAGTTTAATCTGCTTTTGTCTAGCTCGAAATAACCCATTTCACTTCTTTATCTTGTATGTTGTATGTACTATCTACAGGGTGAACCAGACCACCCGTATCAGGGTTTTTTTTCAAGAACGGTCAGTCGTAGAGAGTTGTGTCAAAAAATTTTATAGCAAAAGCCATAATAATGAATGGAATGGTGACATTTTTATTCTGGGGAGAGGTCGGCATGCCGAAGAGTTTGATGCACAATGTCGAGAACTCCATAATTTTAAATGGCACTATAGGGCAAAAGTGGCATCATTGGAAAGATCTCAAAAAAATAAGTAAGTTTTGTAGAAAAAAAATTTTTATTACTGCCAACCCTTTCGAGTAATATTTGATTGAAGTTAATAAACTCAAATTTAACATGGCTAACTTATTTTAAAAATAATAATAAAATGTAATAAAAATTTTCAAAACTCCCTCAATTTGGCTAATTTGACTGGGCTACAAAATCCGCGTTTTTTCAAAATGCGATTAGAACACCTTTATTCACTTACTCTTTAAATTATTAAAAACAATTATTAGGTGTAGAGGTATACTTGACCGAATTTAAAAATTTTGGTACGCATGAACTCAGAATTTGATGCTCTACAACTTCTATTTGAGGAGTTTTTCTCTTAGAGTACTTATTTCCAAGCTATAGGCTCATAGATTTTATTATTAATAAACGAAATTTCAACTTTAATCTTATGCTCAAACGCTTATCAAACAATCATGATTTTACAATCAAATGATAAAACAATTGATTGTTAATTATTATGACACTGTGAACTAAGATTTTAAATGTCCGTTTTTAAAATAAGTTAGCCATGTTAAATTAGAGAATCAAATATTACTCAAAAGGGGTGGGAGTGATAAAATTTTTCTCTCTACAAAACTTCCTTATTTTTTTGAGATCTTTTCAATGATACCACTTTTGCCCTATGGTGCCATTTAAAATTATGGAGTTCTCGACATTGTGCATCAAACTCTTCGGCATGACGACCTCTCCTAGGAATAAAAATATCACCATTCTATTCTTTATTATGGCTTTTACTATAAAAAATTTTGACCCAACTCTCTACGACTAACCGTTCTTGAATAAAAAGCCTGATACGGGTGGTCTGGTTCACCCTGTATAATAGTTTACACCAGTTCCTATTTAATGCCTTTATTTAAAAAAGTAGTTGCTATTTATTTTTCCCAATATCCCAATCTATGTTATTTCAATAAAACAGAAGGACATTTGACTTATTTCCAGTTTACCTAGAGAGGTGCAAGGTAAATAAGTAACTTGGCATTCAAAACTTGGTTTCTTAACTAATAATTGTAAATTTATATGCTTGGTATAATCATTGAGTATATAATAACACTGGTATAATATAAATTACATAGGTAAATTATTGTTAAAAATAAATTAAGTAATCAAGTTTTAAATTAAAAATATAGTTCACATTCCTTAACAAAAGTATAAACATAATCGTAATCATTCCACAAAAATTCCTCGAATAAATTATTTTATTGAATGGCAATGAAAAACAATTTAATTTCTAAAAGAAGGGAATTTGAGGCTTTAAGTGCGTGTTCGACAGACTGTTGATTACTTACTAGTGACTGCGATTGAAAATTTGTAAACTGTGTGGCTGACGACAATATTATATCAAAGAGAGTGTCAGATTGGAGCAAATGCCCACAGTGAGCAGTGAGCAATAGTTGAATTTGACTAGAAACTTTATTTTAGAGGTGGGACAAAACCAAAATTTTGGGTACTCGAAACTGAAACACAAAACTTAAAATGGTCTCAAAACTTGAAACCTCTCGAAAGCTTCGAAACTCTAAGCAGAACGAAAGCCAAGCAGACAGGCGAACCGGTGAACAAAAATAGTGGTTGAATTTTTAAGATTTCGAGAGTTTTGAATTGCAAGTTTAACCCAACGTTTCGAATGCTTGAAACTCAAAACTGACCATGTTTCGAGTGGTTTCTAGGTATCGAGGTTTCGAGTGTCCCATCCCTACTTTATTTATTTATATGTAACCACCTAACGATTTTAAATGTCAAAAATTCAAAGCTAGAGATGAATATGTGAACAACCAGGTAGTCGTGTGAGGTGGCTGGTTGAAATACGCCGATAATAGCACCTCTAATAATTAGTCCCTACTGTTAATTCCCAAAAAATTCTACGACTGCACGAAAATGTGACCAAAATATCAAATGAAAATTATGCAGGAAGGCGATAATTAATATCAACCGCGATTTAAAGGTCCTTTCTAATGAGAATTTTAATTGCGTGGTCATGTTAAAAACAGCTTTAATACTTATTGTTGTGTAATCTTGTTATGATTGCCTTATAATGACTACCACTTGTTACTGTAATTATACCAGTAACTAATTAATAGCTCCTATGGGAATTTCATAACTATACTGTGCAGAGTTTTTGAATCGAACGGTAGTCCCACTAAATCGGGACCTGAACGGCGGTAGTACTCAAAAGATCTAAAATCGTTATTTCCTGTTCAATTTGCTACCGTGGAAGGGGGTTGATACTTGATACTACCATTGAGTATATAATAACACTGCATACTACTAAACATTAACCACGACTGTGTTGCTTTTCTCCAAAATTTCCATCTAATCGCTAGAGAGCCCTAAAACTATTATTGGGTATTAAATTTTCGCGGAGCTTGATTGATATCCGGAGGCCGAAAAACTTTCCATTGCTACTATTAATTGCTAAACAATTTTTACAAAACACAAAAGGCCCGGGACTGTTTGACAGTGCTAAACTCGACGATGTTGCTATGCTTACAAAATTCCGATCGGGTGGCGGTGGCCAAATTTCACCAACTTTTCGAAAGGATAAGATTCTGACCCTAAAGTTACGAAAATCATAAACGGATGCACGCGTCTAGACAATATTTATCGTTATGGTTGGTGAAATTGGGGGTAAAGTTCAAAAATAAAATAAGCAGCGCCTATTACTGTAATTTTCAAATTTTGTTATTGGACTTCTGAAGATATTCAAATATTCTCATCGAGCCTCGACAGACAAACTGTCGTGTAAACCAAAGATATTACATTTAACTAATTAGAGATGCTTTTTTACTTACTGTTATTAAAGCAACAAACCTAGATTAGACTAGAAAGCTATTAAAAGTAAAATAATAACGAAAGTAATACATTCATAATTCATAATTAAACTCAAAATTTTAAAGCAATTACGCATGCGTACTGCTTGCCCACGGGTTTAAATTTAAATTATGGAATAGTAAAATTTTATAGCATAATATGCTGTTTGCTTCTATAGCGGGCACGATCGTTATCAATACTATTTTCTACGGCCAACAGGTAATATAATAGGGGAAAAGCACAATCAAACTATAACTATTCCAATTTTGAAATGTATTATACCATGTCAAGGTTGAATTGTTACGAAAAGAATAACTAGGCGAAATATTTCAAAATCTTATTGTTAATATAGGGAAATTAAATCTTTTTTCTTTATACTAGTCCAATAATAATAATATGATAAAATAGAGTATAAAAATTATAACTTTCGTAATTAAGGTATGTAATTTGCGTACCCACTCTTCCATATGACTTGTAATTTTGAAAATTATAAGTTGATTAGGTACGTCATTTTTTTCAGAAAGCAAAGAACAAAGAAAACAATTAAAAAAACAAAAAATAATATTACTTACATTTTATAAAACAAAATTAATACCTATTGTTTTAATTATTTTATTTAACTAAACAGTACGACGCATGTTTGTGAACATTTATAACTTATAAATAAAATTTACTTTGAAAATAAACGCGAGTTCAAAGATCTTGACGTTTCGTTGTCATGTATTCACAGAATGACACATTACTTGTGTGCTAGCTAAATAGCGAGCAACAGATTTGAAAACATCCTAAATGCTGCTCCCAACCTTTGTTTATAAATAAAGAGAAATTGCATATTACGGTACTGCTAGTGGCACCTATCATCGTATGCTTTAATTAAACTAGTATTGTAAAGCATTCTGTAGTTATTTAGATTTAGATACTATCAATCGAAAATTTGGCAAAAGAGAGCCCCTCTTGTGTCTTTTAACATTTAAACATGAATACAAAATGAATCGGAGGTGAGCTTTAGCGGCATTGGCTGAAGACATGTTACTGGTTTCGGTTTTTCGTTAATATCTCGAAAACTATGGGTTGAAGCTAAAAAATGATTATATGCAAAATTAAAGCTGATAAAATTTGCTACAAAATTGAATATATATGCATGTTTTCTGTATTCCTAAAGCTTACCAAGTAGTAAGGCATTGAAAATTGACGTTTTTTACCAAAATCACCGATGCAACAACACTAACGTGGTTTTGGCAAAAAATGCCAATTTTCAACGCCTTATAACTTGGTAAACTTTAGGAATACAACAAATATGCATATATTCAATTTTGTAGCAAATTTCATTAGCTTTAGTTTTGTATGAAATCACGTTTCAGCTCTAACCCATAGTTTTCGAGATATTAACGAAAAACCAAGAAAATAACACGTCGATATTTATTATTTCGTTATAAACTAGAATGCGGAAAGTATCAGCAGATGAGAAAAAATCAATATGCTCAAATGGGATGTATTCTGTAAAAAATCTGTTAATTTGAACATTCTATTAAAAAGCTAATTTAAAACTTATCAAATCGTATTCACAATAAAATGAACGAGAAATTAAATCGCTTCAACAAAAAAAATTATTTTTTTCAATAAAATTTCATAATATACAGTGTGTCCGGGGATAGGTGGAACACGGGCGATTTCGCTTATTAGTGATTTTATCAAAAAATGTTACTCTTTGTAAAAGTTTTTGCTTGTTCCAAAATTAATATTCACTATTTCATTTCTGCAGATTTTTGTACAGGGTAGTTTTTATTAGCGTTTCTCTAAAATTATACATCAGTAAACTACTCTTATTTTAAGAGGAAAATAAAAAAGTCATAACAAAAAATTATTCCTACGCCGATTTCTTATTCAGATATAAAATTTGAAACCGATACGACACTTTTCATATTTTCAAAAATTTCGATGTAACGATGTTTCAAGCTGCGTATTTTGAATTTCCCAAGGAATTGTAAGGATGTATGAATGTAAGAAGCACTTATATTGAGTAGTAATTATTATTTATTTGTTTGTTTTGATTTCTAATAAAAAATTTTTATGAATTTGTTAATAAAAAAATGTTGAAATTGTTTAAAAATATTAAAAGTACCGCATCGTTTTCAAATTTTATATTTTAATAAAACATAATTGTACGAATAAGTTTTTGTCATGAATTTTTGATTTTTCTCTTCAAAATTTTCCTACTTTACTAGTGTATAATTTTAGAGAAACGCTAATAAAAACCACCCTGTACAAAAATCTGCAGAAATGAAATAGTGAATATTAATTTTAGAACAAGCAAAAACTTTTACAAAGAGTAACATTTTTGGATAAAATCGCTAATAAGCCAGATCGTCCGTGTTCCACCTATCCCCGGACACACTGTATATGATATACGATAATAAACATGTAATAAATAACACACATGCAAATTTAATAAATTTCGCTCTTTAGTAACCTATAACTTAAATTTATAAAAAATATGTAAACGAAAAAGGTGTGAAACTTTGTATAATGCTCAATGTTAACTTTTTAATTAGCTTGTGTCGGCTACCGGCAATGCCCATACTAAGACTAAAGGATAAAAGTCAAAATTTATTGAAAAGGTTACACGCTGTTTAAAATGCGATTACGCATAATTTATAAAAACGCGCACTGATAAATTTTCAAAAACCTTCGTAGACTTGTACTTTGATTGCTTTAAAAAAACATTTAATACGTTAAGTAATATACGTAATCCTAATCAACTCTTAAGTTAAGAGTACTTACTCTTAATTGATTGTTAATTACCTACACCTGTATAAAAAGAAATCAATCATAAATGCAGTATACAGGGTGTTCAATTTTAATCGTCTACCAACGCTATATTGAGAACTATAAAAGCTACGAGGTAACGAAGAACGAGGCTGCTTAGATTAGAAAACAATAAATTACTAGTAAGTACTATTTTATAAAAGAATATCAATGAAAAAAAAATTCTTTGTTTTAACTAGTAGTTCACATATTTTTTTGTATTTTAATCTGAATTCAACGATACAAATTAACAAGTTATAGGGTTTTATAGCTTTACACTACAAAATAATCGCAAAAATCATATAAATTTTATCGAAATCTCATTGAAGCAAGAATGCTATGAATGATAACAATTGAACATTATTATTTAGTTTCAAATTGTTTGTTCGAATATTATATTTTCATAAGAAAATGAATAATTTTACCCATATTCAAAAATTTTAAATAAATAATAATAATTGCTTTCACATAAATTGATATAAATTTAATTTCCATTTTTTCAAAAGTAATGATGTATCGAAATAATAATATCGATAGATACTGATGGTTTAAAACAAAAGAATATGAGCGTATTTGGAGAACCACTAGTCAATTATTGCTTCTTTCACTGATATTCACAAAAATATCCAGTAATTGGCGCAATTGTTGTCTAACTTAAGCAACGTTGGTGGTTGTAGCTTTTATAGTTTTCAAGATATCTAGCAATGTGGTGGATTATTAAAATTGAGCACCCTGTAGGTACCATTAAGTATCTGATAAATTGAACTATTAAAGCTTTATTTGTTCGATCGACACCCTGTATATTTCGTCTATTTCGAGACGATACAAAATTAAATCCCACTTATTTTTTTGTCCACTTTTCAAATATAAAAACATAATTACTACAAAAACTATTAATTTATTAGGTATGAGAGCGTGTTTCCGGTCAAGGATGCAAATTTTTTATTCTAAACTTAGTAAATAAATACTAATAAAATATAAATTTTACTTTGTGCGTAGTCGATCACTGACAGAAAATACGATGTTGTAAAGTCAGGCTTACAGCACAGCCTCACAACTCCTATTTCAGGAGGCTTGAAATTTAGAAACAATCAATAAATAAATCTTAAATATTTCAGGAAGTTTTCAAAATATCCCGATAATTTTATTTGTGATCGGAATTCTTAGTGTTTTATTTGTGGTAATGCTGGATTTTAGCAATCAATTCAGTCCTTAAGGTCTTTGCAGAAAGCATAAAGAAAGTTTAACTAAAACTGCAAATATGCAGTGGTTTATAAATTTTAAATATATGTTCAAGACAAATCTCATTAAAATATTCTTTAATAATTAATGCACCAGGAAGAACAAGCAAAATGTATGGTGAATTTAATAGCTAAAATCCTAAAATAAGGACACAATAAAAAATTGCAATAAGAGTTGTATGCTATTATTCAGCGATCTTGGCGCGTACGCATGCATCAATTTATGAGTTTCATTTATTGTTTTTATTCTCATCCAACGTTATTTAGCATTCGAAGTACGTTGATAAAATAAATAACATTTATTTATGGTTTTGATTTCATATAAATATGGCAGGTTCTATTATTTTTCTGTATTTTACGAATTAAGCATGATTATCTCCCTCATGATAATTCAGACCAATAAGAAACATCAAAATTGTACCATTAAATTGGTCTAGACCAATTTAACAGTGAATAAACAGCCTCGACCTTTTGACGTTTACTAAATGTCATTTCCGAATTTAAAAAAATGAGGTGTGGCAAATCATGCACTCTGGTGTAGGTACATTTTTTACAAAAAAAAATCTGGCGTACCCTGATTAAAATTCTGACGTTCAATGTGACATAACCAAAAAATTTTGGATACTACAGAAACCTTTAAAAAATTTCAAAACTTGTACACTAGCGCCTCTGGCGACTTTGAATCCCCCTCTTAATCTGATGAAGTTAAGTTGAAACGCGTCATATTATATTTTTATTTTAAAATTGGCTTTTTAATCTTCAAAACATTATTATCATCAACAAGAAAGCTAAAAAACTATTATATGAAACTATAGTCTATAGTATATTTTATTGGAGAGATAATCTTAACATACAGTACCCCTTGACCTACGAATTTTACCACTCAAACTGCCGGTAGCTTGGTTTTTCAAATTTTTGCTTTTGAGCAAATCTTCTCGACTTAATAATTGATCCAAAACCCCTCCACCTACGGTCTCGGGTTCTGAATATATAAATTATGAAGTCTCGAACATTTTCTAAGCAAAAATTTTCAAAAACAAGCTACGAGCAGTTTAGCCGGTAAAATTTGTAGGTCTCGGGATATAACCTATGATAATGTATAATGACGCACACGCCAAGAACGCTGAATAGTACTATATAAGGTCCTCTGGCATTGCATTGCATTGCGATATCAATCAACCACTTTGCACAAACAGTAAACCCTGACATTTTAAATTAACGTCAACAAAAAAACTGATACAAAAAAAGTACAAAACGTCAATTGAACAAAAAAAGGGTTTATCCAAAATAAACTATTGCAAACGAGTTTGTTTATTTATTTATGTATACATTCATCAATCATCAGAAGACTCCTGCTCGTACGACTGTGTTAATGAACACCATTCGTGGACTCAATCAATTTACAAGAGTTCGTGGGGCTGGTGTTTCGTTTTTATGGGGGCAAACGCTCACAAATGACTATTATTCTTAAATAAAAACCGGAGTTTTCTTATTACCGCTTTCCTGTGGGAGCTTTTAGAAATCCTAATTAGAATTTATTTACCTGAAACAGCATTTTTTAGAGCGCATGCCATACTATACATTTCTTCAAGAAAAAATAAGACACGACCAGAAATTAAGAGAAAAAAAAAATAAAATATAGAAAACGAGATAAGTTAAAGGTGCGAAGTGATAGAAATAAATAATGCGAGCAAATGGGAAAGAATGAGATAAGATTAGAGAAAGGATAAAAACATAAGAAAAGATGAGAAACGATAAAAGCGAACTTGCATAATCTCTACTGGATTATTATAGTAGATATTTACTACTTATTTACGTTATTTAAATTAAAACTTTTTACAAAATGAAAAAAATGACCCATTATTTACTAAATATAATTTTCACTGCAAAAAGTAGCTTTTTGTTACATAAAACAAGCTTCTGGTATCCTGGTATGACTTTAAAGATTTAATGTGGGAAATACAATGAATACCATAAAACTAGTTTCACTAAAGATCAAAAATTGCAGACAAAAGTTTTTGCATGACAACCTACGCAATTAAAAAGATAAAAACAAGATTTTAATAAAAATACGAATATACTTAAACTAATTTGTATTGTGGATACTAAATACAATGACGAGGAATTTTATGTATTTGAAACCAGTGATTTGAAAAAAGTATTAAATTGTTTTCCGATATACCTACTATATTGGAAATGATTGTAGGGTATGCAAATTCGTGCACAAAGCACTACTCAGGTCAAGTGCAATTAACAGTCACTTTTTGCATCAGGAACTATAAAAGCGCCGGTAGTAAGTTGTAAAATGAACCGCATTTGAACTTTAACAATCTCTCCTAAACGAATATTTTTCTACCAACTACCAAAGATAAAAATAGATTAAGTGGTGTAAGGGACTGATTGGGCTTTTTCGACCTTCTTATAAACGCTTTATAGACGCAGCCTCATAAGTGTCCATTACGGAGAAGGTACTGTAAGTATAACCACTATTCATAATTAATTTTAAAAAATATATTACTTTTCCTCGCTACAATTAAAAATGTTTAAAAAAACCTTGACAACATAACAAATTATTTACAAAAATACGCGTTATTTAAACTATAAACGTTAGGCACTTCATCAGTAACTACAATTATTTTAATAACAATTCAAAAACTTTGTGGCACAATCTACTTCGGCAATACACTTACCTATTCAGTCTGTAGTTTACGAGTGTTAAGTGATGAAAAAATCACGTAGGTACTTAACAAAAAATCTTATTTTTAAACGAATTACCTAAGAGTGGTTCTCAAATTACAATATTGCACAAAAAAATTAAAATACTGGTAAGTACGTCAAAGTATTGACCATTAAAAATAAAGTAATAATGAGTTATTAATTGTTTAAACAGTTTGAACTTAGCAGCTTCCCTTGAGAAAAATCAGAGCTTAAATAAATAAAACATAATAAAAATATCGACCAGCTTTCTCAAATATCAAGAAATTGCTAATAAAGGATTTTCTCCTAATAATGTTAACCTATTATAAACTTCACCTAAACCGAGCATACTATAATATATGTTAATTTTAAACAACATCCAATATTCGAGAATCCTCATTTTAACCTTATCGAAAGTTGTTGTGGCACCATCGATTTTGAAATTGTAGATTGATCGTACACAGCATTGCGACATAATTTTAAATGCTCCCATTCTAGCATTGGTGTGCAAGGTATGCTCAATTCCACGAATAAGATCATTGGTCTTCAAAATTAACAACATTTGTCTATCGACATTTTCTAAAATTCCCGATATTTGAGGTAAAATGTTTGGTAAAACTCTTTGCATTTCCTTTTTCTCCGATTTTGTCATTTTGCGTCTAGAAAGTAAAAAGCAGGTTTATAATTTAAAACAAAATAGTTTTACTATTCAAATACTCACTTTTCAACTCCTGTCATAATGGTATCCCAACTTCGGCCGGTTACCATACAAGCAAACAAACCATATAAATCCCCTTTTATACCTAAATTGCCACTATGTAATCTCATTGCTTGACGGTCCCGATTTAAAATACTCATCCATAATTGTGCATACTCGAATTTGAATTCATTGCTAAGTCTCTAAAAAGGTTCGCATATTTTAAATACAGTGTGTTCCCGGATTGACTTCATGTAGATGCCTAAATGGAATAAGACTCGAAGTTTTCGAATTTCAAAACGAATTATTAAGTCCTGCTTAGACGCTTTTTGTGTAATGCGTCAAAATATTCTTCAGAAAAGTTTTTGAGAATGAGAATTTCAAAAATATTGGTACTTTTTCCATTTATACGTCATAATTCGTTACATTAGGTCTGTTTATTTGCCTGCTTCGTGCTTCCATCACGGTAAGTGTGACGTGATTAGAGCAGGACACATACACAAAATTAGTGCAAAAGAGCAGGACAGACAAACCCTTTAAGTTTGCTCTTGTTCTGCTCTTGTCGAGCAGACAAATAAACAAGCCTAATGTTATTGCTACTATAAAAAGTTGTGAGGAATGTGAGATTATCAAGTACCTACTTCTTATGTAAAATTAAAAAATCAAAATCTTGTATTTCGTGTGTCCTCGAATTGACAAATTCTCCTTGAATTGAGTTAATTTTAGGTATAATGAACAAAAAATTACGTCATGCGGAAAAAGTCTTTAAACGACATTTAAAAAAATGTGATGTATTTATCTAATAAATCCTGTTATTGTAAATAAAATAAAAATTAACAATTCAAATTACTAAATCGTCACTGTGTCTATGTCATCGAATGACGAACAAAACTTTTTGTCGGGAATTCAATTCAAGGGACTTTGGCACAAAGTAAAATAGTTTTTGCTAAACCATCATGATCGACTTGATTTGCACAGAAACAAGTCAACACATTATTTTCCAATAATAAACTCAAACCGAGGACATACTGTATACTGTGTATACTCCATTTACAATTGATTTAGACAGCAGTTGGCTGTGGTAATGTGGCTGTGATTCTAGCTTTTGCAATTTATTGTAAAAGAAATTCGTCAACTAATTTCTAATTGTATCGTCAGTTCGCTAGTGAAATGTGTTATTATTTTGATATACCACTTAAAAAAATACTTGAAATTAATTTATTACATAAATGTTGTTAGGTAGTTTTTGAGATTAGACAAAGTGAAATTTAAGACTTGTTTTAATGAATGGGCGTACAAACTATTTCTGAGAACTGAGAACATTTTTTTCAATGTCAATGTATTGGGCAGGACGTCAGAGGCAACCTTAATTATTGAATTTAAATGCCAACAAAATAACAAAAATCATGGTCAACTGGGATCTAAATCAATTATGAATGGGGTAGAATAAGAAGTGACTTCATTTCCTTCAACAAATTAACAGTTTTTTAAGAAAATAGATCTTTGAGCATATAAAAAAATTTTGGATTATAATTAATACGTGGGAGCAATTTTTATTAATTAAATCATTTATCGAAATTTACCTAGGACAATCGTTTTTGTAAAAATATTACAACTGCAATACACACAACATGTCACGCGATTTTTGTTACATCCCAAGTATGACATTTTTTTAAGCTAAAAGTGAACTTTTAATTAAATTATAAAAAATAAATTGAAGTTAATGAGCAGAATTTGTTAATTGCATTCTACAAAGAAAAAACCAACAGGTATTATTTTTAAAGCTATTCTCTATAATTATTAAGGAAAAGTTGTTTGCAATGAGATATATTATGCAAATGTATAAAAAAATGTAAGTATGTAGTACTCTTTTTAGGAGTACAAAAACCCAAAATCTTCAATTTATTTACTAAAAAATTAAATTGAGATTTAGGTCGCTTCGGCTCATAAATATTGCTATTAGGGAGCAAAGCTAAAATCAATAAATGGAGATTTTACAGTTTCAGACTTGAATGCGATTGGTACATAAAATTACACTGCAATGAAACTGAAACTCGGTACACGTCTTCCTAGCACCATTGGAAGTAATTATTGTGCTGTATAAAGCCAAAAGAATTCGTCAAGAACCGCTGTATAGAAATTTTTTTTCAAAATGTAAAATTTTAAGTTCTTATATTTATAGGTGGATGGTGTTTGACCTCTTGGCGGAATTAAACAATTAATGATTTGACGCTCAAGGCTAATGGGCACAAGGTAAATATATCAACGTTCTCTAGCAATATGAAATCAAAATAACCTCGAAACCTCGAAGTAAAACCTCGAAGTAAACCCTGATAAACAAAGACGTCTGAGGGAGTTCAAACGTTCACATCTTTCAAAATCTTTAATAAAAATAAAACCAGACTTTAGCGAGCAAGGCCAAACCATTGAGTAATAAGATCAGTGTTATTATATACTCAATGGCCAAACTAAGTATCTACACATATACACTAGATGAAAAACTGAATAGAGGAGAAAATAACTAGAAAAAATATATATCTGTGCAATATTAGTCTGTAATATCATAGTACTTTAGAAAAGGGTTATACTTGTTCCAGTTTTTCAAGTAATTCTTCCCATAAAATAAAAATAGAAAAAACTAAACGAATTGGTAGCTTTTCTGGATCTTTCTATCACTATTCGTTCAGGCAACCACCCTTAGAAACCGAACGAACCAAAATTATGTGACATGTATTGTGTATTGCACTTGTAATCTTATAAGCTCTCCAAGTTAAATTTCAATTAAATTAACTAATAAAAAGTTTTTCTATAGTACTCGGATAGTACATACTGTATGGTAGAGGCTGATTGTGAACTTAAAATTCTTATAATGCGCTTAGAAATTGTATAAATAAAACTTACCGCATATAATCCGTGGTCTAATAAAATAACAGTACAGGATCCTGTATTAGTTTTTTTCAACAAAATATTGCCAGGATGAGGATCGCTGTGCACAAAACCATTAATAAAAATCATTTGAGAATATAATTTTCCCAACTTATCGGTTACTTCAAAAGGATCAATTTTATTTTTTTCTATGTACTCCAAATCATTTACTTGCCCCCCTTCTACAAATTCCATAGTTAAAACTCTAGAAGTAGTTAAGTCCCATCTAAAATAATCGATTAGATAAAAAAATAAAAATTTTTTACCAAATTTAACCTAACACTAGGCACTTTAAGCCAATCAAAATGTCTAAATAATTTAGCTACTTTTTCTGCATTGTGAGCTTCTTGTATAAAATTCAACTCTTGCGGTATATTTTTTTTGGTTTCATCGACGAGCCATTTAAATTTAAAATCGGGAAACACCCAACTAACAATTTCTACTAAAATTTCCATAGTTTTCATATCGACCAGTGCGTTACCCTTAACATAAGGGTGTTGTACTTTAACAGCTACAACGGTATCGTCCAATAACACCGCTTTGTGTACTTGCGCTAACGAAGCTGCCCCGATCGGTTCAGGATCAATACTTTTAAATATTAGTTTAGGCTAAAAAAATTTATTTAATTGCACTCCTGTTAAAAATTATAAGACATCAAAAGTGAATTTAACCAGCTATTACTGTGAATTCAAGCATAATAATAACTACACAAGAACAGAAGTCAAATTCGACAAGAAAGCTCAGTAGTATTAGTGTGGAAATACGAGTAGTACTTATTAACTTAAATAGTTTAACAGTTAACTTACATCTTGTTTAAAATCTTCCATTATAACTTTATGAACATCTTGTATTTTACTTGCCGGAGCGTGACTATGTAAAATTTTCATAGTCTCCACGTATTCTTTCGGCAACAAATAATCGAGAGCTGCGATATGTTGACCTACTTTAATATAAACACCTTTGTTAATACAACAAAGTTTCAAAAGTTCTTTGGCAGCCTGTTGATGACAAAAAGATTTTAAAACCTCGTACTCTTCCGATTCCGTATTCACGTTGGTTTTATATAAGTAGCTCTTGTAAGTCAACCCAACATCGTAAACTGTTAAAGCGGCACGAGCCAAACGAACTATTCCAATAGAATTAATCTCATAATCATTAGCCCGTAAACTTAAGAACGTTCCAGTTCCTATACCACCGATTGCTACATATTTGAACACTTGTCGAAGTTTAAACCTCCTCAAACTCATAACTTAAAATTTTTGTTAAAAAGATACGATAATTAAAACGAACATAAGTGAATAGGTTTAATTTCGTCGGATTAATCAAAGAATACTTTAGAAAGCTCCACGTATTGTTTTTTAATTTACATAATCGTGAAATTAACCTACAATTTCTGTGACCTTGCTATTCGAACTTTTTTGAAATTGTGTCACGTGTGTGACGTAGTTGTGGTCCGTGCGTGCGTTCAAATTGTGTTTGATGTAGTATGTTGTATAAGGTGCTATAAAAGTTTTTTGATGAAGAAAAAGATGAAAAAATTTACTACTTCACTTCACGACTAAACCAAGGAATAATTAACACTTTCTTATGTATCGGTTTTTATTGTCGATTATTAATTTACGTTTTCAAAAGGAAGAGGTCTAGTAATTTTTGGAGTGATCTTCCGTAGACGAATTTGAGTTTATTCACTGAGCAGTAATAAACATAAACTATATTTATTTATGATAGCAAAGTTGCCTCAATTTCTTAATTTCTAAAAATTAGATATCAAAATTCGAAATGCTTGAAATTGTCACACTGACGTTTATTTAAAAAGGCGATGTTGTCAACTCAAAATTATAACATGTGGTTATCGTTGATAATATTTATTATTTGAAGTAAAGTTAAAAATACTACTTAAATTCGTCGGTAGAGCTTTTCATAATTTATATAAATTTTTCATTTTCGTACTCGGTATCGAGCAATAACCAGTTTTCAGTTTCGCGTGATCGCTTTAAATTACACACGACATGACAACGTTGTAAAAGATTTGACGTAATTATAGGAAACTGTAATGCGGTCCCGGGACAGGTTTGATCACGAGGCACGAGGCACTTTCCGTATATAAGCGGTGGAAAGGCGCATGACGACCAGTCAAATTGATAAAATGTTTGGTTAACCAAGAAATGGTGTAGGCACTCAATCCGAGATAAAGTTAAATTTAATACAAAAAATATGAATAAAACGACAGTGTATCAAGTTTTTTATGTAGTTTTAGTTAATACTGCAATATTAATAGGATTCTTAATAAACGTTTGGTTTCTCATTCAACGGAAACTTGTTGACTACTACTACAAACAAATAATTAACAATGAATTCGAATTTGTTTTTAAAAGTGTAAAAGTGGTAAATAAATTACCAGTTCACCTAACGTTTCTCTTAAGTAATGAAACCCCATCATATCCAGAACTGGCCAAGTTAGTAATGTGGAGTGCAGCGGCCGGAATAAATTTTGTTAGTTTTTACGATTGTAAAGGTAAATATACAAATTTAAATGCTATTTCCTAAAAAACTCAAATTTGATTCTTTTTAGGAACTTTAAAAGAAGACGAAGAATTATTTGAGAGTATTGTTGAAAGTAAAAAACTTAAAGATGTTAGTATTTTATGGCAGAAAAATGCCAATAATTTAAAAAATGGTCATGTAGGAAGAAAAGTTTGTCTCAAAATATTATCTTTGAAAGACGGCCGTGAAAATATAGTAGAGACTACGAAACAATTAGCTCAAGTGGAAGATGCGTGTGTCGACGAATCCACACTCTACACATCACTACAAAATAGTTTCGTCTTTCCTGATCCAGATTTAGCTATTTATTTTAACGATAATTTAAAGACAAATGGTTATCCACCTTGGCAAATTAGTACTACAGAATTTATATCGATACCGAGTCATTATAATCTCAGCGTTCACAGATTTGTAAATGCTCTTTATAGGTTCAGCAAAATCGAACAGAGGTATGGAAAATAGAGTAACATTTAGGTGGTGATTTTATATAAATGTCAATACTTGAAAATATATTGATTTTAAATTTGTTATTAAAATTTTTTTAAATATTAATTTGATTTTTTATTTTTTGTTGTAATATGATGCAATTGTTTAAAAAGTTAGTATCACCAATTATAATAAATACCTATGTTTGGCCAGTTTCGATCATTCCAAAACTTTATTTAACAAATATAAATTTTTATTGCTAACGATAACTTAAATTCCTAAGACTTACTATGTACGAATTACAAATAAATGTAACGTTTTTATGTATATTTGTACTTAAATGTTATTAGTAGTAAATTAATACTTAATATTCAAAAAACATCGAAGTTCATAAAAAAGACCAAGTCATCAGTTCAAAGGTAGTCCAGATAATTAAATAAGAAAGAAATTTATCTCTCATAAAAGTGATTGCTCGTTCAAAACCACTTAGCAATTAATTCATCAATAAAATCTGACCGTGACAATAGAGGAAATTAGTTCGTGTTTAAAATTCGGTACCTTGCAAATAAAAAAAAAAGTTGCACTGCGTACGAACTTGTTTTTATTACTTTGTTAACATCTACATAATTTGAATATATATTTATGTATATCAATTAAACCAACAATAAATTTAATTAGATTTTATAATAAAGCAACCTCGGGGCTGTTGTATATGGTGTTAAAATCTAGCAATTTTAACATAACTACAGAGAATTCTTTACATCTTTTACAGTATACAATTTTTGTGAGTAAAAGTTTATTCTGTATTAACTCCAAAAATGGATCAGCTGTAAACATTTGTATAATTAGTTGTTTGTATTTACATGAAGATAATAAATTTATGTAAAATTCGTAATTAAGTTTGAGATTAATGAGAGGAATCCTGAGATGTTAAATATCTTTTAATAAGAAGATTACAATATCATTTTCTGTTTGGAGAAACTAATGTAAATACGAAGATCTAAGCATCTGAGTACTACTACTTTAACAATTCCGAAGCAATACGAAAATGTTTATCAAGAAAAGAAAATTTATGCTGTACCAGTCGCATGTTTATTCTACAAAGTACTACTATTATACAAACAAGAGTTTTTTTTAGAGAAGGCAATTAACTAAGTTTTATCTAAAGAAATTTAAAATTTTAAATCCCATAAAATAAAAAACTCATTTCACTTTAAAAGGCGCTTACGATGGAAAATAGTTAAATGTTACGGTTTGGTATTTTCGATAGAAAAACTAATAGAATTTACATTCCTGTCCTTAGAAAACAAAACAACTATTTTTCAAAAACCAAATTAAAAGAGACTTAAAATCAGAATAACTATTATAGTTTTGGACAATTTATAGTGTGCATAAATTTATTTAGTACTAATCTGGTTAAATTAGTTGAAACATCCTAAGGAAAAAATTGGAAAGTTAATAAAATTTTGCAGACCATAAAAAGACCAGTATTTTAACAAACCCAAGAGTGCCCTAGTAAAGGGCAACATTTTGTAAAATAATAATTTCATTGAAAAACCTCATCGGGTTTTTTTTGAAACTCATGCAATTTTCTTCAATTTGGTATGCTTCTTATTACTGTACTTTAAAAATTCTTTAAACTACAGTGTTTTAGCACTTTTAAAAAAATTCCCATTTTCACAATTTACACCAAATTAAGGGCCCTACGGAAAAAATTATTTTATTAAAGTTTATACAATTGGTTTCTTAAAATATGGATCTTTTTACGTCTTTCCAAATTTTCATTAACTCAATTTCTTCCCTTTTTACAACCTAATTTTATTATACTAATTGGCACTTTTAACTTCTTGCACAACAAAATGAGGATAATTATTATTGTGCAAATTGATGATCGAAATTAAAATTTTTATACGCAGTTAAAAATAGAACTTGCAACTTTTTCGATCAAGGATTAATAATTTTAAAGTTTTTTGCAATTTTAGCGTGCAGAATGTTTTTGAACGCAAATTAATATAATTGCAGTCTTGATACAGACGTACTGGATGAAAAACGTGAAATTTTATTACATCAGTTAACTGAAAAAACTGAGAATAATTTAGGAAAACAATCATTTTTTTCTCCACTGGCACATCTTAATTATTTTACAAGGTTAAATTGAGCAGTAAATAAATAGAAAAATTAAATAGTTTAACAAAAAATACAACCTGAATTAAAGATTTCCGTTTCAGTGTCTACGTGATCTTTTCCCCCTGCTGCCACTACGAGAACGTGTTCTATGTCTTTGACGTACTAATGGACTGTAAGATTTAGATCTGTGTCGTGAACGAGACCTCTTAGTCCGAGTAATCGATTTTGAACGTCGACGATCGTTAGACCGTGATCTGTGAGATCGACTAGACTTTTTGTAAACTGATGCATCGGGAGAACACCTCGATCCTGTTCTTGACCTTGACTTGCGATATTTTTCTGATTTTCTACTTCTGGACGATGTCGACTTCGAACTTGATCTCGAGTGCGAATGTTTCGAATAACTCTTACTACTAATACGTTCTTTGTGATGCTTTTCGGGGACACTACTTCTTCGTTTTTTCAATGACTCTACAGACTTGGATCGAGACTTTCTGGAACGTGCACTACTCGATTTTGAACTATTAGATTCTGATGGCTTAGATTTTCGATCACTTCGAACTTTGTCTTTTGTTCTACTTCTGTCTGTACTCGAGCTTCTGGTATTTTTACGCTTTTTATATCTAGACTTAGATTTTTTATTGTAATAATCGCTATCGGAACTTGAAGAACGCTTCGAGCGTGTTCTTTTCTTTTCTTTAGTGTGATCCGACTCGCTCCAGTTGGAAGAACTCGTAGAAGCCCTCCGATTCTTACGTTTAGCAGTCGCAGCATCCTCATCGTGTGACTTGGCTTTGTTGCCTATAAAAATGTGCATATTCATATCCATTTTCAAACGATACTTAAAAATTTAGGAAAGTAATTCGCCGGAATTATATTAGGAAAATAAAAGTAAATATATCACTGACCTTGAGATTTTGCGTCTACCTGTGAATCACAGTCATCCACTGCTGGAGTACCACCTCTACTGGAGTCATTACCAATCTTTTCGGCGGCGGCAAGTCGATCTTCTATCTCTCGTTCCGTCTTGGAAAATTCCGCCTTCCTTCTTCTAATTGCATCCTGAATAAAACACTTATTTATAAATCGAACTATTAGGCAACTCGAAATTCAAGTACCTTTAAGTCTGAATCGGAATCATTTGCGCCTTGGTCAGATTCATAGTGGTCATCCTCACTGCTACTTCCTGAATCTCCGTATATACCAAGACCTATTTTATTTAAGAGTTATTACGGAAAAAGATTATGGAATTCATAAAATAGCCATACTACCAGTTACATAAAACTATGGCACAAAACTTGTGAGCTGATGAAAGTAAAAACTTTCATCAAAGTATAAAAGTTAAAATAAAACTTTTGTGTGTAACAGTAGCTAGTGCACATAGCTTTAGCAATGCATCAAAGATGAAATTTTGACAACCTAAATTTTCAAATGAAATCACCAACAATTTGAAATTGTTTTTTAAATACCCTATTATTAAAAGTACTTATCTGATGATTTTATCGAAATAGTCATTGTGAAACTTAAACATTTTCTTTTATAAGAACATTCAACTTACCGAGCCGTCCAGAACTGTTGGTACCGCTGGTTGCGGATACACGTTGGTTTGAAGCTGAAGTTTATTAAATAAACAAATTAGCTCCATTCGTCCTGCTAACAATCTCACAACTCTTTAAATAATGGCACATTAAATGCCGACAAAACTTATTCTCAACAATAAAATTTAACTACTAAATTTCCATAATACCAACACTTTTTAAACAATATCACCGTACCTTTATTTTTCCTTAAGTTTCTCTGAAATTCTTCTTTACATACCGCCCGTATTTCTTGATTGGTTACTTTCAGTAAAATTTCGGTCATCGTTCTCCTCAACTTCAACATCTAAAACACAGCAACAGTAGAAAAAAAAAAGCTAAAATGCAAATAAAAATTACCAATTCCTCTTGAGTTAATAGTACCGGATCGGCAACCACCACACGTTTTTCTTTATGATTTACTTCGCCATCCGAATCTTCGGGCTCGCTGTCCTAAAAAGTATTTTTTAAATGTGGGTTTGGATCAAACTTTACTTACTTACGAATTTACTTTTTTCTCTTTCCTTAACAGTCATTTTGATAATTTCCAGAGCTTCTTTTTCATCTAACTTTGACTTTTCTACAGTTTCAACTTTCTCGTGTTTTTCGCGCTCCTTCTCAATTTGCCTCTGCTTATCCCTTTCCATTTTTTCTAAGCCTTCGCGTATCCAACCGGGTAATTGCTTGCGTTTGTTAGCATCTAAAGTAACAGGATCTGGCAAAGGAGAGGTAATTGGAGGGCGTGGAGCTGGTACATTCACTTTACTGAATCGCTTATTATGCGGTTTCAATTTACTACCTGCTGCAGTCCAATATCCACCTGCATATTCGGTAGAAGTGCTTCGATTGTAACTAAAAACATGAGTATAAACTTCAAGTACCTAAATTAGAAATAATATAATTTACCCAGGAAAACTAGTAGCATTGTCCGTGGATCCTGGAAACTGATTAAATGGTACGGGCGTTGGGAGTAAAGGAGCTTTTGAAGGTGGTGGGAGACCGGTAGGTGTTGACCACTGATTTCCCCAACCACCCCATTGCTGATTATTCCAGTTCCACGACTCGTCAGGTATTGGTGGATCGTTATTCCACTGCGGTGGCTGAGTATCCTCTTCTTTATCATTTTCAACTTCCATGGGAGCTTCACCACCTTCGGCCACGTCATTTTTACTTTTTTGATTAGTGGGCGGTGGTGCTGCAGGTGTAATTTGATCAGGTACAGGAGGCCCAGCTTCTTTCATTATTATCCATTGCTGAGCCAAGGCGGCCCAATCTATTTGTTCGTTTGGTGTATTTTGGTAAGCTGCTGGATTTAAGGGCCATTGGTTGATATTTTGGGAACCGGTAGAATCGCTACCGGAGTACATTATTGCTATTTATAAATTTTATTAGTCAATTTGTAAAATTCGCATTCACTTAATTACACCCACGCACTATCATTATTTAATTAACTTAAATAGTTTGAATTTTAATGCTCTAAAGCAATATTTGCGTTGACTTCCATTATAAAATGTCAGATGTCATGAGATTGTCAGATGTCATATGGATTGGCTGCGGGAGAGAAGTCCGATTCTAGTCACTGTCATTTTTATGACAACTTGACATTGACTATAAACAAATATAACGATATAACCTCCTCGGATTAAATTCAAATCGTACACTGCGTTTGTTGGGATTGGGAATGATTGTACAATTATAAAACAGTGTCTTTTAAATGTTTTAGTTAATGATTCGAAAATATATAATGTCTGTTACTACAAATTGCATTTTAAGCAGTTTAAAAGATCATAATACGAAGATTAAACTTCCACATAGAGAGTTGGTGTATTTAGGAAGAAATGAATTCACGATGCTGTTAGATCCAACTTTGTCGCGGAAGCAAGTGGCAGCCACAGCCAATTACGATAAAAATGAAATTGAAATCGAAACGTTAGGAACCAATACATCTGGTTGCAATGGATATGCTTTACGGAAATTGGGGAAATACAAGTTAAAACATGGAGATCGTTTAGAGTTAATATTAGGAAGTCACATTTTTCTAGTTGCTTTTGAACCAGAACCTTATTGTGAAGCTGAAGATGAACCGGCTACGAAGAAACCTAAACAAAATTTTTCTGTCTTTAATTCTACAGGTGAGAGCTCAAAAGTCTCTGTAAGTGTCAACGATACCAGTTATTGGGATAGTATCGATAATGGAGACTTATTGATTTACACTAGTGCAGGAGCTAAATCGCAAACAAAAGTGGCTGCATTCGATTTAGATGGTACTATCATTCGAACTAAATCGGGGGCTCGATTTCCTAAGGACTATAATGATTGGGTTTTTAATTTTCCAGACGTGCCGAAGCACTTGTGCAATTTATACAATGATGATTACAAAATAGTAGTTTTTACTAATCAAGCACGTATTAAACATGATGCAGCTTCAGTTAAAGGAATGAAGCAGAAAATTGAAGATATAACGAGCCGAATGAAAGTTCCGATGCAAGTTTTTATAGCAACATGTAAGAATGTGTATAGAAAACCGGCTCCTGGTATGTGGCTTACGTTTTGTAATGAAAGAAATGATAGATTGGATATTGACGCTTTAAATTCATTTTATGTGGGAGATGCTGCTGGTAGAGAAAAAAATTGGGCTCCAAAAAAAAGCAAAGATCATTCGGTATCCGATAGATTATTTGCTATTAATTTGGATTTAAGGTTTTTTACTCCAGAAGAATATTTTCTAAAAGCTAAACATGTTGCTTTTAAAATGCCTTTATTCGATCCTAGAAGTATTTTACAAGGTACTAATCCTTTACCTCAAGTAGGGGTTGTAAAGGAAGTAATTATAATGGTCGGTAGTCCAGCATCCGGTAAAAGTTTTTTCTGTCGAGAGCATTTAATAAATAATGGTTACACGTATGCAAGTAGAGATAAGTTGGGTTCTTGGCAGTCTTGTGTTAAAGCCGTCGAGAAGTCTTTGCTAAATAACCAAAGTGTTGTGGTCGATAACACAAATGGAGATAAAGCGTCACGTAGGAGGTTTATAGATGTCGCTAAAAAGTTGAAAGTTCAGTGTAGATGTTTTATTATGACTACAAGTTGGTCGCATTGTAAACATAACAACCGATTTCGTGAATTGACAGATAAAACTCACGTTCCCGTTGCGGATGTAATTTTAAATTCGTATAAGAAAAAATTTGAAGAGCCAATGGTAGATGAGGGGTTTGAAGAAATTTGCAAAATTGACTTTATACCTAAATTTGACAATGAGGAAAATGAGAAATTGTATAAAATGTTTTTACTTGAGTCTTAATATTATATTTTGAGGTGTTTACAACTACGTAGTTGTAATCGAGGAATATGTCTTTAATTTTTAGTTTTTTAATAACACGAGATTGGTTTTAATGTAAATGATTAGTGTTACATACTTGTAAACGATTAATATGTTGTGAATTTTTTCTTTTTTAATAACACGAGATTGATGTTAATGCCAATGACTGGAGTTTTATTTAAACACACCTGTTAAAATACTGAAACATCAGTGTATTTCCTTCCCGAGGTCATAGATCCTTAGACTATTTCTACATTAAATTCAGCAGCCGAATACTAGATTACTTATGACTTATGAGCAACTGAGCAACCATTTTTGCTATGAAAATCTGAAGCTTACGAATTTATGTAAATTTGAGTTTTATTTTCATTAAAATACGGTTAAAAATAGCCATAAATTATACAAAATACATTTTGTAGTATCTAGAAATTGTTTAATTTTATTATCGATACTAAATTGATATCTTATTATCTAAAATTATCAAAAAAAGGATATTGCAATATTTTGATAAAATATCAAGATATAACAAATTTTTGGACTACACCCAGTCTTTTGGATTTCTCAATACTTGAATTAACTGCCCTTCTCTGGAATTTTCACTCGGCTGGTTCATATATTCCCATCTCTAGCAAAAAGTTAGTAGAATGCTATTAAATATAGAAAGTCTTGATTAAAACTTACAGCATGTAAGGGAAGAGACATTAAAATACTCTCGAATCTCGCACCAGGTGTGTACAGGCCAAATTTGGTACCTCGATCATATACTAAATTAAATTCCACATAACGACCTCTACGTAACAATTGCCATTGTCTTTCTTCTTCAGTATACGGCTGATTTTTGTGCCTTTTAACTAGAACAAGCACGTTAGTAAGTTCTTTCCTCCTGCAATATTTAGTCCTTACCTAATGGAATATATGATGGTATGACTGCATCTGCACAGGAAGTAACGAATTTAAATACAACGTCTTGCTTCGGTGTATCTAAATCGTCAAAAAATATACCACCGAGACCCCTTCTTTCACCTCGATGAGGAATATTAAAATAATCGTCACACCATTTTTTAAATCTTAAATAATACTCTTTATTATGCTTATCACAGGCTTCTTTTAGAGTTTTATGAAAATGAACTGCATCATTCGCGTTTAAATAATAAGGCGTTAAGTCTGTTCCACCACCAAACCACCACTGAACGTTTTCCCCATCTTGCACTTCAAAATATCGATAATTGAAGTGAATAGTTGGAACGTAAGGATTACGCGGGTGTATAACTGCACTTATACCAGCTGCAAAAAATGGAAGTTTACCTTCACCCAACTGTTTACCACGCGATTTCATCTGTGCAACCGCACTTGCAGGTAAATGTCCCTCAACGACAGAAATATTAACACCGGCTTTTTCAAATACCTTTCCATCTTGCAGGACGCAAGTAATACCACCACCACCTTCTTTTCGTTCCCATTTATCCACGATAAACTTTTGTGCGCCGTCTTCGCTCTCTTCTAGAGCTTTACAAAATTCTGCCTGCACTCTTAAAATCATCAATTCCATTCGACTTTTCATATCGCTCGAGTTGGATTGTAAGTCTTCTTTTGAAGTAACCGGTGCTGCCATAAATTGAGTAAAATCGATTGTCTTCGACTTTGGAGTAGCAAATATTTGAAAAAACGGAACGGCAGAAGAAAGGAAAATGAGGCCATATTTTCTAAAACAATAAAAATGAAAAAGGGCGCAAGAAACCTTCAGGCGAGTTCGCAAATGTATTTGAATCAAGAAAACTTGGTCTTTTTGAATAACCATGGATATTTTTTCGATTTAAATTTCCCGCGCCAGCTTACCTTTTGCTTAATCCACGTTGACGTTGATAACTGATCAAAGCCAATCCTTTCACCACACTTTTTAATAACATTTTGTAAATATTTTAGAGAAAATGATAAGAAGTACTTTACTTTTTTAAGTTATCCGTATTTTGATAAATAAATAAAGCACTAAAAATGTTAACTCATCACAACCTGATTGTCAAACTCAGCTGTTCGATATGGATTACGTAACGTGTTTTGTTTCTATCCTTTATTATTAGCGTTAAAAAGGGCGACGTAAGATAAGTACACGTCCATTGCCTTGCGATTACTGCAAACGTAACATGTGGTTATCACAATATTGATTTGGAGAAGTTGGTTAATTTATCAGAATTTAAATGTAATATTTTGTATGGTAGAACGTTTATCAAATTAGTGACCATCCGATCGTGTTGTTAAATTTCGAGGGCCGTATTGTTTGCTATTGGGTTGCGCCGCGAATTTAGTTTTCTATAGCGCATAACTGAGTTTGTACGAATCAAGCTGCAGGATGTGTTATTGATATTTCGACGTCGTCGCCGTGGGTTGGTGAGAAACACACTATTTCGTTATCGCGGAATCCGCGATTTTATACGTTGGGCTCGACTTCCAGGCACTGTCGCATTGCAAAAGGTCCGATCTTGCCTTGCGGTTTGTGCGAGACGGCCTTATTACATTTGTCGATCGTTTTGCAGTTGATTATGTTGTGATTTTATCTTTAAAAAATTCAATTTGCAAAATTTTGAATTTTCGAGAACAGGGTAACTGCAGTTATAAAAGTCGGTTTTAATATAATGGTGCGATGAAACGAGATAAAGACCCTGATAGGCGCGAAGTCATGAAGAAGTTTACATTTAAAGGCGTTTTAGAAAATTTCCGTACCTCCGTTGCACAACCCAGTAAACAAGATCAAGAAATCCAAGAAACTTTACGGCCGGATAACTTCCAAGTTAAAAGGGTGAGTTCCGTTTTTATTTTTTTTTATAACAACGCAATATGTTTTCGATTATTTTTGATTCTTGACACGCTTCGTCGAGATTAAAACTTTTTTAATTTTTTGGAAAGTATTCGCTATCTTTATTCTATATTCAATATCGGTGGGTTTTAGAAACAAAACCTGACCTAGGGAAAGTAATAAAATATGGATCAGAAAATGGGTCATAATGAGCTTAAGGCATTATTTGTTTAAAACCATCAAAGGGATTATATAAAACATCAACTCTTGAGGCTAAAAGTTTTTATTTGGGTGTTCTTCACGTCCTATTTCGAAAGCTGTTACTTATTTTATCACGGCCATAAAATCAAAATTAAATATCAAACGAACTGAGCAATGCTGTCGGCTTGTAATGAAATCCACACTTATTCTTACGGGTTATGAGACGTTGAGACCGACTCAAAAAATTAAACTTTAATTATTTCATGCATTTTGAAGATAAGTACAAAGTATCCAAAGACAATTGTCGCTTGAGCGCCAGTTGCGCGCTTTTCAGAAACTCGAAGAAAGCTTCTTGCTACTCCCTGGTACACTATAACTAGATAAAGAGACTGAAGAACTTATCAAGAGTCTTGGCACACATGCAGATATTGTCTAAATGGTTTGCCTCTCCCTTCCACTTATAAACAATCGGCTGGGTAGCGCGTAATGTTGGACGCGACTCTAACGCTATTTGGAGAAAATTGACGATTCGGTGGCTTAGGTGTCCTAGGATGAGTCACTATGTCATTTCAATGCTGCTTTGGAGTGCGGATTAAGCTGCAGTCCATAAGGACAACTGGACAATCCATAAAGAGTCGGAGTCGATCTCCCTCGTATGCTTATGATACGAAACGTTGATGGTAAAAACCGGGGTCTGATTCTAATTTCACTACCCTTCCAATACGAGAACGTACTTCCGTTTTATGTGGTGATGAAACATTGTTTTAGAGAAGATTTTAAGCCACTAGCGAGAACACTCGGTATACTAATACCTTAATACCTATCGGTATTAGATATGACTTAGGAGACACCCTGACCCTGAGCCCTCTTGGGATATAATGCATTATTATTTGTTCAAACCTAAACTATGCCAATCAATGTAGCTGTAATTCCATTCTTTAATGAGTCCTCCATTTGTCATTGTTCTTGCCCTACATATTCTATGCATTATACCGCATTTCAACATCTCGAAGCTCGGGCAGATCGAAACCCAAACCCAAAACTTCAGCTATTACGAAAAGGGCTCAGATCCATAATGTGTCAGTTATGATATAGTTATTTAGTTGTATTAGGCGGATTATAACAATTTGTAAGCCTTCTGAAAACTCATTTAAAACTTCAGCAGGAGCACCAATTTGAAATCGTTCGCTTTTTATTAAATTTGAGCTCGCATTTAGAAAAATGTGCAGCCTTTTTTAATAAATGCAAAAAAATAATATAAGCTACCGCTTTCGGCTTAGCTGTTAAAAAGTGACCAAACTTTTATGCTGGTTTGAGTAAATTTTTGTGTGCAAAGTATATTAATGTAGTACAAAGTTTTAAATACATATCTTGAAACTCCCCAAGTATTTTAGTATTTAAATTAGAGAAAAGAACTTTTTCCGAAGAGAAACTTTTTAAAAAGTAAATTTAACTTACCTAGTCGACTACAAAATGCTTCTTTTTTCTTCAGTTTGGTACGCATATTTTTATATTGGTTAATTAGTCCATATAGGTAATTCACGAAGCAATTTATGAGTTTGGTTTTCGAGTGAAATATATTACAGAGTGGTGAGCTAACCCAATGCACATTAAGCAGGTTTAAAACGACTAATGCGATTCTCTCTATTAGTTCATGTTAAATAAACTCTTCAAATTAATTTACCTGAAACTTTTAAACCAATAATAAATTGCCTAAAATACTAACTAAGTATTAATACACCAGAAAACCGTTTTGAACGTTTTTGTTTAACGTAAATTTCCCTAATGACGAGACTTGTGTATACCGGGTGGCAAAAATTACACTACTTTGTATATGAAGAGTAACTTTGTTAGTATAAGAGATACAGAGTTGGTTAAATTAGCAAAGTTGGGCAGAATTATATGAAGATTTAGAACCCGTTAAGAAAATTGAGCATTGTTGCCAAGTTTCCAGTTTATTCGAGCAAAACTGAAAATTTTTCAATCAACGTTAGCTCGTTAGTAATTCAAAATACAGAAAAATCTAAAAGAGGTTTTTAACAGATAATTTTAAGATAAATAGCTGCAATTATAAAAAAATTGTTTGAGTCCATACTTTTTGAGTTATAACCCAAACTTACCTTTTTTTAAATGGCAACGATATGCGAAGGTTAGCTCATTGAATTCCTTATTTTTTTTCTGATTGTTGAACGATTTCCAATTGCTTTGTCGTAGCCATAGTCATCTATTAAATAAAATAATTGTTTTTAAATTGTTGAAGTATGGCGGATCATTCTTAAAATTAATAAATATGAGGAAAATTGTATATCGTTTTGAAATTAGAAAACAATAAGGTAACTTTTGCGTATGGGTTGCTATTTAAAAAAAGATAAGTTTGGGTTGTAACTCAAAAAGCAGTGGTGGTTCAAAAAATTTTTTTATAAGTGCATCCAATTTATCTTAAAATTGTATGTTAAGAACCTATTTTAGATTTTTCTGTATTTTTAATAACAATTCACGAGCCAACGTATTGAAAATTTTTACGATTTTCGGTTGTTTTCGAATAAATTGGAAACTTGGCAACAATGCTCAATTCTCTTACCGAATTCCGAATCTCCACGCAACTCTGCCCAACTTTGCTAATTTAACCAACTCTGTATCTCATACAATAACAAAGTTATTTCAATACAACGTAGTGAGCTTTCCGCCACCCTGTATATTACATCCTTGGAAGTTTTTGTGTATAGCTAGACGTACAATTTGCTGATTTTTTATGGAGCAATTACGCCGTTCTAGGGGCTTTAGTTTTATATGAACAGATTTGTTACAGCTTCAACTCTTTCAAGATCGAGATAATCGACCGTTATTATCCCCTTCAAATCCCTAAAGACAAAATGTCATCTCGCCCACCAATAAGCTGAGTTGGCGTTAAAACTTAATCTGAGCTTTTAAACAGGATTGGATTTACATATTCTACCAAGAATTTCGAGAAGAACATAATTTAATTTGCAAAGAAGCAAATATGAAGTTTAAAGCCACCAAGTTTTGAAAGCGCGCGGTTTAGGCATTTAGCGAGCAATTGGAAATGAATGAAATTGCTAAATCTAGGATTAAATTAGTTTCGAAACTACAGTAGAACCTCGATTATCCGGGGCGACTGGGACCATGCTCTGCACGGATAATTGAAAAACACGGATAATAGTAAATGACTTTTAGTTACCACAATAATGTACATGTACATACTACAAAGATCTTATTAGAAAAAATCAGACAATCGAGATGTAACAAGTCCTTAAACATGAATGTGTGTAGGTAAAAGGGCAAGCAGAAATGCTACACCAATTGGCACGGTTATCAATCTAATAGCCATTTCTATACAGCAATTCTGAGAAATTTTATATCTACATAAACACCAAATAGGATATCTTTGTATTTAATAAAAGTACAAATCTCTAAAGTAAGCAAAAATTCGAAGAAAAATTCTAAACGATTGTGAAGCATTAATACATATTGTTAAATAATTATTATTATTATGATATTATGAATACGTAAATTTAAAAAAAAATAGTAATAACAAGTGCACGGATAATCCGCCGCACGGATAATCCGCGCACGGATAATCGAGGTTCTACTGTAGTATGTATATACTTTAAAAAGTACTTTTTGGAAGTCTTTTGTGCAAAAATATCCAATTTACCTATTAGAAAAAAAAAACACTTTAATCGTATTTTATTTTTTTAAATGGGAAAACTTCGGTTTTTCTTGTTGCAATTCTTTTAATTGTAAGCGGGAAAATCATTAGCTCACTTATGCTCCCTTTAGCGTCGCTCAGTCGGTAGGTTCGGCGTCGAAATAAAAGACACACATACCACAAATTAAAATATTTATTTTAAACCCAAATAAATAAAATGTAATAAATCAAGAGAATTCAAAATATTAGTATTAAATACAAATCAAATTTAATTAATTAACTAATTAACCAAAATATTCTGGAAGGAAAACAGCGATAAATTATATACAGGGGCAAGGACCTGGACCAGGTAAAGGGAAAAGGGGGAGGTGCGGCTATAAGGCACTACGACGGTCCTTGCGGACCACCACAGCACAGTAGCCACACGGAAGGGATGTATTTGGTTGCCACACTTGGGAAGACGGACAAAACGAGACTTTACACCGACTACTATAGGACTCCCCGATTCTTCCGGCGCACGGCTATTTATTAAATTTTCCCCTCCTTGGGAACCAACCAATCACAGAGCTAGCTGTGATTGAATGAATGGGGATAGTATTGGCGGACGGGCTATCATCCACTAACTAATTATAATTATAAAAATGTAATTAGTGGCCTTTGGGAAAAATTTGGACGCGGAAAAAATGCGCTGTAAAAAGGGCATTCGAATGGTGTTTGTCTCGTCGTAATCGGGGAAAATTTGGGGACGAAAAAGAAATAAAAATTAAATTCAGGGCCAGTAATTAATAAAATTAATTATGGGCCATCGGGGGACGTAAATAGAAGATTAGGGGAGCAAAGGAAATGCGGGGCGAAGTTCAGAATTTAATTTTTGGACAAAATTAAATCAAAGTTGTGAAATTATTACATTTTGTATACGAAGGTCGGACGTTAAAATGATTGACCTCGCGCGTCTTGAACGAACGTACGCAAGATAATGGTCAGATGTAGGTATAATTTAATAATTGTTAATTTTTGTTAATAATTAACAACGGGGAAAATGAACAAGGGAGAAATATTGGGTCGAGGTTTAAGGGTAGTAGGTGGACAACCAAAACGGATGCGAATTTGGACCAGCTCAGAGCTAGAATCTTGGGATTCATATCACTCTGAGCTGTATAAGAAATCCACATCGTTACATAATGAGCGACGAAAACATTTTTAAAAGCCCAAAAAGATATAAATTAATAAAAATGCCAGCCGCTCAATGCTGTAATCTAAATTAAATATTATTTTGAGTTATGAAAATTAAAGCTGCTTTAATAAGTTTATATTCAATTTCAATTAATCTTGTAAATTTCATACGTACCGCACACCTAAAGCTGAAATACAATAGAGAGGTATGTGATACGAAATTAATTATTTTCTTGTAATTCCATTATGAACAAAAGAATTTTCATTTCCAACATTACTACAAATTAAATTTTGAAAATAGTTCTCTAACGAAGATAGAGAAATAACAGAACAGTTCGTGATTGAGTTAAATTTTTTTACCCTTTGTTATTTTAATGTCGTTTTCTTTCTTTTTCAGTTCTGTTTATTTTGAAATAAAAGAGGTTACAAAAACGAACTATATTTGAGTATTTCAGGAGGTTTCACTGTCTGACTTTATGGAACATTATTTCAGCTTTTGAATAGGTTAATAGGTATCTATCGGAAATATATTAGAGTTTCGATTAAACGAAAAGCGATTAACAATAATTACTATTTTTTTAGTGCGTCTCCTTTCTTTATTATATTGCGAATTAAATTTTTTTATTTAAAGAGTTTAATAAAATTTTCACCAGCAATTTTAAAATTAGACATGGTGTTAACGTTTAAATGGTGCACATCATTGTGTGGTATTTATTAATGGAGAGTTTAAATGGAAATGATCTCTTTAGGTAGAAGGTTAACTAATAATAATTAATTTTCGACTGCAGTGAATTATTTATTATTTGTTAATTGGCTAATTAATTATTAGGCAATTAAATTATTCACCACTGCACAGTAGTTTAATGTATTATTTGCTCGCCTCATCCCGAGACGTTGGAAAATTATTTTGCGAGGCGCTACGCCACAGTTAGTCCAACGATAAGTCATCATGTGTATGATTCTCTTTTTCTTTGAGTTGTTCTTATTGGTGCTGGTGCCTTGTTTCTTCGTGTGTAGGATGCCGTGAACTAACAAAACTTTTTGAAAACTAAATCAAATTTTAATCATGTGGAGTAGCGCGGTAGGCTTATTTGAAAAAAATGGTTAAATTATCCTTCAAATCCATATTTTCTGAAAATTTCACCCTCTTTGTTCATGAACAGCTGTAAATCAGAAACTTTTGACGTTTAATGCTGGTTAGGGAATATTAAAAACATACATCGACTAAAAATTGATCTATTAAAGGGTTTTGGGGTTTTATCCCGTAGTTTGTTAAAAACAAAAAAAAATTATTTCATTGCAAAATGCTTTTAGGTAAAAAATTTTTAGATCATGTATTATTGTAAACAATAGATATGCAAACTGTATATATTTATCAAGGTTGATTACAAACGACTGTTAGTACTAAAAGTAATATGTACATTGTATTATTTGAAAAATCGTGCAGGGTTGCAAATAACAACCCGTTCTATTTGTATGTAAAATATACCAACACATTAATTCACACGTCGCTGTAATTAAGATTTTTAATGGATACATATTACTAGTAATCTCTTGTTAATTACATGTATATTTGTATAACATATTTGTATTTATTTATATTACTGACATTTAATTAGTCTTGCTCGTGTAGCGTATTAAACCGTAGTTTATAACGAGGTACGCTCATCTGTAAAATTAAACTTGACGAAGTTTTTCAATTGATTTTCAGTTTTAAAGTTAATTCAAGTTTGTATAAAAACAGGGTTTACATCTCCTCTTCGAAATGGGGCTCAGGTGAGAGGGTGGAATATAGAGCCCGGCGGGGGATTCTGTATCAATTTTCTCGAGAGCTCTAGAAGTCGAAAAATGTTTGTTGCCGCCCTCTAAACCTTAAACTCTTAAACCGTTCATCTGATGTAAAAAACTGGTAGACATAATTTGTTGGAAATTTAATGTAGTTTGTTTTTCTATAGAAACAAATTTCTCTAAAAGTGCGTAGTTTTCGAGGTACGTACGTTAAATTACACAAAAAAATTTTTTTTCGTCGATTTTAGAGTTTTTGTCAAAGTTTAACGCGCCCTAGCGCCTAAACCGCCTGTCTGAATAAAAAAACCCAAACGATATAATTTGTAGGAAATTTAATGTAGTTCGTTTTTATATAGAAACACTATTCTCTTAAGGTAGTACTACCGATACCACAAGTGTCAAATGTGTGCTTACTGTAATTTGACTTCCGTCGTATTTATATTTGGCAACGCCGCGTAAAAGCAAAAGAGACAAAAAATACCTTTCAGGTTATCGGTTTGACATGTAATGTCTGTTTACTAATGAAATGTCTCAATAAAACTTATTAAATGGTACAAAACGAATATTTCATTGGAAAAATAAAAGAGTCACTGAAAAAAGGTATAGAAAAATGTGAAACAAATAGCATTAGCCGTATTCTGTACATATTTAAATTTCGCGCGCGTCTAACCTTCTTGGCGGCGTTGCCACATGTAAGTTTTGTCTTAATTATTTATTAATTACTCTTATCACAAGCTCTAAAGTTAAGGTTTTATTAATACAGAAAATTCAATTCATTTTTTTCTTTCTATTGATACCAATTTCATAAAAATCTGAACGTCCAATTTTGTGAAATAAAATAAAATCTGTGATTTCCCATAAGGATCAATGTTAAAGGCTAAAATTTTTAAATCGTTTTATCTTTTTTTCAGTTCTCTGTAGGCCTCCAAAAATTTAACTGGTTAATTATGATATTATAATGTACTAATATGCTAAGTTTCATTAAATTCTGAACGTCAATTCTAAAACCGGTAGTACTACCTTAAAGTGCGTAGTTTTCGAGTTATACGCGTTATATTACAAAAAAAGTTTTTTTGGCCTATTTTAAAATGTTTCTCAAACTTTAACACGTGCTAGCGCCTAAACTGCCTATCTGAAGGAAAACACGCGAGGTATATAATTTGTAGGAAACTTGATGTAGTTTATTTTTATATAGAAGCACTTTTCTCAAAAAGTGTGTAGTTTTCAAGTTATAAGCGAAAAGCTGAGAAAATAGCCTAAGCCCATTCTTCGCAAGCCTTGAGTGGCAGACGATCGGTTTTATTACTCATTTGCGATGTTTTTTCAGCCTGCATTGTATATTGTCAGGAATTTTGTTCTAATTGTTTTAGTATACAGGGTGAAAAAAATTTTAAATAAATTTACGTGTTCTTGCGAAAACTGAAAAACCCGTAAATTCTCATTTTCTTTTTTAGCTATAATTTTTTTTATTTCTTAATCTTTTTTAAATCTGTAAAAACATTTTCATTGCCACTTTTTATCCTGCTTTCGAACCCATAGTCACTATTTCGATTAGTCGATTTGTTCTTGTTCTTTTAATGTTAACTTTATTTTTTCCATTTTACCAATTGATTTATTTTTTGATAATTAATTTTAATAATTAAGTTCGTGAGTTTGTAAAATGATAATTAAGGGAGAGCGTTGCCAATTGAGCACATTAAAATAATATTTCGTCACTCGAAAAGTACTTCAAAAATTACGTAGTACCTATTCGCTTTAATATTATGGTGAAAAGTGAAGTGGGCTGCAAGTGGAAAACAGTTTATATTTTACTTCCACTTGCTTTGACAACTCGAAACCACTACAAACTCGACGGCACAACTTTGCGAATTTAAATTTAAAATAAAATGACCAAAGGTGTGGTTAAACTAAAAGTTTGGATTTCGTCGCATTTAAAAAGAGTCTAACGACGCAAGCTGAAGATGACTCGAGTACGATTTTTTTTATTAGTATAATGTCCGAAATTAACGTTAAAGTGACTCCTACGTGACATTTATTTTGGGGAAAAAAATTCGTTTAGGAAAGCCGTTTTCTTTTGTGGCCTTAGTGCATCGGACACGTTTTCTTTAAAAGAGAGAAAATGTGCCCTCTTAAGCTTCGACCCCTTGTGACGGCGATTAAAATGGTTCGTGCGAGATTAACGCGCCTCATTTAAATCTACTTTTTCAAAGTTAATTTAACGTGCACTGTAAAAATTGATTAATACGTTTACTATGTTTATGTTATGCTTTAAGCTATTAATCAATTAAAAATGTTTAATGGATGCCATTGTTGGACGTTCGGTGAGTTATCAGTCTATAGTTGTATAATTTTTAATCTTCAAACACAATCTTAAAATATCGATTATGGTTATTACCTCGTTCTATTCAAATGACCTTTGGAATTAATTGTTTTTCATCGACAAAAAATGAAGTTTGTAATTCGATTATTATTAACAAGTTAAGCAGGGAAGGATAACAAGATTTTTAATTCCAACTTCTGCCGCTTGGAAGGGGATCGTCGAAGTTAATTAAAGCAATATTACTTCATTTGATGACTGTTATGCAGATAATAGTTGAATTTCCTATTTGCATAGGAATTTATTAATTTCTCAATTTAAGTATTTTTGTTTTCCTCAGGAACATTTTAGTGGCACAGGACGTTGCTCTGAGCTCCGAGGGTTGGCTTTATTGGAAAAATAGCCGCAAATTACCGTGTCATCATATATTAATAAAAACGTGTCGACAAGACTTAGAAATGCTTATAAAATAACAGTCGGGAAACTTTAAACTGGGGCATGGACATGGAAGTTTTACCTTTATAGAAAGAAATTATAGGAAATTAAAAGTGTCTTTCATAAGACCAAGTTTTAGCTGTTAAGTGTAAAAGTTTCCAGTTTCTCGTATGGCTTGTTTGCTTGTCTAATTGTCGGCGTGTTCCCTTGCTCGTAAGGATTTCTGTCTGTCTGAGCATTTGTCGACCGATCAACTTGATTGCCTGTACAACTGTATGTCCGCTAGTCTGCTCTTGTATCCGTTCATCTTTCAGTCAACCTTTCTAGTTCTCTAGTTCATCAATTGTTTAGAATTACTGTACCATCGTGCACTTTGCTACGGCAGCTTTAAATATGAAAATTGAAAGGAAAAGTCGATTTGTCCAAAGTAAACGTATAATGGCGACCAATCATTACCGTTTGTGGAGTAAATGGCGTTAGTCAAATATAATGAATTTTAATGAAAAATCTTAGCCCTAACTCGAATCGATACGTTTGCAATTCAAATTGTATTAAACCGTTTTTCATCTAACCAAATTTTATGCCACTTCAACTTTTACTTTTATTCCGCTCAATAAAATCACCCATCCTTTTTATACCTTTAAAAAAATTAAAAAATGTTGTTTTACCTTCGCCCTATTGTTTGTAATTTGTTGTAATAAATTCAACTGCGCTCTCGAATTTATGTTAATTTTCTTCAACTGTGCGTAAATGAAATTAGAGAACGTTAAAGTTAAAATATACTGGTTTTTGTGCAAATTTACGAATTAAGCAATTAAAGTATCCGTAATATAAAAAAGTTTTTTTTTAATCCCACTTTTTCTCTCCCGGAATTAAAACCTTCAGTAAAAAATTAGCTTTTTATTTCAGAGAACAATTTTTACGTTTTCATCAGGTGTTTGTTTAGAATTTTACGAAAAAATATAATATGAAAACCAAACTGATCCCTTTTTTAATGTCTCGAAGCGAGTTTCCATGCGTGGAAATATTTTTACGGGCTTTCTTATTGAAAAGACGTTTTTTGTGTGTAATTCTAATTACTATTCATGAAAAAAATAGTCTCGGCTTTGTCTCCAAAAATTGTGCTCGTATTGTATAGTTTGGAAAATAATTTTTCAATGAATTTTTAATCAATCAAGCTAAACAATATGGATTTTCTTATCTCAATTTCCTATACATAGCAATACGGAATTTATTTATGTTATCATTACCTACAACAGTATATGGAAATCGATTATTTTTATTTATTTTATGTTAAAACTAATTGAACGTTGGACTTTCAGTAAAGTAGCAGTGGAGGTTTACGAGCTAAGTACGTGTACGCGCGTGCCTAGGGGGCACCGAACGGTTTCAGGCTTCAAAAAAGCCGAGCGCTCGTGCTCACGAAGAAACTATCAAAAAGGCATTTTAAAACAACACGAAATTAATTAAAATTTTCAAACGTAAATTCCCAACTTTAGTCTTATCCGGGCAGCTTGATCTTAAAGCCTTGGTGGCTTTTAATTTGTTTGTTGTTAATTTAATGGGGGTTTCTAAATATTTCTTTTGATAATTGAATTAGTTTTTTTAGTAGGAGCTGTTGTAGTTGATAGTTGATTGCATTCTTGTTCTGTCGAGTGGATTCTTCGGTCAAATCGATCTTTAGATAATACTCGATTCTAGTGCCACTAGTGGCCCTTCGTTCACTTTTGTACGTTGAACGAGGTTCTTTTATATTAAAAAATTTCGAGAAATTGTAACTTTAAGTTTTATTCAATTTTTATACAAAAAATAAAAGTCTTAGGGCTCTTCAAAAGAATTCAAATTTGATTATTTTGTACAATACTCGTATATAGGAGCTGCTCGTCGGAATTCGTTATTATAATTTAGTTTATTTTCGCTTTAGAGTTTCTATCTGCATCGTTAGGAGTTTGTAAATGCAATTAGAGTTTGCAGACAAAATATTGTTTTAAACCTAATTTTATGTTAACTTTTGTAATATTTTCTAATATAAGAAAATGCGATAATTTGAATTTTCTCGTTAGCGTTTTTCTTCTTTCGTTTTGCTCGACAAATTCATTTGTTTTCTTTTAAATGAATATTATATTGTTATTTACGCAAGATGCGCACAAACAATGAAAAATATTGTATCGTAACATTTAAGTAAAAGGGAAGTTTAGGGGTACGTTCAGGATATAAGCAATTTTTCACACCCGGTCAAGTTTTATGGTCAAGTCAATTTTCGCTATACGGATTTAAAATTTATTTTCTTGAGGAAATTAATTTCATAGAGTGCTTTTTCTTGCAACAATAAAATATTCTTGTAAACGTAGAATGGATATTTTACAATAGATTTAAGTAATTTTGTCGGTGACAAAGCATCAGATTAGTGAGCCTATGCCTAAACCATTTTGAATTGACCTTTTAATGTCTTATCTAGGCGTGATATTTTTAACAGTTTTCAGTTTTATTGAAGGCAGCTCGTGAGTTATATGCTCTAAATTAATTTCAATTTGCTTCTTTTTGTGAGTAAATTGCACTGTACGTTTCTTTGTCCGTTTTTGTTGGATCACTCAATGGCTTAACGGAGCCCAATTTTATGTATTACTACAGAGGTATAATATTCTAATTTTTCACACGCTTCAGAGACAGTTCAACCTAACTCATTTTATGTGACAAGAACGTTTTGGAAGTTCCCCCAGTAGGGGTGCTACTAAATGTAATTGATTAATCGATTTTTCGGTGCTTCAGAATTTTAACTAAAAAAAAGTGGCACCCTGAGGTGCCTTCTTAAATGTTGATCATTTTCGAGGAACATCCATGCCTTCAGAGTACTTCAAACTGGCACCCCATAACTCTTGAAGCACTGTCGTTGAGAGTTGATAACAAGGGGGCTTTAATTTTCAGTTATTTTTGATATAAGTGCCCCGGGTTCTAGTTTATTTGGAAGAGACCGCAACATATGAACCAGTGTTTACGGTGTGGGACCTTATAACGCTACTCATAAAATGCAGACACTATTAGAGCACGAGAGGACACAGAAGACTTATCGACAAGACAAATTTACTAAATGTTCTTCTCTATACTACTCCTAATTAAGGAATGAGATTTTCGTTAATTTATTGGAACATATTCTTCCATTCTGCAATTACTGCATGTAGCGGTTGATTCTGGTTGACAGGTGGGAGTGTTCGAACGTCCTTTTTAGGAGCATCCCTCAGATACTCCGTATAGGATTTAAATCGGGACTATTAGGTGGCCACTTCATTAACGGTATATTTAATAGCATTTAACTTTATTTAAGTAATCCCAAAGTCTATCCACATGGGGACGAGCATTACCTCGCATTAATAAGAAATTTGGTATCACAACAGAAGCACATGTTCAACTACAATACAACAGATAACAACTACATAACAGATCCACCTCTAAAAGGGATCCTTGGAGAGATGTCGCCATTTGCAAATCTCTGTCCTACTCTTTGCCACACACGCTCACGTCCATCGGGAGATTTTCGCGTTTTATCTGAAAATGAAACCTTCTTCCAATCATCAACAGTCCATGATGATTTCTGGCATAACGCAATCTTTGAATTTTGGGCTGTATGGTAAGCAACGATTTTTTTGCAGGCCGGATTACAGGCCATATTGGCAGGCCGGATTACAGGCAGGATTTTTTGAGACGATCTTCCAAGAAAAACGCTCCTTCTTTAGATTAGTACATCGTTTTCGCCCTTGCATTGATCTTCTTAGGTAAGGTACAGTCTCGTTAAAACTTTTCACCATGCGACTTAGGTTGGAATGATTCCTTGCTAACGCATTACCTACATACAACATTGGGTATCCCTCTTCGAGAAAATTCGTTGCTCGTACTGTTTCTGAGAAAGTGACTTGAATCGATAATTCTAATTTTAAAACAAGATTTTGCTACGATATTTGCTTGAAGTGTCAGAAGAGATGCAAAGCCTAACTAGCAAGATGATTAGTAGCCTAAATACCCATTGCCGCCATTCTCTAGTCTAAAAAAAGATACATAGTGGTTCGTTAATTTTGTCGAGGAGTGTAAATTAGATTTCCAAATTTCGTTCAGTTTATAAAAACATGTCATTTATAACTATAACAAAAAGAAAAGACGGACCAAAACAATTCGTAACTCTTCTCACTACAGCGGTAATACTCAAGACGGTTATCCCATTAAATCAGGAAATTACAGCATTTCTCAATTGTTTTTCACGAAAATACTATTTGTGCGGAGTATACTTTTTATATACGATTCTTGTTCCGGAAAGTAAATTATATTTTATTATCACAGTATATTAACTAAGGATTTTTTTTTACAATTTGGTTTACGGTATGTTGACTATCCTCTCTAAAGCTTTGTGTCGGGAAATGAAATTAATAAGCTAACATTATTTATCTCCACTTTATTAAATCTTCCCCCTTTTTTGCTATGTTATATAAAAAATTGTTAAAGTATTAAAATCTCGTCATAAGTCTCTTGTATCGTTATGTCTTTAAATTAGTACTATGGGTACTATGTAATTCATTTTACGTTATCACGAAAATATTTAACTGGTGCACTATAAATATTGGTTAACAAATTTGATAACCAACGGATGTAATTTGATTATTTTAATTGCTTTAATTATAATTTATTTGTTTGTGTAATAGCTACTAGTATTTTTTTATATTTAAAACTGTAATGTTCTAGATATTTCTGACCTCACCCCTCGTTGTTCTGGTCAACTTTTTATTTTATTATTTTTTCCAAAAATTTTCTTTTTATTACTTTATTAAGGCAGTTTTCTTTCGTAGCTAAACGAAATTTTCCAAGCCATTATAGCGTGTCCAGACCTTTTTAAAGAGAATTTTGATGATATTTGAATAATTTACAATTTAGTAGTCTCTCTGCTTAGTTTTAGTATAGTACCTAATATCGTTTAGTGTGAAATGAATTTTCCAACGTGTTTGTTGCAATATTAACACAAACATAAAAGGAAGGTTTCTAAATGTGAAAATGCTAATCTTTCAAAAGTACGATTTTCGCTTGGGAATTGTTATGAAATACTTTATGTGTTACTTTTCAACGTATTGGTCGGATGTCTCTTGAGAATTAAAATATAGCAGCGTACCAAAAATGTTGGATAACTTCTACAAACTACAATCTTATTTTATTACACAATTTTTGACATTTTCTTGCTTTAGTTTTCCTAATTTAGACGCCATGTTCAAGTATTGTAACCCATTCGTTGTTTTCTATATAAATTTACCTTCAAGTATTACAGTAATTCAGTAATCATTAATAGTAGTAAATGAATTTAACAACATTTGAAGTCGAAAATAATCCACTAGATGGCAGGTGCATTTAATAACAATTTAAAAATGTGCTGTTTATTAAATACGAGGCTATATTGAAAAATTCTTAGCCTACTATAGAACCAAACAAAATTTCAATGTCAAAATATTTTATTACTCAACATATTCTCCTCTTAATTGGATACATTTATTACAGCGAGCCTACAACGTCGCTAGACCTTTCAAAAAAAATGTTTCTTCTTGCTCTGCAAACCAGACGTCTACAGCTTTTATTACCTCCTCGTTGGAAGAAAATTTACGACCTTTTAAACTTTTTTTCAGTTGAGGAAAGAGATGATAGTCGGACGGAGCCAAATCTGGAGAATAAGGGGGGTGTTCTAGTAATTCAAACCCTAAATCACGAATTTTTTGCATGGCAACATGAGATTTGTGTGCAGGGGCGTTGTCCTGCAAAAACAAAACACCTTTGGATAGCTTTCCGCGTCTTTTCTCTTTAATTTTTTACCGTAGAGTGGTCAGTAAAGGCGAATAGTAATCTCCAGTTATTATTCTACCCTTATCCAAAAAATCAATCATGATTACTTCATGGAAATCCCAAAAAACTGAAGCAAGAACTTTTCTATCGGTCATCATCTTCAATTGAAAATTTACCTCTTTTGAAGCTTGCAGTCCAATTTTTCACGGTCGCATACGAAGGACATTGATCACCAAGGGTATTAACCATATCTTCGTAAATCTGCTTACCTCTTAACCCTTTTAAATACGGGTACTTGATGATGGCTCGATACTCCAATTTTTCGATTTTCAAAATTTCGGTGGACATCTTTTTTCTTTTAATTTATTGCTTAACTCTGGTTTACTTTCTTGACGTCAAACTTTACACTGACACTTCTAATAAGTTATTGTTCGTTGCTATGGTAACGCAATATTTTTTTTTTTGCATGGAACTGGGCTAGGCTAACTAGTTATCAATACATCCTCGTAGCTAGTGAAAATTACAAGTTTTTGTTTTTGAGCTCTGTAGTCTTCTAGACTTTAGACTAACGATCAAAAAAGACGTCAAAAAGGTGTCATTTGTCATCAATACGATAACTGAAATTAGAGCTGGAAAATGCGTCGTCAACAAAGCTACAAGAACAAAGAAAACTGCTTTTCCATTTGTCACTTATTTTCAGAATCTGTAATTTTATACGTCTTCAGATAAGCGAAAAAATGTTGTAAGCTAGGGCTGATTATTACGACGATTTATAAGAAAAGTATTGATAAAAATCGCTATACGCGAAGGGTTGTTTCTGAGAGGTGGTGACATCTCAACCTTTTATGTTATCGTTCTTTTATTTGAAAATAATTTTGAACAATAGAACAATTAACAATTTATTTTTTGAATTTCCAACTGCAGAGTTGTATAGCGTTTCTTTGGCCACCCGGTATACCCGTATACTGTAACTTGATTACGTTAAAATTTATTTATTTCTACAAAAAATTGCCGAAAAAATTTTTGAGAGTTTTCACGCCCAAAAGTATTAATCACGTAAAAAGAAGTTTTAAACGGTATTAGGGATAGATGTACATTTTTAACTAATGCGATGAAAAATTAGCCTCTTTAATGATGGAAAGTGCTCGTCTATTGTGTACGAAATGTGCAACAAGATCATCTCATCTCATCTATCTGCTCGAGGCATTTTTCATTGAGAATCCTCGAGACTAATGAAGTCGTTTCGCATTACTGAAAATATGAAAACTTCAAAGTGAATGACAAATTTTTAGAGAAAAAGAAAATTATTTAAGTTTCGACCCCTATTATTATTACGTAGCTCACTATTTTTCCAACTTTTGGTTGAAATATTACAACAAATTTATTAAATTATGCTTTCTGGTAACTGGCTGACAACACGTTTGAATTCAATCCTTTTTTTGTCATTTCGCCCGCCCCTTTTCTTTGTAAGTGGAAAATATAAAAATTTTCATTCGTTTGAAGTCATTCAAATTATAAATAATTTAATCCTCTTTTAGGTAAATTATTTAAAGTCTTGGCTTTACTTCTGTTAACGTTTTCTTATTTAATTTAATCGTTGACGTTATTCAAGTTTGAAAAGTGATTTACATTTTCGACTTATACCTATATTATATTTTATTATTCTCGCAGCCTTCTTTTCAAATTCTTTATGAAATGTAAAATTGAAATTGCGAATTCATTTCGTAAAAGCTCGAAAATTTATTCGGGTGACTTACAAACAATAAACGTTTTTGTTTTAATTAATCACTTTATTATTGCGAGAAAAATTTACAATTGAAACCGGAGTAATTTTAAACTGTTGCGTAATGGGAAAAAAATTTTACGTTTTGTACTTTTTACTTTATTTTCTAAAGATTTTGCCAATCTAAATCGTTTTCTAAAGGTTCCAATTTTCTTCTAAAGGATTATCAAACATCGCGAAATAAAAGAAATATTCCGGATACAGACGTAATTTTCTTGATTAAAAGGAAGTCAAACAAAAGTTTTTCTTCCTATTTTTTTAAAGAAAATTCTTTTCTTTCAACTAAAAATAATGAGTGGGACAATTATCTTAAAATTTCTTTATTGGCTGTCTTTTTCTCAGCTTTCGATAATGATGAAAGTTAACACACACAAATAAATTTTCCATCGAAATTATTTGATTTTTCTTACTCTGTGGTTGCCATGGTGATAGAACCTATTGGTCAGATTTGGGAAAAGTTACGTGGACGGTAGTAGTCCAGTGCAATTACCTCGGAACCCAGTTATAATGAACGGATTTGAATGATTTTTTCTTTTTTGGAATCCCAATGCCATAAACTAAAAATTTTATCTATTGAAAATTACCGCAATTGAGTTCTAACAATAATTATTAACTTACAAATCTTCACAAGAAACGGCCTTGCGACTTTGAGGTGTTGTTTTCACTATATCTGAATCCGATAAAAACACATCGGAACTTTTATTGAAGTCTGAATCTGGATCTTTCTCATCCTTTGTTTTACCTTTTACCCTTTTTTTGAATTCAAAAAATTACGTTTTTGTAAATAGCCATTATAAGGGCCAGTTTTTCATTCATGGTTTAAACTGCAGTTCTCCAGAACTAAGTTTAGATGTTGATTATAATAGTTTTTTAGCTTTCTTGTGAATGATAAAAATGTTTTGAAGATAATAAAGCCACGTTTTGAAACAAAAATATATAATATGACGCGTTTCGCCCTAAGGCTTCATCAGATAAAAAATAAAAATTATTATTAATAATCTTTACTGCTTATTACCATTTCTGGTGTACAGTTAAAAATAAAAATTACAAAAATTTTAAATAAAGCTTAAAAATTATTATAAAAAACGGAGATGTCTTGTAAATTTTTGAAATTCCCGCGTTAAATTAAATAAATTAAGGTTAAAAAATTTTTAATGCAAATAAATGTGACTTTTATAGTGACGTTTATGTTGTTTTTTTTTTTAACATTTTAAACGTCACTATAAAAGTCACATTTATTTGCATTAAAAATTTTTTTAACCTTAATTTATTTAATTTAACGCGGGAATTTCAAAAATTTACAAGACACATCTCCGTTTTTTATAATAATTTTTAAGCTTTATTTTTAATTTTTGTAATTTTTATTTTTTATCTGATGAAGCCTTAGGGCGAAACGCGTCATATTATATATTTTTGTTTCAAAACGTGGCTTTATTATCTTCAAAACATTTTTAGATGTTGAACTGAGTTCAACAGTAATTGGGTTTTTCAATTGTGTTTAGTAGGTAGTTCTGATGAATGACGTTCAACTGACGGTTGGTAATATTCCTATGGTGCGTTAGTATTTTAACCTAACTAAAAAACTAATTTTGTATTTTGTAACCATCGCGATTGCATGTATACACAACAATCTCCTTGCTACTTGGCACCAAAAGTATTGCCAATGTAAATTAACAAACTAAATTGCATTTTGAGGTTATAGTACACGGTTCAAACTTAAACGCCTATCTGTGGGAGGGGTAGTTAAATTGTTTAAATAAAGAAATTTAATTTAGCAGACTCATAGACAATTTCTCCCCTCTACAACTTCATCTCTATACATGCTCATCGAAAACCGACCCTATTCTTAGATATGACCTTTGTTGTTAAAATATACATACCTATTATGTATGTATTTGGGTGATTTATGACGTCGGGGAAAAACTCCACAGGGTGATTCCTATGGGTAATTCAAAGAAAAGACTTCAAATAAACATGTACCCGAAAATGCTTTATAAAGGAGCTATAGCCTGTTCAAGTTTATTAAATGTTGAATGTGTTCAACATCGATTCGGGCCCATTTCCCATTTTATTAGTTACATATGAAAACAATCGGTTTGTGACATCAAAATTAAGTTAATTATGGAGGATTTCACAGTACAAGAGTATGCTGATATCATTTTTATTTATGGTTTTTGTGATGGAAATTCACTTGAAGCTTCAAGAGAATATCATCTCCGATTTCCTGGTAGACGGCAACCGAATCACAAAACATTCACTAAGACCTTTCAAAGACTTAGAGAGACAGGAACTCCTGTTCCACGCAAAATTGGTGGCCCCCAGCAAGTAAATGTGCAGGACGAAGTACATGTCATAGATGCAGTAATCGATGATCCCACAGCCAGCACTCGACGTATCGCAAATAATTTGGAACTATCCCAGAATTTTGTATGGCGGATACTGCATCGTGAGGTCTTACACCCTTACCACTTCCATTACGTGCAAGCGCTGCATCCGGGAGACGCTCAGCGGCGACTATTATTTTGCCGATGGTTATTACATCAAACCGTCGATAACGTTAATTTTATATCAAATGTCCTATGGTCAGACGAAGCCACATTCACAAAAGATGGTATCAACAATAGACACAATGAACATGTATGGTCCTTAGAAAATCCACGTGTCATTAGACAGCGTCGCTTTCAACAACGATTTAGTGTTAATGTTTGGGGTGGAATATTCAATCATGTTTTGCTTAACCTACACGTAATGGAAGACCGATTAAATGGGAATTTGTATGAAAATTTTCTCAACAATACAATTTTCGAATTGGTAGAAGACATGCCGCTGCATTTGCGTCAACGTATGTGGTTTCAACACGACGGTGCACCTCCCCATAGAGCAAGAATAGCGACAGCGTGGTTGAACGTTCATTTTCCTGGACATTGGATTGGCTACGGAGGTCCTGTTAACTGGCCGCCAAGATCACCAGACCTAAACCCAATGGACTTCTATCTATGGGGACATATGAAGCAACTTGTGTACCATGTGCCAATAACAACTCGAGAACAGTTACTCGAACGAATACAGAATGCCGCAAATGAAATTAGAAATAACCCTAATGTGCTTGCTCGAGTCTGTGATTCACTAGTCCAACGTTGTCATGCTTGCATTCGTACCGAAGGAGGACACTTCGAACACTTACTTTGAGTTTAACCCCAGGCGTTCTTTCTTCTCTTACATTTTAAAGTTATAAGTAGACATTTAACATTTAATAAACTTGAATTGACTATAGCTCCTTTAAAAAGCATTTTCGGGTACATGATTATTTGAGGTTTTTTCTTTTAATTACCCAAAGGAATCACCCTGTGAAATTTTTCCCCGACGTCATAAATCACCCTGTATTTGATGCAGGTTATAATATGTAGCACATGAAAACTATTGTTTTCCGCCTAAACCATGGCAGATAACGAAATCGAACAAGAGATAATAAATTTTGTAAATACGTCTGTCTACTTGCATGAAAAGTATCCAAGGTATTGATAGAACCGTTACAGAAATATTAGGTCCTTTGCATCTACACAATTAGGCGCTAATCAAAAGTGGGAATAAAAAACAAAGGAACCATAGATTTTGCTGGCAACATGCACTTTTATGTAGCTTAGAGTCCCAGGTACACGAATCCGTAAAAATTTCGCGCTCCTCTATTTTTGCATACTCAACTACATTTGGCGCCTGGTCTAATAACTGTGTTCCATCATTTTACGTTTATATCGTCTAATTGCACTGGACTAGTAGGCTTTACGTTTTAAAATAATTAGATCTTACAATGAAAAACCGAAAGGCCGTTATCTTCTGAATTATTACTATATGCACTCAAATGTTTGTGAACGGCTTTTCTAGTTGTTAACGAAATTGTTTTAATTAGGCAATTCTCTTATAGGTTACCTGAATGGATATTAAAACTTGTAATTAGGTTCCTCATACTAGAGCTAGCCAATGTAATAATAAATGTTTTTTTAGTTTTACACATTTCTCCCCAACATACCCGTATCAAGAATTTCATGTTGAAATCTTAATTTTATGTTCGTTTTTACTTTTATTGTAGCCAATTTAATACAAAATGCATTTGTTTTATTATTTTGCCGAATAAAACTCGATTAAGAAGAAAAATAATGAGCAAACTTTGCGCTCAATTATCTTCTAGTACCAGCTCCCAATAATTATTGTAATAACGTTAAAACATTTCACGATACTGTTTGTACAAACCGTTTCAGGCAACTGCATTGGAGAGTCAATATCGGCAAAACTTTGTAATGTACCTATATTTATTTAGTCAAACAAATATGCTGCTTACATAATATTATGTGCATTAATTTTCCCAACGTCGGAATTTTCTACTCGCTCTTTTAAGTAGGTACGTCAAGTTTATGTGTTTTATTTATTTTAACCTAAAGAAGATTTCACGCTGATATTTTCTAGGAAGAAAATGTAGGTATTTATGACAGTACAATCAATAGTGCACTCAAGTTGAGAAATGGTTGAAAGCACACAGTATAAAAGCTTTCCTCCCTTCCATCATGAAAAAATAGTTGGAACAACTCTATAAAATGTAAAAATGTAAAAACGAGGGTTTCGTTAAAAAAAACATTGTGTACTACCACCTATACACAAAAATGTATTTGTTAATTATGACAATCGACACTTTTTTGGTAGGTACACAAAAAAAATGTATCCGACAACCGTCAATAATTGAATATTCACATTAGTAAATAATACAAAAAAAAATTAATTGGTAGACTTCAAACATTGGCCGAAAAATAAATCTACTCATAAATGTAGTATTTACACTCTCTTGGGAACTCTATTGAAAATTGTTTACAAATTATAGGCAATGCTTTACAATTTGTTTGGTTTTATGTAAAAACCACTCGAATAAAAGTTTTAATGAAAGAGATCAGTATTATTAAAGTTCGAATTTAATAATATTCATAAATAATTTAATAGCGGACTAATTGGATTGTCGAACATGATGTATAAACAAATTGAGGGAAATTGTAACAAAGCTTCTCTTTGATCTTTTAATAATACTTATTAGTTCTAATAAATTTAATATTGGTACTCTAGATATAGAGTGATCCGATTTAGTGTATGAAAGAACGTTAATACTTCAATAACTAGTTTGGGGCCCATTTTTTGGAGCGTATAAAAATTTTATCGAGGGATTTTACCCTGCGATGTTTGTGGTTTTCAATCAGAACGGTATGAACAAAATCAGTTTAAAAGTACAACAGTAATGGTTTTATTATTTTGAATCACAAACGATTAAGTTTTCCTTCTCTGCAGTAGGTACCCATCCTATAAATGCCCATCTCGGGTACTTGGTTCGTTTACAAAAATTAATTCGATGAAGTCAATTTTTGATTTTTTTTTCAATATATCGGACCTAATTTCATAAATGCAGGGCTCAGTACTTAATTTTTGGTCGTCAATGCCGTCTGATGAATCTCCTGTAGATTATTTTCACACCAAAAACCATCATTTTGCTTATTGACGAAGCCATTTAGCCAAAAATCAGAATTGTCCGAAAAGAATTTGCCAAAATTAGGATAAATTTTAGTTACTCTAGAGCCCAATCGGCAAACTCCCGATGGCTACGATGGTCTAGTTTTAGAGTCTACACAACCTTATGAGGGCGTAAACCCAACTCTTGTCCTAAAATACGTCATTGCTGAAAGGCCTCATTTTTAAGAACGACGAGGAATCGATAAATTTGAATCTTCTGTAACACCACCACACTTACAGGCCCAATATTTGCTTCACTGCTTGGATTTGTATGTTTTGTTGGTCGTTTAGTATCATCGTTGAGTAATAAGAACTGCGTTAGTATATCGTGAAGAGTTTAACCTTTCTTGAATTTAGTAAAGACCTGACAAAAAAATCACAGTTAGGTCGATTATGTGGGCCATGTTCATACCGAGTATTGTGAGATAATTACCAAACTTTGTAGAAGCGCGTATTTTGTCATAATGAATTGTCAGTGTAGTAGTATAATAATAATCAAAACAAATGACCGGTATTGACAACGATTAACATATCATTTTTAAATGATCGTTCCTATTGAAAAAACCATGATAGAAAATGTTTCTGATGCTCGACTATAAAAGTAGTAGAGCAGCTAGTAATTTGGAGAGCGTGGTCATAACCTCTGCTGTTTTAGTAATTTTCTATTATTGAAGCGAATTCTGGAGGACGCCCCTGACTAGGTATTGTTGGTAGGGTGCCACATTGGTTTGTAAATTCTGAGGAGAGTTAGATACTTGTCCTCGTCGAAAACGACAAGGGGTTAAATAGCGGACCCATTAATAATTTATTTGTGTGAAAAATTTATTAGATTTAGGTGAAACTTCCTGAAAATATCCAACTCGTCGAGAACGACAGGAAATGACGCCCAATTGCGGCGTTTCAATTGTTGAATTCGAATTAAGTATCAAAAGCAAAATGTTAAAAAAATCCACTATTAGTAGGTAAATAAGTCATTATTTTTCAACTCGATTTAAAGTGGAAACGCGATTTAATATTAAATTACACGTTTAGTAGCTAGATATTTTTTTTGATCCATTGATTATTGGTTTATGTATCAACATGCAGGTGGTTTAAATAACTTACGAGCTTGGATAGTTTTCACTTTATACGTAATAAATTATTTATCTATATTGGGAGCAACAGAGTGAACTTTCAGAAATAATTTCCTAATTCAAAAGCTACAGGTATCAAATTCAAGACTATTGTGTTTGGCTCGAATGCCTTCTGGTTTTGACTATGTACCATCTTAACTATCTGTCAATATGTTACTCGACATGGCTTTTAAACCCAAAGCATCCAACTTGTAGATTTGGCCATTTTGACCGACTTGCGAACTTAAGGCTCCTTTCGCAGGCCTGAAAACGTTATTCAGGCGTTTCTCCCTTATTTATTGATCGATTTGTTTCAAATTTTTGCAGCACATTTTAGGCCATATTCTGCATTGATCCATGTCAGTACTTTTTCGAAAAAAGGTCGGAAAGGCCGTTTTTGGAACTTTTTTTTTTAAAACACTGACATGAACCAAATTTAATGTACTTTCTGAAAAGTTTGCAAAAAGTCCCAAATCAAAATTCGTCTTAATAAGGGAGAAAAAATTGAATTAAATGTTAAATTTCTGAGCTCGGAGGCGCGTCTGAACGTTTTTTAGGAGGCGGAGCTTATAAACTGTAGATTTCTTAGAAATTGTACTACGGTTGTCTGAGCTGATAAGACAACATAAAAATTTGATCTTATACAAACTACTAATGTTACGATTTATTTTAAACTTTTAAAGAACCTTTAGAAATAATAAATTAGTAGCTATTTTTCGTTTTATGTGAGATTAATAATTAATAAGAAAGTTAATTTCCAAAAAATGTATAATTTTCTTTACTACAAAAATAAACATACATTTAGGTAATAGTCCAGTCAATGGGGGGTTTTGCCCTACAAAAGGTGGTGTAAATCTGACTTTTGAATATGTTATTGGGTCAGGGGCCCTGATAAAAAATCCAAGTTTTCGACCTTGAGGGGGTCCGCGCGATTCGCCATCTTGGATTAAAGATACGAAAAATTGTTTTTCCCGATTTAACTTCTTAACGGTTGATCCTACCACAAAACTGTCCAATTAAACTTTGAAGAGGACAAAATTTCCTACAATATTTACTCTATTAATTTTGTCCTTATCTGTTACGGTTTCTGAGATATAAGCTGGAGAAAATCGCTTTTTTTAGAAAAAACTAATTTTTTGAGTAAACTTGGCATGGAGACTTTTTTACCGTTTATTTGAGAGCAAATTCTTTAGAACAAAAGTTGTAGGATTTTAAATTACCTTCAAACTGAGTGTATCACTGATATTTTAGCTCAACCAGATCCAAAGTTAGAGCAGTTTTATGATAACCTGTAAATGTCGAAAAATGAATAATGAGTGTTCGCAGCTCGAAGTTTTTGTTACAGCCCCCCCCCCCCCCCCCCATATCAACCCATAACAATTTCTCTCACATTTCAACATTTATTCAATTTAAAATAGTTATTAGGGAAGGGGGGGTAGAGATGTTGAGCGAATTTTCCCGTTTATATTTCCAACAACCTGTCTCATATGTCGACAATTATTATGGGAGGGTAGTCTTTAGGCAACCACACGCGTTCAAAGATTGCGGTAAGTCGCACTTATTCATGAAACCTGGTTTGTCGGTACTCTTTTGGCTATAACTCCAAAAACATTTGTTCGATCCGTAGTTTCTTTTTTTTATCTGAAAGCTGGTTAAATTTCCCATCAGACCTCATATATGAGATTTTAATCAAGCCCCATGAAATAAAAATCCTAGCACTTTAAACACCGCGTACTGCTGTGGGATCCAAGTTTTCTTGGCACATTTTTCCAAATAACTCCGAAACTATTTATCCGATCTAAAATTTATTTTCTTCATCTAAAAGCTGGTTAATCTTACTATCAGCCCTGTATAAGCAATTTGATTAAATACCGTGAAACACTCACACCAGCACGCTAAATGTGTACGTTTTTGCGAAATATGACGCGATTTCCACGTTCAGTGGGCTAGTGTGGGTATTTTAGGAGATTTAATCAAAATTTCATATAAAGGATCTGATAGTAAATTTAACCAGCTTTGAGATGAAAAAAGAAATTGCGGATCGGACAAAAAGTTTTGGAGTTATGGCCAAAAGAGTACCGACAAACCTGGTTTCATGGAGAAGTGCGACTTACCGCAAACTTTGAACGCGTGTGGTTGCCAAACCCCAGAACCGATTTTAATGTTATATGACGTCAAGCCCCCCCCCCCAATCCCCTCTTCACAAACACTACCCTCCAACAATAATTGTCGACATATGAGACAGGTTGTTGGCAATATAAAAGAGAAAATTCGCTCAACATTTCTACCCCCATAACCATTTTAAATTGAATAAATGTTGAAATGTGAGAGAAATTGTTATGGGTTGATATGGGGGGGGGGGGGTAACAAAAACTTGGAGCTGCGAACACTCATGACTCATTTTTCGACATTTATAGGTTGTCCTAAAACTGCTCTAACCTTGGATCTGATAGTTGAGCTAAAATATCAGCGATAGACTCGGTTTGAAGACAATTAAAATCCTACAACTTTTGTTCCAAAGAGTTTTTTCTTAAATAAACGGTAAAAAAGTCTCCATGTGAAGTTTACAAAAAAAATTCATTTTTTCTAAAAATAGCGATTTTCTCCAGCTTATATCTCAGAAACCGTAACAGATAGGGACAAAATAAATAGAATAAATATTGTAGGGAATTTTGTTCTCTTCAAAGTTGAATTTGACAGTTTTGTCGTAGGATCAACCGTTAAGAAGTTAAATCGGAAAAACCAATTTTTCGTACCTTTAATCCAAGATGGCGGATCGCGCGGACCCCCCTCAAGGTCGAAAACTTGGATGTTTTATCAGGGCCCCTAACTTAATAACATATTAAAAAATCAGAACTACACCACCTTTTGTAGAGCAAAGGCCTGTTTTTCTCCCTATTGACTGGACTATAAGTAATTAACATCGATTAAAATGATTAAACTTTTTTTTATAATATGTACTAGCTAATAATTACTAATTTTATTACAGTATCAGAATAACTAGTTGCCACAGACGTGTGGTTTAGTTAAAACTTTTTTTTATTAAAAGGTAGCATGTGATTAAGATAAAATTAATAATTTTGGCACATTTCTTGACCAAAATTTGTTATTTGCGGCAATAAACCGCGTTATATTGTGTTGTTGATTAAATAGGTGCACTTCCAATGCAACAACAATACACAAAAATGACATCTAGTCCGGTCAATTTAGACATTCGAAGGTGCATAAAGTCCCAACAAGCTGAAAATCGGTAAAATTGTTAAAAACATAATTATAAATAAAATTTAAAAGTTCCTCATGGAAAAAATTTTATTCGAGGTCAAAGTCAAAAAAATGAGTTGTTCGCGATTTTCAGCAAAACGGCAAATTTTATCATAAAAGTACCCCAGACAAAAATTGTAGATCATAAAATTATGTATAAAAAATGTATCAATACTTTTTTTCTTACGAGCCACCGTTTCTGAGATATAACGATTCAAAAAGTTGTAAAAGTTTCATGGTGGAATGGAAACGTGTGCATATTATGACGATAACGATAACTTTCAGCTTGTTGGGACTTTATGCACCTTCACTCTCATTTTTTGGTCTAGATTGACCAGACTAATCGGCATACTTTAGAGTGCTGAAAGCGTATTTTTGGTTGTTTTAAGTCCACTTTTTTTATTACTATTATTAAATTCGCTGCAGTAAACTTTGAAGTCCTCGATGTCTTTAAATAAGTGAAGTGGGACAAATGCCCAAAATATATTTTTCTCTTAAAATTACATGAGCTTTCATGTGGCAAAGTTTGTCGGTGAGCTAATAAATCACCCTGTATATTAAAATATCACGGTGGTTGGGGAAGCATTGATTGCAATATTTAGAATTCTTTATAACTCTACAGAAATATACGACTGCAAGCCGTTTAAAATAAAAATCGTATCTAAGTATCATTTTACAAGAGAAGATTAGCAGTAGTTATTTAAAACAAAGCGTGGTCTGTTGAGCGAGTCCACGTTTAGTTAATTGACAACTGTCACAAATATCACGCTTCATAAATAATAACAGATAGCCAATCACAACCTGATTTTTCATTGAAAGAAAATAAAAAACTATTTGTATCTTTTTTCCACTTGTGTTTCATATGAACACCTAAGAGGGGACAAGCCGTACCCCTTATAAAGTGGACTACGTCACAACTGCGAAAGGCCCGTTAAGAATGTTGAACACCTATTACTCTTTACAAATTTGGTTTGCTCGACTCAACATGCTCAGATTTTCGTCTATGGGGAGCAATGAAAAGCACTTAAAACTAGTATATATACTTGAAGAAGCGTTGCAACATTCATTGTGTCAAGTGACAATTTACGAGTATAGGTACTTTAATCCTTCTGCATGGGTTGAAACATTACGCTTTTGTATAGGTACACGTACTGCATGCAGTAAATTGCTATTTTATGTACGGATAGAGATTCACTCATCTACTCGTATCAAGCATTTAGTTTGCTTTACGTTTAAACGTTAGGTATATGCAAATAATTTTATTTTGCTGCTCTAGTGGACACCATTAGAATTATTTGAGTAGTAGATTTGTGTGCAAACGAATTATAAAATTTAAATTTCGTATCTCGAATATTAAAACTCCTGAATATGTATGTATAATGTATAACAGAATAGAGCACAGAGCTGTGATTTGTAACTCCCTGTAAAGCCAACTATTATCCTATTCTTTTTTAATGAATCTCTGCTAAATGTTATCAAATGTTGGTTTGGTTTTGATCAAATATTGTAAACTAGCGCTTATATAACTACCTAATAGTTTATTCGCGCAAAAAATGTATTCTAAATTCTAAATCTAACCTAATTCGTTTTTAAGTATAATTTTATCGATGCCTTTGTGAGAGCTTTATTTGCACGTATTTTTAAAAAATTTTATATTTCCACTTTTAGATTAAATTCAAGATTTTTAGAGCTAAGGCGATTTGGGTTGGATTTGTATAGCGTATATATTTATAGTATTTGTTGGTTTAAATGTATTTAATATAAATCTATAAAATTGTTGTTTGTATAACTTTTTTTGCCCAAGTCCTATCGCTCCATTTGGAAATAACAAGTTTATACAATACAAAAATATAAATAATGTAAAATTCAATTTTGGTAAATATTAATTTTATGGCCGTATCTCTAAATACAATTTAATCATATATTTTTCTGTTTCTATTATAGGTACTTGTTGGTTTTATAATTTTTATTCTTTAGTACTATTATTGTATTATTTAATTTTCTGATGTATGAGCATATGGGTGGGTTGTTCAAATATTAGATACGGAAAAAAACAAAAATAAGTAGTAGTATATTTCGTATTTCTTGACGAGTAACTCATTCTTGAACTGACGCCTCTTCTCTTTGAGCTTGTAAGCGATCGAGAGAGAAATTTATTTTTACATATTACATTTTTACGTAGATACGAATATTTTCAAATGCTCTGAAAAGTCATTACTCATTACTATATAGGATTTAATCATTATATCTTGTTACTTGAGCTATACTTTTACGTAGTTGAATTTCATCTGTTCAATATAATACTTTTCCATTAAATTATTTGCATTCTAGTAAAATTATACGAGGAAAAGTTCTGAATTCTGAAGGTGGATAATATATTTATGTAACTTTTTGTGCAAATTATGTCCAATCCTTACTGAAAGGACCCTAGCAAACGTAGGTATATATTTGAATTGAAATGCATAGCGGAGGATTGCAAAACGAACAAAATGTTTATGTGAAATCCCCCTATATAGTCTCTAGATTGCTTTTGTTTGCTTAGCTTAAAGATCGCCTAATGATGATACAAGCAAAACAAGAAGGTAACGTTAATTTGATGTCATATAGAATTTCGATTTTGGCAGTAACTAAACGTAAAGCCGTATATGTCACAGCCATTTGTGTTTGTCTTGATTAGGCACTGATAAGTTTCAAATTCCACTTAATTTTAATAAGGGCACGGGAATGCCATTTATATGTAAGCTATGCACATTATGGTTAGGGAAATTGCATAATAATTCACCACTATTACACATTTTTTACATTTTATGGACTTAATATTATAGCGGTAGGCTATGTCATATCTATTATTACGCGAATTTTGCAAAATAGTTTGCGAAAATAAAATAATCGATTTACGTAATACAACAAAATATATACCTACCCCAATTCTCTCTTATACGTTTCGTTTTTCCGGATAAGCTTTCAATAGGATTCATGAATAAAGTTGAAGAAGTTGGATGTATTTCTTCTTTACCCTTAAGGCAAATTTGAAAAATACGTTTTATATATACATACCTGAGGTTTGATTTCTTTTTTTCGCCAAAGAAATGTGAAAAAGATTGCCTCTCAGGGTGCGCCCTAATTCCGCATATTTTTTGCGAGCGGCGCGATAAGAAATCAAATCCGCATTATAAAATATCCACGTATCCAAATTAAGCAATTAAACAATTATATTATACAATTCGTGATATTAACATGTCATTATGTGGCACAATCGCGTTGTTATATTTAATTTGGGTAGTGCACGGTCGCTCGCTCACTCGCTCGCAAATCTTGTGCAATTAGAACGCACCCTTATATTTAAATCAATCTTCATTATTTATTTAAGTTTTAAATGTACATATAAACTAAGATTGAATTAATCATTAATTTTAAATTTAATTAAGTGCAAGATTTAAAGTAACTTCATTTTCTTATTTTCAGGTGAGAAAATTACTTCCAACTTATTTAATGAAGGTCTAACCAAGCAACTAATGCATCGACACTGACTGTGAGTAACTTACTTTACTTTATACTACGCTCGAATTATTTGCAAGAGACACTGTTAATCTACAAAATTGTCCGCAGTTGCAAGAAAAAGTTTTATTAGGGGTTTACGTGTTTTATCGCCGTTTGTAATTAAGTTTGTTAGTTTTAACAAATTCGTCTGCTTCGATAAAACTTTGGGATTTTTCTCGTAAATTTAAAACCGGCGCAAACGGCAAAATTGTTTTTTATACCTCGACTTTGGGGTACGGGAATTACGGGGGTGGCTCAAGCTACGGTTCACACATTTTGACATTTTAGTAAGATGTTGAAAAATTAATTGCCGCCTGAAAATTTGCACGACGACTCTAAAGACGTCCACAGACCTCGCGATTGTTCATCCGTCTTCGTGATAAGCCATCGTTATTTGTTTTAAAGCCCAACGAGCCCACGGACCTATTAGAGGCTGAAAACCAATCACGAGGGTTTCTCACCATTACCGATGAGCGATGAAAAATCACGAGGTTGTGAGCTGCTTTAGGCTTCTTCTGAATGATGTAATAGAAGTTTCCAAAGTTTTTCGTGGTTCCAGAACTAAAACTACTTAACAAGCCGTGCGTGTCAATTAAAGCACTCTCTTGTGGAATTCAGCAAGGAGAGTCATGATGGTGGACAATTTTCTGTCGGTGAAGAATTTTAAATATCATGCGCGGGACTTTTCTTAGGCTGGTCTTTTGTAACTGCAAAAACTATTAATGTTTTTTTTTAAATACAGACGTCGTTATGTTTAAAAACACTTTTAGGGCCGCGTATAAATTTGCTCAAATGTTTGGGCTAATCTATCGCCGAAAAATAATTTTTTGAACAAAGTGCTATACATAAAGAAAATTACTTGCCTCGTTCGTAATATTAGGCTAATAGGGTAGTAGGTAGTACTTTTCTAGAAAATCGTGATGAAATGGCCTAATAACGGCCCACTTTTTGTACCAACGATTTTACTCTTAATTTGAATTCCAATGAAGGGATCCATAAAAGTGGAACGCTAAATGTTCTTTTTGCGTTTTTTGGAAGATCGATTATAGCTAAAACTATTATTATAAACAAAAAGTCTTAAATTTAGATTTTGATGAATTTATAAAGGCTTTTTTTATTGATAATGTGAATTTATTGTTCACGTAAGAGAATATAAAAGCTGGAGTGCTAAGAAAATTTATTGGGTGCTCAGAACGAAGACGAGAAATAGGTTCCATGAAAGTCTTTCTTTTTTATGTTATACATCTAGCTTTGTATTTAAGATGTTAAAACACCATTTTGAGTTTACTTGTTTTATTTCTTTTAACTAATTGTCGTTTTAGGAAAAAAACACGCCTTTTTTACAAAAGCCAAATTGCGCTTATGTGTATAATTTAATGCGATTTTCAAACTTTTTGGGATTACGTTGCATTCGTGTAATAGTAAAACCCATTTGAACTTTCGTGCTTCATCTACGGTTAATGTGAAATGCACATTAGTGGAGCTTTAAGGAATTAATTTTCCGATTTAACGTACTTTTAGTCCGTTCATTTTGTAATTTTATACCAATTGGGAATTTTCTTGACTTTCTTTTTTGTTAAAGCCGTATTGAATACCGGATTAAGAAGAGCCTTTAAGCTTTAATACGTAAACCTTCTTTTTTCCGTGATTAAATTGAGTTCAAACAGATTTTATATGTCAAAATTTCTTATCTCGGGAAATACGCTACCTACTCGCCCATTTAAAATGATTTTCAGCAACAACTTTTCATTTTCTTTAAATCAAAGCTATGGAGGTTTGCAATATATTTGTTCGACTGTATACGCTGTTTGCTACCAAAGGCATTCGCTTGGGAAGGTATTTGAATATGAATTAACTAAAACTTCTGTTTCGTACCTAATAATTAATATTTTGTCTAATTTGCTGCTTTTGTTGTTATTTTACCGCACAATGCAAATATAATTGCTGGTGCATTATTTCAAATAGAGAAACATTTCGATTACATTGTATGTACCTATATTGTAATTGAAGCTTCGACAAATAGAAATTAAACGAGCTGATTCTTGATAAGCTTGTTTCGTGATTTCATTCAAGCGTATAAATAAATACAATGTCGATTTTAGAAAAAAAGTGCAGCTGATGGAAGCCACATTGGCAGTATTATGTAGTCAGGGACTTCAATAAAAAATTCGGAATCTAGACTTTAGTTGTGTAGCAGGGCCAGGTAGACCTACCATAACTTGAATTTTAGTTTGGTGACCCAAAGTAAGCCAGAAAAGCACCACATAAAAGTTAAGAAGGGCGATGCAACAAATTGTTGGATGCCAAGAGCACCCCAAAGACAAATAGTAGCCATGGGATACTGTCTCCATGAATTTCAAGGAGATGAAGGAGATATAAGGGCACCAGGCTCTTCAAACGTTACTGGTATATATGAGGACTTTTTTCTGAACTACATTGTCTTCGACAGCCAGATCACGCCTTTAAGTGACTCAAAAATGGCATCCCGACTGAAAGAATGTGGCCAAATTAACAGTCATAGAGTTTAGTTCGACTGATACCTATGGGCTCCGAGTCATTGTGTATGTCGGAAGCGAAGAAGATTCAGTTCAAAAAAGCATCAGAAATACCATTTTTTGGCTAAGAACCGTCCCTTATGGAATACCAACAAACTTTTGATTCGAGCTACTTTAATTTTCCAACTTTATAACAAAACTGGAATTTATGTAAATTTCTTTCAAATATAAAGATCCTCAATGGGGGTCTATTGGGAGTTTTTTAAAAGTTTGAAACTTTAAAAAGAAAGTTTTTTTTGTTTCTCGTGGCTTTCCCAAATACTAAGTGCGTTGATTCAGATTGAAGTGTCAGCGAAGATTTTTTTTGTGTCCACTTCAAATTAGGAAATTGGAAAACGATAGTTTTATTTTGTAGAAAAGTTGGATAATTTTAAGTTTGAAAACTTTTTCTTTTATAATAAATGTCCCGTTACTTGAGGGACTTGAAAAATTGATCTAAACGGCCAACCATTTTGAAACATTAACGTAGTAAAGCGTTAGTCTGCAATGAGTTATGTAAAGAAAATAGTCAAAGAAGTCTCTTAACGTAATCCATCATCTATAAGATAATAATGGCTTCGAGTTGCGCCATTTTTATCTAATAAAACCGATTACTGCAATTTAAACTTAATTAGCTTGCTTTTGATTAGATTAAAATGAGATCAGTCGAATGGATCTGTGTTGGTAATTAGTTAAGTAGAAATACTGCAAATTACACCTTGAACTTGCAGGAAAAAGGTTTTACGTTTCTCTCCTCATTTTCTTCTGATTGAAAACACATTTTAGTTGTAGCTAGTTTATTACTTCGATTTATATTTTTATCAAATTACGGAGATATTGCTGTTATAGACTTTTTCTTCGATTTACTAAAAGCTTATTTTATTTTTTTATCCAACCTACATTCCCTTCTCGGCGTATAATTGGAAAAATCCGCTTAAAGAAAATTTTCGAAATGCCAATTTCACCCTTTATTGGAACAACCCTCCGTTTACGAATTTATTTGTAAAATTAATATTTTAACTCTTATCTAACCATCAAAACTTCCAACTAATTGCTACGTACACCTGCTGTGTTATGAGTTACATAGGTGTACTTGTACATTACACGTGATTTAGGTTTACTTTGAGACCTTCTATAGACAAATTAGTAATTAATTTGAAACGTAGTTTATTATTTACAATAATTAACCTCACGTAGGTGTTAATTAAATTTGTTGTACGTGCCTTTTAATTAGTTTTCAGTTAATAAGGCGATGCAATGAGCTAATGCTTTAGTGCAGCAATTCTGAAACTTTGTTTTTCTATCAATAATGGCAACTTTGGAGTTTGCGTTCAGCGCGAGAGACATTGTTACTGGACGTGTTATATTAGCTAAACTCAGTCTAGGCAATATCGTAGTGTTATTCAGGCCTATTCTTTTTATTTAGCCGATAACGCTATTTTAAACGTTAAAGTTGGCCACTATGTTAGAGGTTATGATACAAAATCCGACTGATTGTGTTGTATTTTAGCGTTTTTAACCCAAATATGGCAACACGAGCACAGAAGTTGGTGGACTTTTAGTATGTTGTTCGGATTCGGAGACCTACTATTTAGACTTCAGCCGACCATCAAGCTTTTGCGCAAAAACTTACTAGTTCGATTAATTAGTAAATAAAATAGCAAGTGCTATTTTTTGACATTCGTCATTGCGAGGACGCACCTTTACAAAAGTTGCTTATAGGAACAATTTCTTATGATAATACCCCATGCAACCCAAATCAGGATTACCCTTTTTTGTGATATTTAATGTGACATTTTGCAGATTGATATCTCAAGAAAACAAATTATACACACCTATGCGATTCTGATTTAGTCAACACCCGGTATTTTCGAAGAAAATCGTATTTTGCAATCAATTAATTGCGTTCGTTATATTTGTAAATAAATTTCACTTTCCTTTTTTGTCCTTCTCTTTGACTGCATCTGAAAAATTGAGATCAAGTTCAACTTTTCAGCCTGTTGACTGTTTGGCGTAACGGTTCGTTAATAGACTTCTTTTGCGAAAGTTCAAATTTTTGATGTATCCTTCAAGTATAACGGTGGATTTTTAAAAGAATTTAGATAAGGTTTATAACTCACTTTAGGGGCTTTTGATAAGTTTTAAAAAAATCTTAAAATATTTTACTTTACCCTTTTAATTAAATTATGAAAAACGAAAACGTTAATTGAAAATTCGTCAGTTTTAAGTTCGCTTCTGTTCGCTTGTGAAACGATGTCTATTTGGGTTAATTTTAGTCGTTTAAGTTGTCCTTTTAGATGCTCATTTGTGGTCTTACAAACCATCTTAATTGAATGATGTGTAGACACATTTTCGGCGTTCACCAGTTTAAAATATCTAAACAAAAATTTAATTTTTTTGTAATTAATTGCTTTCAATTTCGTAATCGGTTTAAAACTTGGAAATGAAAACGAGATTTGTTTGCACCTACTTTTACGCCATTAGTAAATCAATTGTCGTCGATTGAATTTTCTCTGTTGACTGTTTGGCAATTAATTGCCTTTAATTATGAATCTATTGAAATTCAAAATTGTGAAAATATATGGTACCCAGGGAAATACAGATATGTAAGCTCTGGGTCAATATTAACGCGCTTGCTCGTAGAATTTTCTAACCGCCACCTTTCGATCGTCTGTGTTACCGATTCCTGTATAGTGGCTATTTTTGCGGCTTTTCTTTTTCCACAACCACACACTACATTTTGCGAATATTATTTTTATTTTTGAACCGTATCTAACCTAAGTGTCAAACTAAGTGCATTAACACTTAATAAAGAAAGAATTTTCTCCCATACACAATATTTCTTTTAAGCTTTCGCTTCATTGTAGTAGAACAGGAAATTAAAGTTAACGGCAACTTTTCGTGAAACTTCTTCTGTATCGACGTTTGTAGAAGTAAATGTCACGTTAACCGGTGACACGATACCTTTTCATCTGTGACATCTTAATGACTGCTTTTACTGCGTTTTTACATTTTTTCTCAATGTTATGAAAATTATACAGGGCGGCACCCCTAAAACCGTCGTCGTTGCAGGTTCTTACCTTCAGCTTCCCCTGGTGGGAGTGAAAAGATACTGTTTATTAGGTTCGGATTTAAGGCGTCCTTTCTTGGAAGCAAGATGCGTTAAGCTTCTACTTAACTTGCAATAATAATAATACTACCCCGTTAGCACCCTCTCTTGAATTTTAGTTTTTAGAGTGCTCTTTTCCACCGATGAGGGGTTGAGGTGAATGCAGTTGAAATACAAATTGAAAATAGATTGATTGGACTGGAAATAAGCGCACACACGTGCGTGGTCTTCTTTCTGTTGGCCACCCTGTATTTTTTCTTTTAAATTAGGTAGTTGTGATAGGGCATCAATCTTACACAAATGCGCCGTTCAAAAATTTGCATCACGTAAAGGTTTTCCACTTTTCTTCCGATTTACGTAAATTTTTTTATGTAAATAATTTTTTAGAAAAATCCCGGTGAATTTATAAAGATTAGTCGAATAACAATTACTTATTTTGATCACTTAGAGCTTGGAGCTTTACTTAAAAAAAGATTGTGGGTTTCCTTACTCAAATTGTGGCTTTAAACGTATTTTAATTTTCGTTTTAAGAAACCGCGTGGATTTAAATTTAGTAATTAATTATTTGCGAATACATCCTTAAGGACGACTTCTGGGTGGGTGTAACATAACGAAAATTGATTTTTTTCCACTCGACTGACTGTGATAAATTACTGTAAAATTCCAATTTCCACACTTTATTTTACAAGCTTTTATATAATTATTTTTAAAGTACTACCCTTTTTTCGTGATTTAATAAAAACTCGAGTTTCGCGTAAATTAATCTCGAGTTCCTAACCCCTTATTTGACTTAACCCCTCTATTTAGATTTGTCATGCGAAAATCTTAAGCGCGGCGGCTTTTCAATCAACCAGCCCAAATTCGAATTAATCGAACAAATTTCCTTTTGTTTTGGCTTCGCTTTATTTCAACTAAAAATAACAAACTCTATTGGCTTTCAACACAACTGCGGCGCGCACAACGATTTTTCTTATCTTGACGTTCGTTATTGTGTTAAATTTGCTGTCGAGCGTTATATATCCTCAAAATATTTACAATTTTCGAACGTTTATATTCGTAAGTTTGTCTTTTGTGTATTCATGACGTACTCAGCCTCAACATCAATTCCAGGCCCTAGTCAGGCGGTCGTGTTCCGTCACATTGACCTGTTCCCCGTTCCCTGTTCCCTGTTCGTCAGGGAAGACTTAAAATGAAAAATTGTCTCTAAATCAATTTGTTTGGTCTTTTTAATTGTAACAATCGACTTAATGACTTGACGATTTATCAAAATTCACCTAGCACTACTTGGTGCATGGCTTGTTTTGAGTGAAAGTTTGGTAGTTGAGGGGAAATGCGCTAGTCGTATCTTGCGAAAATAAGAATAAGTGCAAATATTTTCGTCTTAGCTTTGTCAATATTTAGGAAGGAAGAACTTTTGTACTTTAATAGCTTTTAAAGATCAAGTATTTCTTTACTACACTCGAGGTAGGCTTATTGCGATAACACTGCAAACAAAATTAAGTTTTTCTGAGGAAAATCTTTTTGAAATTTTTAGATTTTAGTTTTTTAATTTTAAATATACATCAGGGGTCATGGAAAATTGTAAGTTTCGACAATATAAACAATATATTCGATATATATTACTATCCCAGTGTCCTGTTAGCAATTAGTACTCCACAATGGACATAGTTTTGTGGGCAAAACACAAATTTATGAATTAGATGAAAACGTTCAAACCCCATAACTCATATGGTTGGACGATGATAGATTTTGGACTGAAAACAAATGCAAAAGAGTGAGAGAACATTTATAACCCAATACAGTCTCTCATTCTCTAATAGAATGGCTTCACATGACACCTTCTCACCGATGGGGACTCTGAGCACGTTTGGAAGAACTTTCTCCTTATTTATTTTCAAAATGCTTTGTTAATGCTTGAGCTCACCTTTCTTTACTCGACTAATTAAAAGAGTGTCGCTGATGGAACCCAAGCCCCTTGAATGATTCTGTTTTAGCTTGTGAAGATTTTAGAGAAATTTCACCCTAGGGAATGAATGGTCTTAGAGTAACAAAGTGTCGTGGGATTTTTTCCCTTTCTATTGAGCCGCGTGTTTTCAATCCGCTAATTGGCAAGTAGTCCTGATTAGTAAATATCATCAATTGAAGTTTTAAGATAAAATACGATTATGTAATTATCGAACGTGATGTAAAATTTAATATCAGTTATACGATTGGATGTAACCGAGATCATCAATTTTAATAAGTGGAACGTTAAATTTCTAAACAAGTTTGGATCAAATTTATTGTTAATCTAATTATGGCTATAAATAATAATTTTTTTAGATTTACTTATCTTGTTGACAAATAGCGCAACACTTGTTTTTTGCGAAATACAGTAAAGCAAGTGAATTTTCCTGAAACATTAATCAGAAAATGAGAACAGCTCTAGAAGTTTTTTATTGAAAGAAATTTTACATCTGTTCCTCTTTATTTGTTTTTAGCTCGAGGTTCATATATCAAAGTTCTTTTGTATTGATTGTTAATTTAACAATTTATTCCTATTTTTCTGCATTTTTACTTTTTGTTGGTTTGCTCAAACAAAAAACGCCAATTTTCGCCGCCTTTTATCGCTTTTGATATCTTCTCTCTAACTTTTTTTTATTGCTCAGATTAATGGCCTAAGCTTTTGAGGTTTAAGAAACGACTATTATTAAGTGACAAATGTGTTTTGTCTTTTTACCTATTTTTCTTTTATTTGGGAGCTTGTATTTCTAAATCAATTTAACTTCATTGTTTGGTTAGGACAAAAAGTTTTAATTGGTTTTGGATTTATTTACAATTGGATAAATATTCGTTATATCAATGAAGCAACTTTAGGCATTAAATTGTGTCTATTCGCACCAGAGCTCATTTTTCATGTTATATTATGTACCTACTTATGTATAATGCATTATAGTGTGTAGTATATAGGTATATTTCCCCTTTGGGGATCTCGATTATTCTAAGATCTAGAGAATCGGTTAAATTGGGGAAACTAGTGCAGTTTTGAAGGAATAATTAATTGATAATTTTAAATGGTTGGTCAAATATGCCCGAGAAACTAAACAATTGGCAGTAACAATGAGTAGTTAGGAGAGTAGTGCTGGCCTCATCAGCTTCATTTGAGAATGGGTTCCATCAGGTACTCATATACGTACCTACTAACCAAACCTTGAAAGCGTTACAATAAACGGGAGTTTTTGTAATTGGAAAGTTTTTTCGAAACAAAAATTTCTTGCAACAGAATTTTGATAGTATAATTTTTCAAGATAACCGTTGTTATCAATGAACGGTAGGCTAAAAATCTCTTCTTCTTTACTAATCAATTCAATCAGTTTACGGTTTAATTCTAGCAATCTGTATTCTAATTATTATTAGAGGATTCCAAACTAAATTCAGGGGATGTAATGTAGTATATTCAAATTGAATTTTATTCTAGATATTGATATTATATTAAGGGCTTTTACATTATACCATTAATAATAATTTGCATTTAGAATTTCCATTCATAATAGATTTTCTTTTGAGCAAATAACAAGAAGTAGCTTTTGAAATGATAATTTTTATTACTAGTGGAGAAAACAATTTTACGTCGTGAATGATTTTGTTTTACCAAAATGGTCTATTTACCAACTTACGGGATCAAAACACAATAAATATTTGTAAGTACTTATTCAATGATAATACGCTAGTTTGAAGTCCTTTGAACATAGCACAAACATAGACCATGTTTTGAGAAAAAAAATTCTTACTGTGTCAACTTTAATTTATATGTAAATATGTAGTTGTAGTAAGTATAAGGTAATTTTAAAGGGCGTAATCACACGTACGTGACTTGCCCGTACTGAAAATCTAAACTCGCCGACTATATGCCGCCACGACATATTTTGTGTCTGTATTCAATTTTCTATCACGTTTTTCGAAATCTATTTGGTATTCACTTGGAATTCTCTATCTTACAATAATAAAAACTATGATTGATCGCTTTACTGTGTGCTCGAAGCAGCAAGACTATTGATGTTTTTTTCCCACCGAAACGCTTTTATTTTACCAAAAATCTCGACAGCGTTTAAATAGACTAAATTAATTTAAAGCGATACGAATTTTGAACAAACGCAAATTTTAACCCCCTTATTGACTAAATGCCAACTTCAACATCCTATCATTCAAATATCCAAAAAAATTTTCGTTGTTTTAATTACCCTTTTGTGGCATTTATGCCTAGCAGTTTGTTATAATTTATTTACAATTTATCAACTTGGGATGTATATTTTGTTTAAATGTCGGTTTAGCAAGTTTAACGCTACGTGCGTAGCACGTACCCATTTTTAATTACTGCAGATTTAATTTAAGGGCGCCAACACACGTTTATCGCTCAGTTTTTTTATTGCCAAAAATTAATAATTTAAATTTTTTTAGCTAACTTAGTTTATTTATACAGTATCGCACGATAATTGTAGAAAGTGATGAATTATTAATAAACTTTAGGTTTTTAAATTGTTTAGGCCGAAATTAATATTCAGGAATCAGTAAATCGGCAATCAATTGGAAAATTTAATTAAGTAATTTATCGAGTTTAATATCCGCTATTGATTATTTTAGTATTCAAATATGGTAACTAATGCTACATTTATTTCAAAGCTTAATTAGTTGCCGAGGGTATAAGCTGTCGGCGTTTAAAGCTCCCAAAAAATCCCTTCTAATGGTTCTCATTGATGCTCTAATTATTTACTAACGTTTTTCTTCCTAGTGTTAATAGCTGCGTAATAGAAATCAAGATTGAAGTCGATTAATTTGGGCCAATATATAAAACTGATATTTGCCGGATTTAATGTAACATTAACACAACGTTGAGCTATCGATCGTTTAGCAGCCATTGTTTTAATCAAATTGACATAATAACCTAGACCTAGTTTGAAACATTTTTCTCGCGTCTTTACTTTATATCACAAATCTGTGTGTGATTAAAAGTGATCTCGCCTCTTTGCTTTTGTATTTACTAAGCCTTTTGTTTCCTTTTACGTTACGTAATGAAAGAGGGGCGTAATATTTTTCTCGCGAAAGTAATGACAGTTAGAAAAAAGTCGTTAATTAAGGAAAACGTTCGTTCGTAATCACTCACTTACCTAAGTGATACACGCACGGTAGTTTATAATTGTGTTTGTACGACCCTTAAATTATTTCTTTGAAAAGTAATTTAATTATAATTTGGCAATTAAGTAAAACCTATTTCAAAAAGGTTTTTGTAAATTCGAAAATGGAAATTTTCCTTCTGTTACAATAATAAAAATGTGGACAAAAGATCGTTGAGGTTGTTCGTTTGGCAAACGGCCAAAATTTAATTTTTCTTTTCGTAAAAATTTTAAGTCCGACTCGAGATGATCTTAACTGCGTGTTAGTTAATTTACAAATCTGTTTCTAACTTAAAATTAATTGGCAATTATTTTGTTTAATTAGCTAGAATTAAAAGTATAAATTTTGTTTTAATTCCAATTAACTTAAGGATGGTTCTTTGCTATTTATTCCGATAATGTGTGATGGCTTAATTATAGATTTAACTACGGGCAAACTTTAACTTCTGATGGGAAGGGCGTTTGTGGGACTTGCAATAGCTTCTGTATTCGTCTACCTGCTGGTCCGTGTGACTGCTTGCGTCTCGGCCTGTCTTTTTCTCGGTCAGTTTTCCTGTTGGTCTATTTGTTTTGATATTTTGTATTAGAAGCAAATAAAAAAATGATTAAGGGAAATATTCATTTTGGAATCTTTTTAGCTCTAAACAGGAATTTGGAGAAAAAATTCTGTCTGCTCGTCTGTGGACACTCTAGCTCACTAACGGCTAGAGGACAACGCTTGAAATTGACGTCTATCAAGGGCTGTAACATATTGTCGTCATATTTCCGTGAATTATCACGTGATAAAGACAGCACTCAGCTACTTGGGGCGAGACGAGAACGGAACCGCAAGGTTTGTTCTGTTTTCATGTGCGAACGTTGTCTTTTGCGATGCCTATCTCTTTAACTCGTCCATCAGTTTATCCGTTCGTACGCCTCTTCGTTTTCTTATCTGTCGTTCATTGCGCTAATTCACCCATCACATCAGTTTGAGCGAAATAGTTAAAACTTTCAAAAAGATAAAGAAACTCGACTCGCGTCTTATACAAAAAATCGAAGTGGGCGAAACTAGGGCTTGCAGCTACTTTCTTACGTTCGAAATGTCTTTTTGCTGAATTTCAGTCGTTAATTCTTTAATATGGCGTAGGGTTGTAACGGGTGTGATTTAGCGCATTTTTAAGATGTCGGGAGGTGCGGATGAAGTTATTTGAAAAAATATTGAGTAAGACATTTTTAAATGCTTTTACTTTTATGTACGTCGATTGAGAAAAAATTAAAGTCTTTACTTTAATTGACATATTGTCAGTTAAACGAAAAATAACTGTTTTGTTTCTGTATCTCTCGCGCACCATCGCCTCTACGAATTTGTGTAGTTTATCGAATTTTAGGGAATAGTAGCATCCTCATTGAAATGTGCGGATGCATATTTTGGAGGAGTTGAGTCTTGCGGATGAGGATGCGGATGTTCAATTTCGTGCGGATTATCCGCAGTTGCAGATGCGGACGTCCGTTACAATCCTAATATGAAGTTTCAATCTAAAGTCCGACGTAAACGTAAAGTGTCTATTAAAATTTCAAAATAAGCTAGAGCTTGTGTCTTGTGTCTAGATACAATTTTAACTCTACCAAGTCTTAGGTCGGGTCAGTCGTGCATAATCCCTTTTAATTTTATTAACTGCGTGACTTTGTATTGCGGCGTGAAATTGTGTAGAAAAAGCTTAATAACGTTAAGCGTTACACAAACCGTACGATTACTCGAATGACGTCAAGCTTTAAACTCGTGGATGTCGATGGATCTATTTTCACTTCTCAAATGAGCTTAGTGGGGTTTTAAAGAAAAGAAGCTTATAGGTATACTCAGTATAATCTTTTATATTAGTAATATTGTTTTTACAGCATTTTAATTTAATTTTTTTTCTAAGCTTTAAAGTAGTAGGTAGATGGTTATGTAGCTTATGTTTATACAAACCGCAATCTGTTGCGAAGCATTTACTAAAAATGGATATTAGCAAGCTCGCTTTTGTTTTTTCTATAATCGAATTTCAACAAAAACTGCATGTTTACAATTTGACCACTGCGTTTTCCACGAATGCAAATGAAACTGATTAAAACGTTTTCATTTGGTGAAGAATTGAAGTGTCAAAAATTGTTCACGCGAGCACCTTTTTTTGCAAATTTTGAAAAGTTAAACGTATTCGTGCTCTTTTATGTGTAGATTTTTCATTAAAATTTATTGAAACGCTTTTAACTTGACGGGCGAAATGTAACGCTTCAAATAATATGTTGTATTTGTATAATTATAAGTTGGAAACAGCGCAACTGATTATTAAAGGAGATAATTAGTTACATTAAACTTAGGAGTAGTGGAAGCTTTTAAATTATTCTAAAGAACAGTCATTATAGATAGATCCAATCACACAGCAGTTTCGAAGAGAAGTGTCAAAGATACTTGATACGCGATACAAATGTATCTTTAAAATTTATCAATGCTACATGTATCATGTGTCATTGCTACACCCCAACCCTGTCCACCGTCCACACTTTTTTTATACTACTGCAGTATGAGCTTAAAATAGCCTATACCCACCTTTATAGAAACCTGCCATTATACTTGCATTATGGTAATCACGGATCGAAGTTTAATGTCATTTATAAAGTAATCTCAGTTAAAGATATAGCACTTATGTAAACTTTAGTTACCCATCCCTAACCTATCCCCACAAAGTTTTGTTTGGCTTGCCTCCTGTTACTCCTAGTCAACTAGATCACAAAAGCAGATAAACTGAATAACAAAGAAGTTATCTATTTTGATCGGTTTGAAAGTACTTTTCAGGCTCAACGCTCAAACAATTGTTGATAATATCGATTTTCTATTACCACGAGTATTTATTGGAAATTTAATTTTTTTCAAACGAACTATTAAGTGGGAAAATTGCATTTTTCTTCAAGCAATCGGAGAGTCACTGATGTTTGTGGTAAATATTTGATCGACTTTTCTTCGATTCGAATAAAACTATTTAATAAGCCTAATCAAACATTTTCCACCTTCATGAAAGGCTAAATTAAATATTTACACTTTTCCTCCACGTATTGTGTTTTTGAAAATTCCCATTTTGTGCAAAATGTAACACATAAAATTTTTTTTAATACTTACTAACTTATTGATTTTGACCTAAACCCGAAGTAGTATTTTAGGTCAATGGGAAGAACGGATCAACGTAAAATAAAATCGTCTGACCCTGTTAAGCTCCCGAAAGGTGGCAACTGTGGCGTAGTCGATAGTGTAAGTTACGGAGCTCTTATACAACTTTATTGTAAAAAAAAGAGAGAACTCGCGGCAGTTTGTATGGCAAAAATTTACTTTTGTGTCTAAATTATTTCGTAATTAATTTAATCCGTGCCTAGCGGAGTAATTCGCAAAGGAACAGTGTTTTTTAAAGTGTCCCCATAAATATTCAACAATTAGGCAATCGATACAAGACAGAGATTTCTTACTTGTTGAGCTCGAGTAAAACTTATTCAAAAATTCCGAGTTGAATTTGGCGTAAACGTGGTTTAAGTTCAGTTTATTTTTTCCCCCAAATTTTTGTTGTCAAAATACGTGAAGGGTAAACTTATTATGTGACAACTTGAAGTTTTTCCCTTTTACTCATCATCGAGCTAGACAAACATCTTGAACAAAAATCTTCTAACCGTAAATTTTATTTACTGACACAGTCTAAAACATATTTTAGTGTTTGAGAAAGAATTCTATTGTTTGCTTGACGTGTAGGGGTTGAAAGGATTTGCATAAGTTTAAAACCTTTTTTATACCAAATTTACACTAGAAAGAGTTTCGAGATTTGTTAAATCTATTAAATAAATTTTCCGAAGAAAAGAAGCGATAAGAGGAAACGCCATGCAAGGGGAGCGATTGGAGTTTGGAAATTGCAAAATGCGAGTGTTTCCGACTTTATTGTAATTTCTCTTTCTTGTAGAATTGCTTATTTGGATATACTAATAGGTATTTCCCTGCTTGTTTCTAATTCGGCACGTTGATTATTAAAAAACAGATTTTTTTGTGTTATACATTGGCACCTCTGGACCTTTTTGGCTTCTTATTATTTTATTTTATTGAAGCAGAGTTGAATTAGGTAACTAGATTTAACTATTAAGACAGCTGATGTGGAAACAATGGAGAATCGAAATCCTTATTGTAAATTCGTTTGTGTATTTCTCTGTATTGCGAAAATTCTTTATTTCTTGCTCTTCCAAGTGCAGTCTTCTAACGAACACAAAGGAACCATAATAGAAATTGTTTCCAATTATTGTCAAAGAAATCAGCAAGTAAAACCTATTTACAAAGTGATACTGCAGTCATCCAGCACATTGTTTAGGAAAATAGATTACAACTTAGATCAATACGATACGACTCTTTCAGTAAACCTTGGCAGTCTTATGGAGATTGTACTTTAGAAAATGAGACTGCTGCCGTTCTGCCAGATCTAAATTGCTTTAAACATTTTATACCGCAATCTTTCCAAGTCGACCAATAAATTCGGAGTTACTTTTAAATTAAAGTAAGAGAAATTATCTTTTAAACAATGCTAAGGTCAATAACAAGTCAGAATTGAAAAGGAGTTAAGTAATATAAATGTCTGGGCTGGTCTCTTGGGAAACATAGCTGCTAAGGCCGTTTCTGTAAGGAAATTTAAATCTAGAGAGGCATTTGCAGTTTCTTAAACGTAATTTGATGGATTTATAAAATAAAAATCGTCCAACGAATGGGGGTTCCCCCACGCAAAGGCGCACTTGTTCGTGACTTTCCGATGAGAACAAAATTGCCAAACAAGTGCATGTGTGTGTTGCTCTGTCTTCCAGTTTCATGCACTTCGTTCATTACATTATTTTGTGAGAATTGTTGTGAAATGAGCTTTACGAAAAGCCGTCAACGAATGCAATGAGAATTAATATAGGCGAATATTTTACAACGTTTTAAAAGTATCATCAAGTTTCTTTTAAATTAAATAAAGAAATTGCGAAGAGCACTTTTTGGAGCACCTGCTAGAATTGTGTTTATTTTATTTACTGTGTTTCTGAGTGTTTGTCGTTCTTTTTACTTGTGGCTATACTTATATTGCTGTTTACTTAATCATTTGTTTTTTGTTTGTTTTCCAAATAATATTCGCTTAATCAATTTTAATATTTAATTTTGTTTACCAGAATCTTCTTGATACTCCATTGCTCCCATCTTCCGTAATATGCCTTAGGAGTCCGTTCACGTACTTTAAAAAAACATGAACTTAGAAGGTTAGGAGTCCAGTGATTACTGATGCAAAACGGCACTATTTATAATGCTGAGACTAAAGCAGTGAACAAGTTAAAAGTAAAATCTATGCTTCTCCTGTTTTTGGAATTTTTGTTCTATTTTTAGTTTAAATGGGTCTGAAAAGCAGCAAGAATAGGGAAAGTTTAACAATTTTTTTACGGAGACATATTGCAGCAGGGGCATAGATTATAAACTACAAATTGCGTGAGCGGACTCTTAAAAACTGAATACCACAGTATATTAAATTATTATCATTAATTTAAACAAAGAAGTGTTTGGACACTATAGGACACTCTAAAGCGGGATGAAAAATACAGGCGCGTGTTTAAAATGTTATAAGTGTATAATGGTGGCTCAAAACCGAAACGTCGAATTAAAAATGTAAAAGTGCCATGCTGTAGACTGTATAGAGAAGAAGAAGTTGGGATGAAAACGTGCTTTTCATTTCTTTGACTCTGCCAATAACTTCAGGAAAAATTTGATAAAACTTTTTTTGGGGCTGAATTTTGGAACCCAATAAAAATTTTCCAATTTTCTTCTTTGTATGCTATTCCACATCCAATTAGGCAACTTTGCCCTAAGTTAACTAACTTCGTATCTTTGCCCGTTTCCGAGATCCCCGTAGAGATAATCGAATTTGAATAACCCTGTATAGTCGCACCCTTCTCAAATCCAAAATTGGCATTTATTATACCGTTTAGCTTAAATCCTAAAATTTGCGAAAACGTTATAATCTTTGAGAAACTCCGACACCTGACAAACACAGCGTCTGGTCGAGAGAACGATATGCCCGTTGGGAGTTAAATGATTGATCTAGTCTGGGGAAAGGGCAAATTTGGTGAAAATGGAGCATTTAGAAAACATTATAATCCACTTCACGTTTGCGTGTAATTTGTATTTGCGTATTCATTTATTTTGTCTCTTTCGAATAAGATCTCGATCTTTGCCCCCGTCCTGTGATGCATGCAATTAAAAAAAAAATAGAGATATGCACGCCAAATAATATTTTGCCTTAATTTGCCAAGATTTGTTATCGGAGACGTGAACGCAAATAGTAATTTATAGGTTTAGATGGTTTGATAAAGTTACACGTTAGTGGTTATTTATTGATGGCTTGTTGTATTAGGAGTTGAAGGTAGTACCTGGTAGATATTGGAAACGTAAGTGCACTTTAACTACTCCATATTTCATACTGCAGGATTTACAGCGAATTTCGTTTCTAATTATTTCTTCATTTATTATTGGTTTAAATAAATTAAATCATTTCCCGAGCTAATTTTGCTCTGCAGTAAATAATTTTAATGTGCATAAATCTTCAAAGCTTAAGAATGCAATTTGGTGGAAGTTAGAAACCTAGTTTAACTCAATTTTGTGTTTATATTATACCTTAAGTGAGTTTTTATAGTTCTCTGATGAACTTAAGCAACGAGAAATGGTATATAGTTAATGGTTTTAATGTTAATTGAATCGCGTTTTGTATTTTCTTTAATTAATCGCGAAATCCAGTTACGCGGCTTATTTTTACACGTAAGTAATCAGATTAAAAAAATGTAATTTGCAAATTATTTTTAGTTTTGTTTACTAACCTATATATTGAAAGAATAAAATTGCGACCTTTGGCATTTTAAAGCTTTTCATTCATTCACCACCGAATCGGTTTTATTTTGCTCAAATCGTGACCGAAATGAATTAGAACAAAACATCACGACATTTTTGCATTAGTAGAGCAAAGCTTAAATTTATGTTGTCTCGCGACTGAATTGTCCTTATTTAATATGACTTTCTAGAAAAGGATACGAATATGGCGATTTGTGTATTTTTTATTAAATTTATTGAATTACAAGTGTTACCCTTAAAATAACTACAATAAAAGTTTTATAATGGGACACATTTTTTACGTAATAAATTTTAATTGTAAAATTAATTAAAATTTGGCCTAAAGTAGGTTATTCGAGAATTTACTCGCCTAAGTGGTCGCGTTGTGGACATTTCGCTCTCACAAAACCGAGACTGGTTGCTTTTAGTGAATACCTAACTGTTATTAGGTGCACTCTCGAGACAACTCTTGGCAGGGTTAACTCTCAGTTCTAATGTATCTGATCTATTTCTTACACAAAAGGGCACTATCAAAGTTTCTAGGGAATTTTCGGTACTTTTAACATGTTGTTCGAAAGCGCTTTAGGAGCAGTACGCAAATTTTCACCCGACTACAATTTGGTTAAATTTTTTCAGAATATGAACTAGTCTGCCGGGCCATATTGGCCTGTCTGACAAAAAAACCAAAGGGACGTAATTTGTAGGAAATTTTATGTACTTCAGTTTTCTATAGGAACGCTTTTCCCTAAAAGTGCGTAGTTTTTGAATTATTTGTGGCAAACTAAAAAACAGTTTTTAGGCCGATTTTGGAATTTTTGTCAAACTTAACCGCGCTCTAGCGCCTAAACCGTTCCCCTAAAGAAAAAATCTTAATAATGTAATTTGTGGGTAATTTGATGTAGTTCATTTTCATATGACAGAAATTATCTCAAAAAGTGCGCAGTTTGTAAGTTATACGTGAAAAACTGAAGAAAGAGCCAAAACCCACATCCTTCTCGAGCCTCCCTTAAGTTAATACTGCCACTTAGGAGTCGCATTTACTATGCTATACTATACTATACTATTTACGCATATCATTTACTATGTTATTTAAGCCTGTATTGTCAAAAATTGTGTAAGTACTAATTGTTTTAGTATATTTGCACGGCGCCTGCCAAGCTCCCCTCTCTCTGCCCGCTACACACGTCTCGCTCTATCGAGTTACTGCTTATGCACTAAACTGAGATGAAATGGGAATCTTTAACAGGTTCTACCGGACAAATGCTGCCGTCTGTCTTAATTCTGTTTTGATAAAACGATTCATTGTTTTTGTGGTTTTTTAAAATTATAATTTCACTCTGGAATATAACACTTTTTGGAAACTCGAGTGCGTGAGAACGTCATCCTGTGTAATCTGTATTTTTATTAATTTATCTAGAAAGTATAATTGGACGAACTTTATTGTATGGAGCAAAAGGTCCGTAGTGCGACTATTACACGTAGTCGACAAGTAAATTACTATCTCGTATGTGTGGCACACTTGAATTGTTCGGTTTCTAAATGTTGACCGAGGCTTAAGTTTAAAATGTCGTTTTATACCAAAACTAACTACATTAGTGATGAGCAGGTGCACACGGATAATCCTTTTAACCAGAGATGTTATTCCTAATTATCCTGCACTGTGGGTCGTATGATGTTTTCGCGCAACTTCCAAATCCTCTCTTTAGTGCTCAAAGTTAGAGCAAGAGATTCTTAGTCGTCGCTTTACGAATGGATGTCGCAGGTGTAATTCGCACCGAGATTAATCTATTACATTTACTTTTGAAGTTGTCACAATTCGAGTATATTCTAGTCCTTAAAGTCGGACGAGAATTGGAAATTTTATTGCTAAACAAACAGTAATTTAATCTCGCGCAATTGTTGACATTTTCTTCTCGATATTGTAGCGTTGCACAAATAACGCAAGTTAACGAAGAACAAAGTGAAATAATATGAGTAGAGTCACGTTCTATTGTATCTGCAAATTTGCTTTACGAACTAGCGTATTATTTTAATTGGACACGTTTATTTTAATAAAAGTTACGTTTTAGCATTGTTCAGTAATTTGGAAAGGCTTAAAAAGTCCTTAGTCTTGGAGGGTTAATAAAATACCAGTAACAATCAAGAGGGCCACGGGTTACGTATACAATAAACTTTATTAATGTATTTTTGGCCTGTCTAAAACCTAAAACTAATTTAATTGTAAAGGTTAAATTTAGGGCGCCTTATTACTTAACCAGCTTTGTTAGGTCACCTGCATTTGAAGGGTCAAAATGAATCATTTATGTTTTTATCCCACCTTTTGAATAAAACAGAACGTGTAATTGAATGTACGTCGAGAAAACTATCTATAATTACTCTACATGCTTTCTTTTGACTAGTGAAATTAATTGTTTACGATATTGTGTTTAGTCACGAATGCTTTAGTTTAATGAGTAGTAGTTGAGTCTACTATCTAAAACGAATAACGCGAGATAGGGAGGCACAGAACACAAAAACACACGAGCTCGAATGGGTTGGGTGCGAATGGAACCATCTGTATCTAATAGAATGTTCGACAACTTTATTAGTAGATTTTACAGGTATTTTCATCAGGATAAATTTTACTTTTAATAAATGAAAAAGTTATTAATTTATTAGTAAAATTATGCGGGACAGCTTTTTCCAAAAATTGCAACCCAGTCAGAGTTAAAGTTAACCCTTCAGGGACTCGAATGTGAAATTGTAAACTCGCTAACGTACAGCAGTCTCCGCTCTTGCCTTAGAATATTTTGAAGGGATTTTTGTTTAAATTGAAACTTTTTGCGCTTAAATAAAAAGGCTTAAGGTATGACCGTCTCATGGTATTTTTTTAATTTTTTGTCATTATTCGTCTCTGTCAAATTTGAGTGTAAAATGACACACTGACGAATACTGACAAAAAATTAAAAAAGAGTACGAGACGGGCGTACCTTGAACCTTTTTCTATGACAGGAGAAAGTTTCGATTGAAAAAAACATCTTCTCGAAAATTTCTATGGTAAGCGCGGAGACTCCGATAGCGAGTTTCACTTTAGAGCCCCCTTAATATGATTCTGGGTTATGCTTTTTCTTAAATTTTAATTTTACAACTTCAACCAATTACATTAATAAATTAAAACGCTTTAAAAATCAACCACAAGGGCCGTACCTAAAAATATTGAATAAGAAACAATTCAAAATTGTCATCGTTATCAAGGGATGATACACTGGGAACTTCGTATTATTTGGAGAATTCCACACAACGTTCGCACTGTAACGAGGATTGTTCCGAAACTATCAGCTATAGCTATTAAAGCAGTCGTAGTATTTGCGGACATTCGGACCAATCTACATAAATATAATCTGTTTTAATTTAACCTTCGAGGCGTTAGAAGTGCTAGCGAAGGCTATTACTATTACAATTTAATAAATAGTTTTTCCAACTTGTAAGAAGTTGAAATTCGTTCATACTATGCTATTTTCGTGTTGTACTCATTCTTAACAAATTTATTCCATGTATACGTTATTCGAAACGTACAAATTCTATTTGACACGCAGTCGAAATAGAACTTTATTGCCAATCCCAAATATCTATTGCATTTTTATACGCCACTGCATGATTTTGCATTTTATTTATTTTTTTACTTTGAATTTTGATTACAATCTATAAGTAGCGGGCAAGTTTTACCCTACAAAGCTTAAGTTGAATTGTCGCCTGTTATTAACAGCCAAATTATGTAGCTTTGAGCACAAAAAGTAATGAAATGATAAAGTGATACTCATCATCTCATCAAGAACTTACAAAGAAAGGCCCACGTTTTATCTATTTAAAAATACCCCTTTAATTTTCCACCTCACGAACAACTCGTTTGAGCTAAAACATAATTCGAAAATTATTATTCTAAAAGGCTTAATTAAGTTATGGAGAAAATAAAATTTCAATAAGGTTTAGCTCAAGTTGCGTTTACTAATTAATTGATAATTTAGTGTTTAGTGTATTGGGTTGCAAAATTTATTACCAGTTGTTGCCTCAAATTCAAACAATAATTAATAATATATTATGAGAAAGTTTATATTAAAAAATACTTTGCCTCTATTGTACATTAAACTGCTTACTGTCAAACTTACATTTAACTTTTGATTTTACGTCCCTAAATATCAATCACGACAAGAAGTGGCCCGAAACTTGAAAACTAATTTTGAATAAAAGTTTGCTTTTTTTAGACGAAATGTTGAATTAAAAGTGTGACCGAAAATGGGGTTAAATTCAGACGTTTTCTCTCCAAGTGCGTAAAAGTCAATTTGTAAAAACCCACCAAAGAACTAAAATATTACTTTTTATTTCTTTTCTTGATTTATTTTTAACTTTTTGAAGTGTAATTTTATGATTAGGATTTGATAGGAATTTATAGATGTCAGACTGGTGGTGTTTTATGGTTGATGGAATAAGAATAATAAATTAGAAATATTTTCAGCATGCATCGTATAAGGGTGTGTTTGTGCTTACTATTGGGAATTCGAATTTCCTTTTGTTTGCCTTTTGTTTCCTTTAAATTAAACCGTAAGATCAATTGGTGGTAATTTATTTCCATCATAACAGGTTGCTTTAAGCCGGTCGCTTTTCAACTAAAGATTGGGCTTTCTACGCGGGTCTTTAGAGTGTCGTAATGAAATTTAGATAGTATTTTGAAAGTCGTAAATCAAATGTGAATTAATAGGGGTTTTGGTGAGTAATTTCAAATTTTTTGGACTGTCTTCCGAAAATTTTCATTTATTATTATTAAAGTAAAGTAGCGGTCAAACTGTAAAAAATGATTTTCCGTCTATTTGATGTACAAGTGATTGCGGGTCGTCAATTATTTAACAAATCAAATAGAAAACACATTTAGATTTTCCATCATGCGAATAGGATGTCATTTATAATCTGGAATTGTAAATTTTTGTTGGGAAACTTAAAACATATGGAGGGCAATAAAATTTAACAATCGAATGCTTTAGCAGAATAACGACTTGTACATTCGGTTGCCACTAAAAGAGAATCCTAAGCACACGTCTCAAAAATAACTTACGTTGTAAAATTTCGGAACAGTTCTATTGGGAAATTAGTTGTATGCAGTTCTTGCAAGTTTTTCCATAAGATGTGCGTCTTTTGGTCCACATATCTTTTAGTTAGTTTACTTTTGTTACTCGGACAATTCCTGTCACTTTTTGGTTGTGTTTTTTCCTAAAAATAAATTGTGTGTCTTGTGCTTTTTTTATAAACAAAACTGCACTTTTGAGTATCGTAGGATGAAATTGTAAAGTTCACTTATATTCGTGCCTCTAAATGTTTTCATTCCGTAGTTGATATCTTTGAGTTTTGTTGCAATCAAAGTAAACTTTATCGCTCGAGAGCGTCTCGGTGGTGATTTGGTACTCTTTGCTGAAGTTGAAGTTGAGAGGAATGCACTTCGTACGAATTTATAGCTAAAGTTCTTCATCTTTTATTTTTTTAAATTTATAAACTAATGTTTTTAATTTTATGGAGTGTACCTAGTACCTAGTAAAAGATTTTTGACTCGTTTTTATAACAAGCGATAAAAAGTATATCTAGCGAGTCGGCGAATCTAGTACTGCAGCAGTTTGAGAACTATAAGTCATGTAAACAAAAACAAATGTTACGATTAAAGTATAACAAGTATTAATTGTATTGTACTTTTATAGATTGGCAGTTGAACAATTTCAAATATATTCTAAACGTAGGTACTATATAACAATTTTTATGACTGAAATTCCATTATAATGTTTACATCATTATGTCGTTAAAACGTAGTAATAGATGTATAGGTATGGTTAACGAACATTAATAGGTTTTCTATTTTACATTTGACTTTATATGAAATTTTTTTTTTAAAATTCAGTTTAATCAATCTAAATTTAGAAATACTCATTTGATTTTAAAATAAAAGTTATAAATAAGTACAGAGTTCAAAAATATGGTCATTTGCTCATGCTTGCCATGCCATTATCATGGACGTCCTTATTAACTCATACGCATAGCTAAAACCTAGCCGTGGTTCCAAATTTTTTCACAACTACTGTCTGCGACTTCTATTTTCAGACTGCTGCAGTCTAACTTATTGATTTCATACCAGAACCGCCTATAATAATACTTACCTGCTGATTGCTTGGCTGCTTGCCTGCTGTGGTTCCAAAGGAAAAATTAAAAGGGCTACTTGGGTTAGTTTGGTATGTCAATGAAGCGAATTGCTTAAATAAGACGATAAGATGGGGTGGTGGGAGTGATCTAAGAGGGTGGAGTTAAACATATTTTTAAGGAACTTCGATTGTCTCCACCGTTGTTATTTATTAGAAAAATATTTGTAACCCCGAACTTACGTCGATGAGTTATGATGAATGCCAACGACTAATCTCAAAGCCGAAGACGAGAAGAGTTCGAAAATAAATAAAAGTTCAGATGAAAGGAAAAAAGTTCTGCTTTTAAAAGAAACAAAAAAAATAATACATACTCTCTTCTCTTCTAATGATCTCGGAATAAGCGCAAGCGCAACAAACCACAGCAAATCTGCTACCACTAATGGGTGAAAGGAAAGTTGAGATTACACAGCGACTCCAAAAGAACCACTACAAAACACCGCTACGAAAAGTGAAAACCAATGCGGAAGCTTAGGTGTCCCCCCCCCGTTGAGATAATTCTTAGGTGATGATGATAAATTCAGGGTGATGGTATAATACTTAAGAGCGGGGCTAATGAATAAATAAAATGGGAAGCAAAAAAATCAAGCCTAATGACAAAAAATTACCAAGAAGATGCGGCTGGGACGTAATTGAAATTGAAAAAAAAATACTTATTAAGAACGGAAGTTTTAAAAATGCGGTAAGGTCAACTTTTAACTTGTTAACTTTGCGGTAGCGTAGCTACTGTTCAAAGATAACATTTTACTCACCATATTATGTTGAAGTGGTAAATGAATAGAACTAAAACATTATAATTTTAAATTTAACAATGGTAATTAAATTTAAGCCAAACGTAAAGCATGCAATGTCAAACGTAGACCTCACATCGGCACTGCACTTGTTAGTAAAATAAAGTCATTAACGCGGTGAAAATTTTAAATTGAAATGTGAACACGCGAAAATTGAAAATGAGAAATCAAAACGGGATGGTAGTTAATAATTAATTAACTAAATTAAATCCGGCAAATTTCTGTGACCACCGATTTTTCCAGAGAGTACGGCGACCATGCTGATTTTGTCAGTTCGGAGCTCATAACTATTCCCAACTATAACAAAATTGACCTCGTTACATATTGAAAAAATGGTTCTTCTACAAGAACCGAAGAATGAACCTACTTGCATTGGCTAGCCTTCTTATTCCCAATGCTCTTTATTTTTATTATTTTTTTAAAATTTCTCCTCGTCGTTTTTCTTATATCATTTTCAATGCTGCCATTCATTTTATTATGTAATGCGTTATAATAGAGCCAGTATAATGGAAACTAATTTTAAATACGGAAACTCACGATATATCTTTTTTATAGCAATTTACCTACTTTTGAATGAAAATTCAGATCGAGGATATTTTATACATGGATACGTTAAAGATAAATTGTAATTGCGAAAACTGTCTTCGCTAAGGTCGCGAATGATTGATCGAAATAAATTTCCCTTTATCTTTTCTTCTTATTTTCACGAACGAGATGTCGAAAATTCAATGTGCCCTTAACCATCTTTTGCTGATGTGTTTATTGCCCACAGGCCGACGAGACTTTTTTTTAAACGGATTTGGATGCTTTCTGGTTTGAAATGCCATCCTTACGTAGTGTGAGCGTCAATAAAATGGTTTTATTGAGATGAACTTTCAAGTTACGACTTTACAATTTGAATGTGTGTAATATAATACATTTATTGATCTTTGAGTAATAAATTTCTTTTCTCTCACAAGAAAAACGGAAATTTGTAGAAATTTCGCTCAGTTTGTTCCCTGTTTAATTAAGAAAATATTTCTTTGTGTACCTACATTGCTCGAAACGCTTAATTATATTTTTAATTGTTTTTTCTTTTGCTTCAAAAACCACCCTGTTTTATTGTTTTATTCGCAATTTCGTCGTTTTCATTTATTTTCTAAACAACTGAATTCGTACGTCAAAAAATAACGCGAACCAACCAATAACGGTGTATTGGTTTATTTCGGACAACCCCCAGTTCCCCAACTCCGATGTTGTCCGGTTAACCAAGGCTTTATAATAAATCGAGAACAAGTTAACCGATTAACTGAACTTTAACTTTTCTAGCCCTCTTACCCTCGTACCCCTCTTTTTGATGCACTTGGATATAGCACTCGTGTTGTTAATAATCGAGCACTCGATGTCGACACAATTTCGACAAGTCGCCGGTGTTGTAAGTGAAAATTGTTAAAACTGCGAAGTAAAAACTTTTCCGAAAACGTGCATCAGTCATTCGCTTTTTCCATTTTTACCGGTTAAATTTTCCACACGTAACAACCAACAACAGTTAAACACAGTTTTTCAATTATTTACATTCAATTTGTATGTTAAAGGGAAAACTTTTTCTCGTACATTTTCCAATCTTTTATCAAAGCGTGCTCCGATTTATTTTTCGTATAAAAGTACAATAATTATTATAAACAACAAAGCTTTTTGATTTTAAATTTATACCAAGAGAAAGATTTACATTTTTCTTAAAGTAAACATAAATATGATGTAAAGATAACAATTTAAAGAGAGGAGCAAAACTAAGCTGAAAAGCTTATTGAAATATTTTATTTTGAGCTTTGTGTAGTTTTTACAAGCTCACAAACTTTTCCTTTAATCTTGAAAACTTCCTTCTTTCTCGGCGTATTTAGTTTGAAATATAAATTACTACTTAAAAATTAATTATGAACAGTGAACATAAATTGAAAAGCTCCAAACTTGTATCAGTATTAGTAGCGAGAAGGGGTTACAGTGTTGAGACTTGAGGCTAAAGTAACCTCAACTGTTTAATCTATTTTCCTTTTCACTATTGAAACAATTTATAGGCTTTATTAACCCAACTATTTTAAAGTTACAACAACAAAACTTTGTAATAGATCTGAAGGTCTGTTCAAGGATCTGTGGAATTTTCTCCATGGGCAGACCTCACGTGGTGGTAAATCAAGCGAGAGAAGTGAACTTGAAACAAATTACAACTAAATTTATAAATGAATTTGAATAATTCCTTGAATACTCATTTATTTGTAAAAGCTGCGTTAAAAATTTATGCGTTTAGCGTATTTTACATTTCCGCGACTACGAGTGTTTCTCGTTTTGGAGATAAAACGGTTCCCAAAAAATAAATTAACAATTACGCCATTTACAGATTTTCCCGAGAGGAAATGTTAATATTTAATATGAAAATGTATAAAGGAACTCGAAACGACGCTCCTTTTAAAACGGGCCTCGTTATTATTTTTATTGGAGTATTTGCTGGATGCTCCGGACGAGATGGTTACGTTAGTCTTAATGGTTAAGTGTAGCTCAGCGTGTGCCGTACTGATAGTGTTATTACTAGCTATCATAAGACACACGCGGCTATGCTTGATCGTTAAATTCATTTGGATTTGGACATTGGTTTTCTTTCCGCTCAAATTTAATAAAATAAAGAAATGTCGAGATGAGAGACGGATAATGGATACGAAGAACAAACAATTGCAAATTACTTTTTGATTTATCGCTATCACTGGTTACAAACTTCTTTAATCAGAGATGTTTCGAGTTTATTAAATTTTGCAATATTGTAGCTTTATCGGCGTACTAGAGCATAGCGCTCTACTCGACATAAAATTTTATTCTAAATATCGTAAAAAATTATATGGGTTAAATGATTTGGCTTGAAGCGTATGGGAGATCTCATCTCTGATGCGGCTAAAGATACGTTCAATTTATTTTTTTTATATATTATGAATGACTCTCAAATTTTATTATGGCGTAATTTTTTGTATCTGTTACATTAATATTATAGTGATGTAACTGATGATACAAAACCGCAAAGTTCTCAAAGTTTTTTTGGGGCCACTTTGGACTAAAACAAAGAAAAAAGTGTAAGGTAGGTAGGTACTAGGTCATTTTTATTATTAAATAATAAATTTAATTTTAATTTTAATAAAAATTCAAAACTTATGGTGTTTTGGTGAATTATGTTTGGGGGTAGAGCGCAATGTCTAATTAATTACAATAGAAAGTGAAACATGATACGAGGAGTGAAAATGAATTAACTGTGACTACCTATGACGTTTACTTTTGGTAAGTAAACCGTAAGTTCTGGTTTGACTTCTGATGGTGTTAAAGACCTCGTCTTCGACTGGGTTTGAACAGATCACATCAGTCAAAAAAGTGAACTTACGTGTCTTGCAATGTAAATAGCTATTACCAATTTCAAGTACCGAAGTGGTTCCGTTGTGTGCGCACAAAAAGATAAATGAAAGTGGATGGATGTTGTCTACTAGCATGGTGGGTTGGAGTATTCTTTCTGTTACGATTGGGTGACCTGCTATATTTCGGAAACTGAACTTCAGTTTTTCACATACGATAATAGCAAAAAGTTGAATTTCGTATTTTGAAGGGGGTTTTTTGGGCTCTCATTGTGTAGTCTTCTGAATATTAATTTTTGGCGACACATTCTATGCAACCATTTTAGATATTTCTTGTCATTTCAATCGCGTAACAGTCTGCGATATAAACAATCCGTCGAATGGCATCGAAATAGAAAATCGATTAAATTGACCCTGATATAATATTTTATCACGAAAAGCCTAAAGTCGTAACAAGAGGAAAAAACTTTTCAGATACCCACTTTAAATAAATAACAGATCCTATAAATATCAAATAGCTTGAGGTTATCTATTCAAGCAATTGCTTTTCATTTTATTTTTTAAAAAGAAATATTGAAACAAGCACAATTTTCTCAGTAGCAGATATCATTCGGCTATACTTTTATTAGTTTCTTTGAACATTTTCGCGAGATACGAATGCTGGTGTTTAAAAACACTTTCTTGTAGTATATAGGTATATACGCGATACAAGAAAAGTCGATTTAGTTTCACTGAAAATTTCTCTGCGAATAAACAAGACACTTTTACACTTGTACCTTATACCCATTTGCATATATGCTCTCAAAACTTGAAAGTTAATATTAGTTCGTACAGACAAGAGAACGACTTTTGTAATTTTATTGAAGTTTCAATTTTAGTCTCGTTATGAATTTTAATTGCTTCGCAAAATATTGCGTGTTGAACAAATCTATTCGGTTCCCCTAACTTATATTGTTTTGCTTTTGACATCTTCATCATAATCTTCATTATAAATATGGATGTTTTGAGTCAAAAAGGGGTGATTTTTGCTCTTTCTATTTAAAGTGTGGTTATTTGAATTTAATAGACTTACATATGGGACACCCGGTATTATTAGCATCGTACAAAGTTTATCAAACTGTTATAAAACAGAATGTGGATTTTCGCTCGTATTAAGTTCAACTTGGCAAAATTCATCCAGACTTGTGGTTGTGATGAAGCTTCTGTTGTCGTGATCAAAGGTGAAATTTGGACGTAGCAACTAGACGAAGACTTAATTTAAACATAAGGTGGGTATAATTCCAAGCGCCGTATCGTGTTTACAAAACAAAGACGGCGCGACGTCACGGAAATTAAACCAACAAAACCCTTCTTGTTGTATTGCATTTTCCATAGGTAACATTAATAACTCTATCTAATAATAACTTTTTAAACTTAAAATAATATTTGGTTTGTTTGAGCTTGATCGAATATTAAATCCCTAGCAATTTACCAATTTTCTTTAATATTAACACCATCAGTTAGTAACGGTAGGTACGTACTTTTGTTTAATTAAAGTTTTTATAGGTTAAGCTGTTTTTTTTGTTCGGGTCTTCCACTTTTAATAGAAGCGAAAATGTACTTCAGGTCATATTTAAATAACCGCTGTCGTGGAAAATGTGGAAGGGGCGAACTATACGTTTAATCTTTTCCCCTCCGTAACTGTTACATTATGACATCATTCTCAAGCTTTACGGCTTTAGCTGTGTATAGAACAATAGAGATGAGGAAAGTATCTTCAATTTGAGACTTTCTAATAAGTGCGAAATAGGTCAAGAAAATCACTAAAATGTCATGTGGAGAATCGTGTAGCGTGGTAGATTTAAACTTGTTAATCCAAAGATAAATCGCTTCTTCGTGAAATTTACATTTAAAAGAGCTTTAAATTGTAGCTCTGATCCAGAGTTTTGCATTCTTAATATCTGAAATCTCTACGTAAGTTTGTGATTTACAATAAAATTCTAATTTGTCTAAAAAGTTTAAAGAACTTGATTTTAGATAATAAACGTAATAAATGAGTTCACTAACTCAATTTTTCACTTCTAATTGAGCCGTTTTTTACGAGAATTTTTAGCAAATTTAAAAAAGAACTTCCAAGATACTAAATTCGTATTTAAAGGGTTGTAGTAGCTCGTTATGCACTCTTCTTCGCCAGCGTATAAATTTGATTATTTTGTCACATTTTTCCTTAATCTAAAGTCCATTATGGCGTACCTAACAGCTCATTAGTTTACTGTGAGCAATTTCGTTAGTATAGTCAGTTAGAGCGTCACTCCTGCCATCAATTTTCGGTTTAAACCGCCTCCCTATACAAATATCTACCGAAACATTTAATAAAAACATCATCTCGGGTTCGTTTTCAAGAGCAAATTCGATAAACTCAATTTTTGCCGACTTTCTTCGATAAATCTGACCCAATTTCATGAATGCAGGGTTCGATATTTAATTTTTTATCATCTATGGCGTCTTTTGAATTTCATATGGATTATTTTCTCACATAAGAAGACATTTAGCTAAACATGAGATTTGTCCGAAAAGATGATTTTTTTACTAAAATTATGATCAATTTTGAGTTGCTCTAGATCCCAACCGGCAAACTCATGATGGCTACGATGGTCTAGTTGTAGAGTCGACACAATCTTATAAGGGTATTTTCGTAAAATTCGCCAAGTTGTCTTTGCTAAAACGTGGAATCGACAAATTTGCGCCTTCTGGTAACGCCACCACTTCCAGTCCCAATATTCGCCTCACTTCTAGCATTTGGATGTTTTGTTGGTGGTTTAGTATCATCCTTGAGTAATAAGAACTGCGTTAGTATCGCGAAGAGTACAGCCCTTTTCGAATTTAGTAAGGATCCGACGAAAAGAAACCACAGTTAGGTCGATTATGTGGACCATAATTTTCACGAAGTGCACGCCGAGTATTGTGGGATAATTACCAATCGTCGTCAGAGCATCTAAAAACAAATGACGGCCATTGACATAACTACTTTGTTAAATATGTTTGACATAACATTTTAAAATCGCCCCTATTGAAAATCCCTTTATATTATTGTTGTCCTATTTAGCTTGGTCGTGTTTCTGGAATTTGCGATGCGGAAAATACAAATCTTACACTTTAGAATTGGGGTATCCAATTACGAATTCTTGACAAATTCTAAAGCGCGCGTACTCAGAGACCTAATGTTGACGCAATTTATTAATTAATTTTAAGTCTAAACTTGTTGGAAAAATCCAGCCGAGAAAATTAAAAGCGTCAATCATTACCTCTAGTAGTAGTCGAAAAACAAGAGCATAAGAAAGTCAAAGTTACAAGTGGCCCGAAACTGATTTTTGACATTTATTAATTTAACCACGTTTCCTACGGCGCTTTTTTGTAAAAGTGATAGGTATTGTTTCAATAATGAAAAGACACGTTAATGCGAATGTTTTGTAAAAGTCAAAAACTCCATAAAATTTGTTTGCTAAAAACTGAGCAATTTACAAAGTGAAACAGCTATTTCATTTTGACTTTGTCAAAGAAATAATAAATATCCTCGCTATACTTAAATGTAGACTTTGATGTAGGGGTGGTTTATTCGTGTAGATGATAAACATAATTTCAATGGAAGTCATTTACTCGGCGTAGTTTCATAAACGTGTCCTTTCTCCCCGTTTTAAAAGCTCTTGACATACTTTTCTTACGTTAAATAAATAATTTTAATAAAATATTCTAGAAGCTTTTAATTGTTTTCTAAGGTTGGAAAACAAATTTTCTCTAAAAAGGTTGCATTAAGTAAGTATAGGAATAAAAATAATTTATTACGTTGGTAAAGCTTAGGTATTAGTGGTATTAAGGTTCGGAACTTACAAAATTGAAATAGTAAATCATTTTTTATAAAAATATATTATGCGCGAAAAGTGACAAGGCAGCTCTTAATATTTTTTGAATTTACAATATTAAAGTAATAGGGTTCTTTATAAATACGTCCTGCCAGGCGCCTTTTTAAAAGGTACCTATTAATTTTGTCGTTAACCTGAGAAGTACATAACTTACTGCTCGAAAAAAATGTAATGAGAAAAATGTAGGGCATTTGTAGCCTCGATATTTTACCCTTGCTTTATATTTGAAATAAAAAAGATGAAGACAAGGGGTTGATGGTAAAAATTTGTCACTTCAGAATTTTTCTTAGCCGTGTAATGTTGAAGATTTCAACCTGTTATTTATCGGATTAGATTAGGGGTTTAGAGCTAAAACCGTGCTGAAGTGCTCCTGAAAACTTTTGCCATCGAGCGTTTTTATATTTGAGTTGGTAATATGATTGATCGGTCATGAGACTTGAGAGTTTAAAGCAAAGGTTGATAGCTTCGATTCTGTAGGGTCGAATCTGCAGCCCTTTTGTAAAAATTTAAAAAAAATTTCTTTTAATCGTAACGAAAATTACCTTCTGTTCGTTTCAGCTCAAGCCGAGTATCTGAATTTTTGAACAATGCCACATTTGTTTTATTGTGCATTGTTTAATGTTATACTAAAAGAAGGGCAGTCTGTGTTTTGTGCTAACTCGTTTATATTAGAATACTTAAAAAGGACAAATTTCTGAAAATAAATTTACACCATTTGAATGAAAGGAGACGACGTGGGACGTGAGCTTCGAACAAGTTGTTGTGGAGTACTTGTTATAAACGTCACACCAAACTTTGATTTATACTTTCGAGAGGGTGGTTTATGCACAGTTTTTAATGCTTGCTGTGCCTAGATTCTCTAATGTCGTTTTTACGAGTTTTCATAAAAGTCTTAACGGCTGCTAGGTTGGGTTCTCTGTACTTATCAACTTATAGATTGGTTTTACGCGGGAATCTTTAAAATGGCGATAATGGAAATTCTTAAGAGGCGTCCCTAGTGACAACATGTGGTCAGTTTTCTAATTTTACGTTTATTTTTACTGTACATTTAAATTTCAACGTTATATCAATTTTTTCTTTAGAAAAATAGAGTCGGCTTAGTTGGTCTTGCTCTTACACAGGCACAAGTAATAAACGTGTCCCTGTTATTTCAAAATACAGCTACAACTGATGTACTGAAATCTTTTAGTTATATATGGTACGGTATGAAGTACAGTTTTATGAGCACAAATCCTAGTGTAAACAAATAAGAAATGCAGGTACTTAGTTGTAAATGAGGATTTTAAACCTTTCTAAAAATATCAAGAATGAATTTGTGTAAATTTATTTAGTTTATACAACTGAAATGATATGTTCATTTTTTTTATAAAATAATTGTCCTTAGTGGCAAATTTCTTGCATGTCTTGGATCAATTAGTTCTGGAAGTAAACATTTAAAATAAAAATCCTTCAACTTCTTTTCCATTTTCTCCTTCCAAAACTTATCATCCCTTTCAATATATGCAATTTTAATTTCCCTGTAGCCAGTCCAGACTCCTAAAATACATGTTTTTCGATTGGTCACATGTAATTGACCCTGGATTTGGTAATACCAATCGTGATTTTTGTTTAGCTCGATGGTGTTGCCCTTTTTCCTTCAAAGTGTTATTTTTTTTTGCATTATTGCTTCTTCAACAGTCAGTTTCTGTCTGAATGCAGTATAAGGACATTTCACTTCGATGATATTCTCTTCTGAAACGCCATCAGGTGACGCTCCCAAATACTGACATTCTTTATCAATAAAAAGACCACATCGTCTAATTTCGAAGCCCACCTTTTCTTCTAATGCAGTTTTTGCATTTTCTTCCATTTCATGGCCATGGCGAATTGAAGGCAGTACTAAAATAGATAATGAATTTATTTTACTTATTTACTCTGTTGCTATATTAGATACACGTTTCAATCAAAAGTGTTACTGTTGTAGACATAAGCGCTATAGTAGCGAAATTGCAATAGCAATGGAAGATATTTAAATTTATGGTAGGAACAAAAAATTTGCACTTTTTTTCAAGTACCTAACTTTATAATTTTAATCTTTATTAATTTAACTTTACGTAGGTATAACGGTATAACAAAAATTTCTTATACTAAAAAGAAAGTAGGTACAACCCTACTTCGTAAAATAGGTAAGTATTTTGTCAGATAAATAATTTGAAATATTTTACTTTGGTATTGTTTGTATTGGTTATTTAAAAGCTCAGATCTTTTGTAAAGATTACAATAGGAATTATTAAGTCATTTTGGTGGAGGTTGTAGTTTGCAGTAGGTATATAAAAAATATAATATTCAAAGCTATAATATTTCGTACAATTTTGATGCAGACGATTTTATTACTCCACAAACTAATCTTATATTTTATACTACTAGTAATTAGATTTAATTTAAAAACTGTCACGAGTTGTCCGAAAAAATCGATGTAAAATCACTCTTTTAAGAAAACTTTGTTATTAACTAATGGAAATTGCGTGAATTTTTATTTATAAAAAATTATATGGCTTACCTTTCTTCCCCATCGTTTTCTCAAATTGGCGATATTGCCCTTTTGTTTCTTTCTACTGCTGAGAGTTCTTCCGTCTATTGAATTTCTTTTCGTCATTCTGAAGTTGATTGTTATACACAAAATCACAAATAATTCAAAATCGACTTCTCACAAAACTATCTATATAAGAAGGCTGTGGTGTTCAACTTTTTGAATACCTATTTATAATATTTGGGTAGAAAATTTTTAAAAGTAGTACTCGTTTTGTGAACAATACCTATCATAAATCTGCCGGGGCTCAAAAGTTGACCATTTTAACCACGGTAAAGTAAGTTGTTAAATAGAGATGGTGAGTAAAAAAAGATAGAGTGTATTTCAATAAGAAATTTATGGCAAATCGTATCGCCAAGATTACGCGTTTATTAATAAACCTATTGCAATGAAATTTTTTTTAATCGAAGGGAAATATAAAAATCTACAATTCCTACGGAGGAAATTTTGAAAAAGTGGCATGAGTAGAAATATAATGATTTTTTGAATTTCTTAAAAAACACATATCTTTATTAAATGTTTTTAAGCGTTAAAAATTACAATTTTGAAAAAACATCCGTAGTAATTGTAAAGCAATGTATAATACGTCTTCTGTATAAATTTGGTTTACAAAAATTGAAAACTAATGGAGATATGCTGCCAAAACGATACATTAACAACTCCATAAGAAATTTGTCTAAGGAGCCCACTTAAAGTGACACTTTCATACCGAGAACGACCTTGCACTTCTCCCCTTTACAACTTCCTCTCCTTTCCCCGTTTTATTAGTTCCACACAATTTCTTTTTTTTTTTTCCTTATACTTCATTTGTTTATCTTTTTCCACTTTACTATTTACATTGAGGTTATGTAGCTCTATTACCTTTAGCTATATAATTCTACTCTATTCTCGCTACCGTTTAATATAAATTATTTTGTTGCCACTAGTCATGAATTGTGTCTACCATTTTAAGTCCACCTAGAGACAAAAAGTACTTTATTGTCTACTGCCACGGCTCTATACTCCTAGAGCTAGAGAATTGATATATTACGCTAGCTCCGCTTCCAGCCACTTCTAATTTACATTTTACGAACTGTTCTTAGATAATTATACACTCAGTTTTGTTGTTGTTAAGCGTTTCGTGGTTAAGCTGTTGCGAAATTGTATCGTGTTAATGTCTACGTAACGAATTATCTTAAATATTTAGTTTCTCATCGTATAGACAAGGTTATTTCACCATACAAGTAATAGTCGTACAAGGCATGTATGGAGCCTTGTTAGTTGTCTAACGCTATTTTTTACATAAGTGTTGTTCTACTCTTAACAACTAGTTTTGAATAGGGATGAGCGTTAACATCGGCAACGCCATCACTAAAAGCAACTTTATTGATACAATAAATATAAAAAATCAATTTGCACTGTAAGTAAGTACTACTGGACCAGAGTGGCTTGGTGGGCGCGGAATGGGAGATCCCGTCCGGGTTTTGCATCCTTGCCTTGGCCCAGCTCGAAGAGCAAAAATTCGTTAAACGGCATGTGCTCATCAGTTCTTAATTCACTTGGCTCTTATGAGTGATGATAGTAACATCCATTAAGCCCGAACGAAAGAGAGCTTGGTAGTCTAGACATTGAATTAAACTGAGGCCCTTAGATCTGCTCGTCTGTATGTAGGTAACTTTCACACTCCAGCTATAATAGCTAGAGAGAGCTAGTCGAATAGTGTAGGGCCAATAAATTAAAATTCGCGTTCATCGTCTATTTTATTTTCGGTATTCATGAAGTTTTACATTAAAACCTCCCAAATTGATCAACTTTTGCCTTCGCCGTTATAACTAAAATAGTTAATTTCAAACTAAATGCTTTAAATATTACAAAATTTCATTACGATACTATGCAAAATTTAAAATTAGCAAGAGCGTTCTAGTATCAAACTAAAAATTGAAACATCAAAGTTGGAATTAGTTTTTAACCGATGAATAGATGGTGAAGCTTTTATATAACAACTGTTGCACATAACTGCAAAATATACTTCATTGTTAAATTGAATTTTATTGTAGTGCTCAAGTTTTATCGATTCGAAATGTTCATTTCTGACATTTCTCTCCCAATTTTTCTCTTTGTGCTAACTTTTCGTAACTTTTTTTGATGTTTTAATTAAGGCTCGTTTTATGTACGACAGTGATATTTTTTTTCTTTTTCAATATCCATTGTTCTTCGTTTTATTAAAATTAATTGAAGTTGTAACTTGGAACGGCGTATTTTGCTCTTTAATTACATTTCAAGATAAATTGACGTTTGCGCTTTTTTTTCAACTTTAATTTTGCTAATTGGTATTCTCTAGTCGTGTTCTACACAATTTATAACCAATAAGTGTAATGATATATGAAGACAAGTTTGAGCGATTATTTGGCCGATCGGTTAATGTTGAGGGTGGTCACCTTCCTCGTTTAGAAATTGAGGTTGAATGATAAATTATTGTGCCACGGTAAACAGCAATTACTTGATCACGGTTTAAATTTAAAATTCTTAACACGACCCGTTTGGAGATAATTGGATTGGGATGGTGATATTAATGACTTCCCCTTTGAATTTGCGTAAATCCCGAAGGGACGTTTGTACGTTATGGAAGTGTATTTTTCAAATTTAAGATTCGTAAGGATTTTCCGTAATCAGCTTGCGAAAACAAAAAATGCAAAGCTACCGTGTTACATATCCGCTTATAAATTCTCTCGAGGGGTATCGATCAAAAGCTTTATGTAACGTTTACGTAATCGTAATAGCGCAAGTTAGCGTGCTTTTAATATTTTATATATAAACACTAAAATAGTTTTACCCGATCCGAACTAGATGTACGGATGTATTTGCTTAAACTACCAAAACCAACCGGATCTCTGCACATCCGCTATATAGAACTTTGTATATCTTTTAAAAGTTTCGTTTAAATTCCTAATACTACGAGGATGCCGACAAAATAGATAGAGATAAATTTAGTGGCAACTTTTTTTTACAAAATTGTTTCTCTTTTCCCTCACATTTCCTACTCGAATAAAAATTTAATGCCGCAAATTGAGATAACTAAAAGCCAACGTTCAAACATAATCCAACAAATTGTTAGGGGAGCGATCAAATTGATACAACCAAGAAAGTGATTAGTAAGCACAAAAGTTTTTGGGTTGTTTTGTTAAATTCGAAATTGTTTAAAGTCGTTAATTTAAAGGTACTGTCTCTCGTTAATTCATTATTTCGTAACGATTTATCACATTTTCAAAAGGAAGTTTCTGAAATTGTCGAATTTTTCAGTTTAATCTTCCATAGATAACAAGGGTGCTAACGCTTTGTTTGGGAGTTTATTACTATTACCATGTTCCCCCAAAAATCGATTCGACTATAATCGCTAATGTATTTTTTTAAGTTGCCCTTTACAAAATGAAAAGCCATCGGAAAAATAATAATAGACGAGCTTCAAATGCAAATTAGAACAATTTTTCAATCAAAAAATAGGAATTAATACTCGGTTAGCTAATTTAAAAAATAATTAATTTAAATCTTCTTATAAGGTCCTTACATTATTCGCTTTTAAACAAAATTTAATCCTCGAAAATATCTCAACTTAAATTTATTCATTTTTTGCAAATAATTGGTTTGCATTCAGTTAAAAGTGCGTAAGTCCTTAATTTATTAAACTTTTTTGAATTTTTCAACAGATATAAATCTTTGCAGCGAAAGCTTCCCTTATTTGGGTAAAGATAGTGACGTCAAAGTAATGCTTTCCCCCTACCTTTTATTGATCATTATCCTGGCGTCGTGTAGCTCTAGTCAACAAGTGTGTTTTGTCGCCACCAACTCCATTATTCAGTTAAATGCATCGTTTTAAAACATTTTATAGTGTCGATTATTTTTTAAAAATATTTATTGGGTGTAGTAGCTCTGCGAAAAACTAGAAATTTTGTTTTTACTAAATCTTTTGTTTGGAAATTGCAAATTTCTTTTGTCAAGTTGCTCATTATTTTTATTTTCCATTAGGAGTAAAATTAGGTTGTTGATATTCAAGAAGCGAATGAGAACGTTTTAATGGGTTTACTGTGTTTTAAAACCACAAATGTTACATTATTTTGTCGAGCTTAGTAGAATATTTTTTGAGGAGGGTAAAATATACATTTTTTTTGCAACCCAAGCGTATAAAGAGCACTTTTTTGATTTATTACAAATCGTTGGACTTTTTATTTCGATGGGAAAATGAGCTTTTTTCAACTGATTTAAATACGATTACAAAGAGAACAATCGTGGCTTCTTTTAGTATCAGGCTTATTACGAATCACATAGAGCGGAATCTTTTGTACTATTGCAGTAATATCAAATATAATATTTTCATCGAATTGCTCGTTACAATTATTGCTTTAAGAGCAATTGAGCACTCTTCTGATAACTCGCTTCGTTTAACTTTAACTTCATGAGGTTGCGATTTTGACATACATCTTTCGCTGCAAAATGGGGTTAAGGAATGGCTCAATCGTGACTATTTTCACAAAAGTTTAGAATTGTTTTGCCATTATTCACGTTTGGTTGATGCTTCTCGTGTGTTTTTAGTTTTTTACAGTCGATAAGAAATTTCCTAAACGCTTCGAGACTGGAGAGTGTTTTATTTAAGATCTCGGTTTCATTATTCAGTCGGTCGAGCATTAACTTCTATACAATACGTGGAGAGCACTGAACCGTATTATGAAATAGGACCACATAGTCACACAGAGGGTTGACAATTTAGAGCACCTATTCACCTATACACAGGGCATGGGCTAAGCATAATTATGCAGAATTGAACTTGATTTGAGTGGACGATAAAGCAATTAATGTTATGGAGTCTTGGGAAACAGTGACATCCAGTATCTCTGAGGCCATGGCAAGTCTCAATATTTATTTGTTACACTCGAAATTGAAAAAAGTATTTTGGGGGCAGGTATCTTATGAAAAATGGAGTTTAAGTCTTAAATCGTATAGATCTAGTGTAATTGGTAATTTTCTTATGCTGAGACCTCCTCTCAGACCTACTCGGTGTTTACAACAACATATTACTGTTCTGAAAGCGTGTCGTCAGCAATTTGGAACGGATGTGTCCTGAAATTAATAAATAATAAATAGCTATTCCTGAATACTTTTTTTTTTGATCTGGAAACCATTTATTTATCATCTTTTTCATCGAGAAGCTTCTCCTTTTATCTTAAGATACAATATGCGTATTGAACAACATATACAGCCCCATCTCACCAATCGAATCGGCAATAGCTTCCTTCCGTGTGTTTGTCAATTCGTTATTGTGAATTGAGGTCAATTTTTGTGCGTTGTATAACTTTACGAAAGGAAGCTTAATGGGAGGTAACCCTAGTTTACTTCCAACTATTGTGAGAAAACCCAGCCGGTGTTCAATAGCGCCAATTTATATAAAAAATATATGCGGACGATGTTGGATCAATTCGTCGGATAAGTAAGCCAACTCGTGTTGTACTTGAACATTTATGCCGATAGAAAACATGGCGAAAGAGAAACCAAAATAATGTTGTTGAAAATATATAAAGGGTTGTTATGAATTTTTAATAAAAATGCGCTCGCTATTCACTATAGTCTTGCCATTCGTAAATATTTAACTTACTTAAATTGTTTTAAGTATACGGTATACGGGAATAATAATAATTAACAAAAATTATCGGTTGAAATCGTTTTGTACGTAAAGTTACTTACGATAATGGAACAAAATATGCTAAGAATTTAACTCGGTTAATACCCCATCTTCCCTTTGCTCGTGACTGTTAGGCGGTACTTCGCTAATTAAATTACTCAAATATTTAAAGCTACAAGACCACTTATACCGAAAGTATTTATACGATGTTGATGAATAAAAATGACCTAATTTTGAAAAATATAAACTTTCGTAAAAGTTTTCCTCCAAGCAAAAACCATTTCCAAACTTTTTCTTTGTGACATCAAGTAGACTCTCTTGTGTATCTTTTCATTATCCTTTCGGATATGTTATTTTCGTTTATCGTATCGTTTTTTGTTTTTCCTATATGCCGGGGCTTAACCGATATATTTTTTATTATCCAACGTAACCAAACATTTATTTTATAATATGAGAAAACATCTCGAAAAATTGACACACACGGGCGCTAGTAATAAATTTGATAAATTTTCGATTATATCCCAACTTTTTTGATATCTTTTATTTAAGTTGCCTTGTTGTTTAATCAATGTTAAGGGAATTTTAGTAAGGGTTGCTTTGTACTCGAGGGAATACAAATACCTGTTGAATCAATAAGATGGTGTTCGGATTGGTTTGTGTTTTGACGTGTGATGGACGTGAGACGAGATGAGAAATTAACTGTGTTCAGTTCAGCTACTAGTTTCGTCGTTAACACGACGTCGAGTTTCTCTCCGCTTTCAAAATATACGCACTCATCTCGTATATTTTTATAATATTATATTTCTATAATTTTGATAAATGGCCGTTTTTCGGTCGAAAACGAGTTTTTGAAACAATCCATTTCGAATATTGATTTACAAACCAAAATATTCTTCTTGACCATTCGGCCTAGAACCGACTAGGTCGAAAATTTAGTAGTCGACCCATTTCTGAAATCTCGTTTTGGCTTGGTGTCGGAAAAGCGGGTTTTTAACGGGTTTTTAGCGGGTTGAACCCGCTCCGAAGATGATACAGTGTATCGAAACAGCTGTCAGCAGCCAAACTGACAAAATTAGTGCAAATGGCTACTATTCTAATTTAGTTCATACAAAAATCAATCTCGATTTGCCGAATCCATTAAATACAACTTACTTTAACCATTAACTGACTTCGCGACTTTTATTGGACTAAACGCATGACGAAAATTAAGAAGTTTGGTTACAATCGAAATTAATTTGTGTATTTTTGTTTCAGACGTTTAGACATGGATTTCCATTCCAACCAACAGCGATGGCTTTCGATCCCGTTCAACAACTGCTAGCTATCGGTTCAAAATGCGGATCATTAAGGATGTATCCTTTTTTTTTAATTAATTATGTGCTTACGCCCGCCCATAAGTGAACTAACTACCTGAGGTAGATAATTACGTCTTTTATTAGAAATTTATGTTGTAAGTATTGTCCAGAGAATTCACATCTTTTGAAGGTATTTATTTATTATTTAAGTGGGGTGGTTTAACTTTTTGAATAATTAATTTCAATTATCTTTAGGTAAAATTGTGTATGGAACGTAGTATACGTAGTAGAAAAGATTGTTTGTAGTTTCATTTTGTATATGGTTCAATTCACTTACACCAAAACTTCATTTTGTCTCGCACACGACGAAATTTACTATTTGACAGTTGTAATGAAAAAGTTGCTCGAAATTATTTTACCGAGTTTTCTTTGTTACTTTACGACTTTAGGTATTGAAATTGCTTTTCCTCTGTTTACTAATTGTGGAAATAAAACGAGTCGAATTATTATTAATTTAATTAAAAGTAACATGGAAACTTGAAGCTTATTTGGCTTTAATTTATCTATATGTAATTACAAATTTAGAACGATTACAAATTGCCCTATAAAGGAATTTAAACTGAAACTTGGAGAACACAGAAGCAAGAACACGATTAGTAAAACGGGCGAATTTCATAACGTGTTATAACTTATAACAACTCAAATTTTCTTGTTAGCGTAAGGAATTAATTATTAGCATTTAGTATAATTCGTACAGCTTAATTGTTCCACGAAAATAAGGTTTTTTAAAATCTAATTTGAAATTTCGTTTTAATTAATAACAAACGTTTAATTACGCACACTCTTGTGTTGTATTTGCACAAAGCGAAGAGAGGCAAACTTTTATAAACAATGGGTTTTTCACTCGTTAATTGCTCGTCATTATAAAGAAAGCACCCTAGAAAATATTACGTCTCTTATAATAATAGTAACTTTTCACGGCTTCGCGCGCGTTTGTTTTACAAATTTTATTTTCAGGTAGGTGTGTAGGTACCTATACTTATTACGAAATAAACTGTCGCCTTTTTATGTTTTTAGTACGCTACTGCCTCTGGTGTGAAACTAAAACGAACTAACGTGGAAATTTTTCATTTACATTTGATGTATTCAGCGCGGTCAATTGTTTTTTTATACAAAGAAGGAGTAGGCGTCTGTAAGAACGCCAAAAAGAAATGGAAGCAATGCCTGAAATTAAAATGGGCGATTTTCAATTTTTTGAAGTTCCCCAGAAATTTCTTTCAGCATCTTAACGATTTCTTAAATAACCAACTGGAGTTACGCATGAGTTAATATGCTGATGCTAATATGAAAACTAACTGCCTGAAAAGCTCGGCTTATGTAAACGCAGGTTTATCGGCGAATTTTGAAAAGTTTGAAATTCAAACGGGCGTAAAGCGTTCAAGCTTGTCTCTATAGCTAATTAGGTCAAATTTTAGTGTTAGAAATAAATGCTCAATTGATACCAGATATTATGAACAAAACTAAAACCTTGTAGGGCGTCTTAAGCCCGCATTATCCATAGTAGGATTACGTAAAACTACACGCCCTTTTGCCGAATTAAAGGTATACATTTTTATTTTATATTAGCCAATTGAATTATACCGAGGCAAGGGATTCGTTTATTAAATGATAAATTAATATTTTTTGCTAAAATTGATTTGACGTCCCGCTGAAAAGTTTCGCGAAAATGCTTTTTCGAACAAAATTTCAATTATAATTTTGTTGCACTCCGACATATTTATAATTGAATAGGATGTCAATATAATACGCCATTTTCTAAACATCAATTTATTAATACCTTACATTTTTAAAACACGTGTATTCCTTGTCGACTTCCTTTTTTGGTCGCACCTTGATTTAAAGGGTTCAAATTTCAACAAAATTCCCTCGGCCGGTATTTCAACTTTATTTACAATTTATAAACGTAAATAAAATATTATCGTGCCTTGTGTCTTTTTGAGTTCTAAAGTTTTTATTTGAAAGTTTTATAAATGGAAAATTTGATATATTACGATGATAGCGTTTCAGTAATTTTCGTTTATTTAACGAAATTTAGGTGCAGTTGTCGCAATTTACACGTACAGCTGTTACTCAAACTACCCTCTATTAATAACATTCGCGTCTCAAATTTGCGTGTACCGCAATAAGTTATATACCTGCGTACTATGTGTACTATGTGTATGTTTCTTAATTCTAAACTTGGTTGAAGTTTATTAATTTTAGAGTAAAGGGGCGAAAAGAGCAATTAAGGGATATGCAGTGACGCAAAGCTTACCCTTAATGGTTTAAGAGAGTTAATAGTAGAGAAGGGTTATTTTATTTATAGTAGACAAGAGATTAACACCCACAATTTGCCACAGTTTTAACTTTTTCATTTGTAGTAAGGGGTTTAACTTGGTGCTTTTAAAGCAGTGGAATGTCGGCATTAATATAAGGCCTCGCGAGGAATAATTTTGGTTTTTCATTATGAAGTCTTCTCTTGCTCGATGCATTTTTGTGGGAACGATTAAATTAGCAAAATATTTGCTTAACCCGACGACTAGATAATTTTCAATTTAGGTTTTTTTTAAATTACCCAACCTTTAAGAGTATGCGAGAAGCTCTCTCCCTACAGGGCATCTGAATAGTTTTCATTGAAAGACTCAAAATAAGTAAATAACCATTACCTACCTATCTAGAACAAACGATCAGTTACAAAAGTAAAAATTGGTAATTCGTACTCGAATGTCGCTTTTTAGGTGGACAGTGACTCGGTGAGGGTGTTAGCCTATACTTTTTCAAAACTACTGCTCGAGTAAGTAGTCGCTCCATCGGTTTGTGTTGGCTGTTCTAGCGTACATTGTTCAAAGCTTTTCTGATCGAAGATGTGAAAATGGTCTCGTAAGCACGAAGTGCTCGTCAGCTGGTCAAATTATTCGTTTCTGTTAGCTTTTGCTTCAAAAAATTGAAATACACTTCGATAAGTTCAAAACTACCAACTTTAGCTTTAGATTATACTTTACTTACGGTACTTACCTACATCCCGTATATTTAAAAATAATACGATGTCGGCCATTTCGAGATCAAAATTAGTATATTAAAGAACGAATTTCATAAGTCACGTATTATAGCACGACTCGTAAGTTTAAAATGCGACTGGCGTAGCCAGGAGCGTTTTAATGGAGGAGTGCTATAATCGCTATAATGACTTATGAAATGAGTTCTTTATACATTTTTTTCTATTATGCGCCTTTTAAAGTCCATTTTCAAAGAAAAAAATCAAAATATAAAAATTTAGGGATTTTTGTGATGGTTGGCTGGTTGGCAGTACTAATTGGAAAGTGACATTTCGTAATTTAAAATTCAAATAAATTGTTTTGTAGTTTGAATTGGTCGTTAATTAATTAATTTTAATTATTATGTTAAAAAATAGAACATGTTAATTACAAAAATTGTCGTTTTCTCTTTCCTCGATTTGACAAAATATGTCAAATTAAATATTACTACCAACTTCCAACATCAATTTTACCAAAATTATTACAGCACGCTAAATGTCATTACGACACGCAAATGGATGCTATAATAGCGATCTTACAGACTCAAAATATAAAATAATATATTAATAGTATATTAAAGTACAAGTTTCATAAGGCACCTTGTTAACGTACGAGTCCAAGTTTTGAAAACGAGCCGCTTGCGGTGAGTTTGAAAAAGAACGTGTACTTAACACGGCTTATGAAACGTGTAATTTATACTATTTTTTCTATTTCACATTTTAATAAAATAATTTGTTAAAATATTTAAATAATTAACATCATGGAGATTTTCTTTTTATAATAATTGTGGTGGCACTGACTGAAATGTCACCATCTTTTGTTCAATGATTCATAGATGTTGCAAGTTTATTTTTTTAAATTTAAATAATGCACCTACTCCTGTCTGTATAATTTAAATTTTAACAAATAAAAATGAATGAACTATGTCAAAACATTATTCTTTATTACATTTCAATTCTAATAAGCTCTAAAAATAAACATTTTAATAAATAATATTTGACATTTGTAAACGTCAGTGCAACTTGACGCAAACTTAGCAGAAGAAAATCCCCCAGAAACAGTACGTTAAGAGAGCTTCTTAACGCACTGTTTTGAGACCAAAACAGTACGTTAAGAAGTGGATTAAAGTACCGAAATAGAAAAAGAACTTTTTCTATTTCGGTACACAGTGCGAAAAAGTTTCAAAACAGTGCGTTAAGAAGCTCTCTTAACGTACTGTTTCTGGGGGATTTTCTTCTGCTAAGTTCGCGTCAAGTTGAACTGACGTTTAACAATGTCAAATATAATTTATTAAAATGTTTATTTTTAGAGCTTATTAGAATTGAAATGTAATAAAGAATAATGTTTTGACATAGTTTATTCATTTTTATTTGTTAAAATTTAAATTATACAGACAGGAGTAGGTGCATTATTTAAATTAAAAAAAATAAACTTGCGACATCTATGAATCATTGAACGAAAGATGGTGACATTTCAGTCAGTGCCACCACAATTATTATAAAAAGAAAATCTCCATGACGTTAATTATTTAAATATTTTAACAAATTAATTTTATTAAAATGTGAAATAGAAAAAATAGTATAAATTACACGTTTCATAAGCCTTGTTAAGTACTCGTCCTTTTTAAAACTCGCCGCAAGCGGCTCACTTTCAAAACTTGGACTCGTACGTTAACACGGTGCCTTATGAAACTTGTACTTTAATATACTATTTTGTGTTTTCTGTGTATTTATTTTGTTCTTCAATTATTTCGCAAGAGCCTTCCAATTGTTGAGCGAGAAACTCTTAAAATTCAGATTATTTTCAAGTTAACGCCAAAGGCGCTACCGAGTGTTCGCCCTGTATTATAAAACTAAATTTTAATTATCTTACTATGCTGCATTGGTTACATACTATATTTAGTACATCAACGTGTATTGTTATTATATCTACTGCTAGAATTGAATTTTGCTCGAAGCGCTTTTGTAGAGTTGGCTTTTGTTTTTTTCTGTAGAACTAAAACTACACTTCAAAGCGCAGTTTTATCTTTTTGTCTTTGGCGTCTATATTTTGAGGCTCTTTCATACTGTCTACCAGCATGTTGGATGCTATTTAACTTACAAAACGTAATTCCGTGATAAATAAATTTAATGTAAAGTCGTTGTCAATTTCGACTAAAGGCTATGTGTATTCTTGTTAAATATTTAACAAATTTTGAAACGAATTGGTTCGAATATTAAATTAATTAAATGGATTGCGAGATTAAAATCAACAATTTTTTTTATAAAAACACAACGAATTTATTTACTTGCACACAATTTTGTTTACAATAGGAAAATAGTACTGGGATATACACGTATTGCTGGAAAATAAATATTGGTGTTTGTGCTTTAAATAACTTTTTGGAGATCAAAAAGATTCAAATACGAAGTCAATTTATTATCGAAAAAGAAAATTAAAAAAATATATAAACTGATGAGCCGACGTTATTGGCATTGGCGATTAGCGTATTATTCGATTTTGGTAGGAAAAAAGTAATTTAAAAATCATTAACCCTTCTTAAAGTTTCCAACCTTAACAAATTGCGTTTTAGTTGTTTTCTCTGAGAAAATTTCAAACCGCTTAAATTAGCAAAACTTGAATGTGTAACAAAAGCAAATATGGTTAAAATTAATATTCCAAAAGAGGGCTTATTAACTATTTAAAAAACTTTTATGAACCAACTTGTATAATAAGTTTTAAGCTTAACAAACTTCCTATATTACTTTACAAAAATCATCTCGTTAAATCGATATTTTGTAAAGTCCCACTTGTACGTAACATACAATATACATTTTGGCACAGGCTTCCTCTAAATAAGTTTTTAATGGCTAATTAATTAAATTCGTGCGATGAACAAATATTTTTTTCTTGTCGAATGAATGTCATTATAACTTCACCGAGAGTCTGAGACCCGACAAGGTTTTAATTTGATTTTAAGTTAAAGTCATTAGAAGTACGCTTATGTCGAGCAGTGGTTGATAAAAGCTGTGAATAATAGCACAAGCAGAATTTGGCCTTAGGAAAGTTTACTAAAGTAATTTAATGCCATTCTTTGGGGAAGCTCTAATTATGGATGAAAAACCCGGGTTTCCGAGGCCCAGAAAGGGCTTATTTTATTATATTATTTCCAATTTTTGATTAGAGGCTTAATTTTTAACAAACTGTTTTATTCAAAATCGAACTCGATTACGGGAAAATTCGTCGAGGCCGTAAAAAGTGGAATCGATACCTCATTGTTATTATGTTCTACAACCCCGAAAAATGCTTCTGTGGTGAGCGAGAACATTAAAATGTGACCATTTGTGGACAATTTTTAACCGAGTGGAAACTTTCAGAGCGGAACATAGGGAGTAAATCACTTACTCGCTTATTGCTCGCTAATTGCTTCTACAAGAACGGTAAAGGTAAATATCGAAAAAGAATTATTTTCTCCCACTGGGAGACTCTTTTGATAGATACCTTTACCGTTCTTGTAGAAGCAACTGGCGAGTCTGGCGAGTAGCAAACTGCAAATAAGTGTTTTGCTTTGTTCCGTTTTGAAAGTTTACACACGATATAACTGGAAACGCTCGAAAAGAGCGTTTAGCGAGCTGTCGTTATAAGCTATTGGATTTCTCATTTCTCGTCCCTAAATTAGTTAAGAGACGTACTTTTTTAAAAGTAACGACGAACTTTTAGTAATCTCATCGCGTTTATCCGCCAAGTTACGCATTTTAGGGCACTAGAGTTTGTATAAAATCGCCTTTAAATCAAAACACTCTGCCTGTTAGGGTCGCTGATTTTATTTTGGTCGAGTTTTCAAGAAAAGCCTTCATAAATTTTAAAGAGTGTCTAGCAGTTTGTCTTTATTTTATTCGGAGACAGGTAAACAAAATGGAATAATAAAAATATCCTTTTATTTTAATGGCGTCGGATTAATTTAAATTTTGTGTTTGGGTGTGCAGTTTGGTGCGAAGAAAATATTTTTGGGTCATTTCTGAAACGTTCTTTTAACTAATTGCATTTGTGTGTCTCGTTTTAAATCAAGCCTTGGCTCTTTATAATTACATTTTCTTATTTCCGTCATTCTCATCAGCTTTGTGTCATTGTATCTTATTATTTAGGACACCAACACTTGTATTATGTACGAAATAGGTATGTTTGCGGTTTTCATTAGGCGAAAATGTTTGTAGATCGCATTGTGATATGTTTTCCCTTATTTTCTTAATTATGTTTCCTCTCGGTTTTATTTGGTCGTGTTACTCTGATGGATGTGCATTGTGTAACGATGATTAAATTGTCACATAGAGTTACCAATGAAATTTGTTAACAATTTTCGAGTCCGTTAATTCCGTTGGATATTTTGAACGTTCGATTTTGTAAAATTAGTTGATTAATACCTATAGCTAGTTTTAATTAAATTTTTTTTATTTACTTCCTCTTCTATATTTAATTTGTGCTTGGATTATTGGTTTAATTATTGACCTTTACAAATTTGAATTGCACGTTTGAAATATCAAACTTGAATGGCTTCCGACTCGAGTCCCGCGAATAAAAAAATAAATAATCTTTCGATTTTGTTTGGTTTTAAAAATATTCAGAGTGAAATTTAAAAATTTAATTATTAAATGTTTTTTCTCAATTAAATTTGCTTTTTTTATTATCTTTTCATTCATATTCGTTCTCGACATTTTGCTCTGTCACAATATACAACATATGAATATGTATGACGCGATTTATTTTATCATTATTTTATCAAGAGGACTAGTGAAAACTGTCGACTTTTCTAAATTTAATATAAATTATTAAAATATAATAAATTACTTCTGACGAAACGTAACAAATTTTTAATTAAAATTCGTAAAACAAAATCGAATTTTGTTAATAAATTTCGCAAAAAAATAAATTTATATCGTTTAGGGTAAATATAGGGTTTTTGTTTGGAACAATTCCAATGACACTTAAACCCACACCGAATTCAAAAAGTACTTATATTATATCCTGTAATTTTGTTTTATCGTTTTGGGAACGCGTAGTATAATAGTAAAATCTAACCCTGTTCGATTCGAATCAACATTTTTCTACCCATTACATTTCGTTATTGTACTATGATGTATTATTAATTATTTTACATTTTTCTTTTGTTTTGGATTATTGTAGAAAAGGAGCGGTGCGTTATCACGGGACTTTCAAATTTATTCGATGCTCAAAAAGGTTCTTTTTTATAAAAATTAAACCACTCGCCCAATAGAAAATATGATACTATTCTGTAACATAATATGACAACAACTACATGTTTGCTAAGTTTCATAGTTTTGCGATCGATAATACACCAAGTTTCATAGTTTTGCGATCGATAATAATTAATAATATATACTTAATAGTAAAATAGAGGGAAAAAAATAATATTGTATATTTGAAGTTTGTGAAAAACTTGAAATAAACTTTTTTGTTTATTATAGTAATATATTGGAATCGAAAATAATCGTAATATTTTGTATTAGGAAAGTTTCGATCAAAAGTAGGCTTTCAATTCACGAAACATATTAGGAAGGTAATTTGCGAGGAAAGTCTTTATAAACCTTGAGTTTATTCGAGTTGGAAAAAAGTCAAATGTCTCGGTACAGCAATCGAAAAAGTCTCGTTAAGATGTACTACTAGAATCGTGTCTCTAGGAGTAATTCGTCTCTATCGGCAAAGCACGTCATTGTTTACACCAGACTGAATTCTGAGGGCTCTTTTGTGAATTCGTTTATGATTTTTCTACTTTGTGCACTCTAAATAGGTTTATTTGTGCTTCCAGAATATTGAATTTCAGTTTTCAACTTTTGAAAATAAGCGTCATAAGTCGTAATCGTTTAAAAAAAAAAAAAAACTGATTTGTTTATGCTGCTAGTCGTCTGTGGTTATTGCAATAATTAAACCATCAAGCGTTTAATTAATAGTTTTGTTCATTACCCTATTAAATTTATAATGGAATGTAATGGCTTTAATGCAAAACTATGGTTTACATCCAACATCCATACCGTTATTGGTAATTTTGCAAATGTTTACGAAAATTATTTCTCTCTAAAATGCAAAATTGAATTTAATATTTGCGAAACTTAGAACTCACCAACTATATTTTGCGTTGCTATCGGTATACCTATACTCACTTTCAAACTAAAATCGTTATTTTAATTTCCTGTTGCCAAAAAATTTTATAAACTTTCTGAATGGCTTTTAATGAGGCAAATTTGTGCTATCGTTCAATCAAAGCAAAACATTGCAAACAAAAATCCCCGAGGTTACTTAGTTTGTCCATAGGGAAATTATCTTTTCAGTTAGCTTCTGTATATAAAATAAGTTATTGATTTTCTCGCCGTTTTGTCGTATATCGTGTTAATGTACAAAGTATACATTTTGTTATAATTAGTAACAAACATTGAAACAATTTTTAAGCTTCGGAGGCGTTGAGGGAGTTTATTTTCAATTAGGAAAGTTCGGAAAAACTTTGTTACAAATAAAAGTCAATCTAATAACTTAAATGAACTTAAATACAGGTTAGGCTAGTAGTAGCTATCGGCTAGTATTGAACATAGGTTTCAACGCTTTTTTTCTAATCAATGTTTGCAAAGTTTATCTACAGCTAATACTCCTTTGAAAAGATAAAACATTTTGCCACAGGTGAACACTGTAAATGCATGGCCTTTGTAACATGTCTTCTACTCTAGAGATCTTTAAAAGCGTCTGTATTTTGAAGTGCGTAGGGAGGGCGTTAAGTCATTTTTGGACCCACTGTACATTTTACGCGCTTTCGGCAGATCATCCTTACTCGCTTTTTCTAGAGTGAATTTCAGAATTCTAGTGAGGGTGGTTGTTATTATTCCGACTATCTAGAAATATCTTGACGTTATGACTGCCCAGTGTGAATATTGAAGATGCTTGTTCAGTGAATACTGGTCCGTACTTATCTCTTCAATTGCTCGTAGACTAGTTCGGGGCGGCTTTAGGAAATATTTTTCAAACTCTCTAGTAAGTACTGATATATATACAAAGTAACCTCTGGTCTTCTGCTAGAGTGCATAGAGCTGCTGAATCAGATATCAAAAAACAATGTTCTTACACTCCGTTGGGTGAAAGGACATCAAGGAAATGAGGGTAACGAAAAAGCAGACGAGCTGGCCAAGAAAGGCTCAAACAGCCTTCCCTGTGGCCCTGAGCCAATCATTAAACCAGCCGTAACAACTGTTAACACTCTCCTTAAGAATAATACCTATAAACTACAGACTGAAAGATGGACAAGCAATGAAGGGTCTCGCCAAAGCAAAAGAGCTTTACTGTCTCCTTCCAAAAAGCTGCCAAAATACTGTCTACAGCTGTCCCGAACAAATCTACGAATAATTGCAGGGGCACTCACGGGACACTGTCGACTACACAAACATCTCCACACTCTGGGCTTGGTAGATAATCCCATATGTCGTGGATGCGAACTAGAAGACGAAACCGCTAAGCATGTGCTATGTCACTGTCCAGCTCTAACGTCGATAAGAAGATCCGTGTTGGGGGACTTCTGGCTCGACATGGCCAGAATAAGCACCACCCCTCCCGCCAGAATTCTGGAGTTCATCCTACATGTGGGATTGCTCGAGATCTGATTGACACGGGGAGGCTGCTTGGAGGTTGTACAATGGGCCCGATTATGTGGCCTAAGTGCAGGGAGCTTGCTCCCCCTTCTTAATAATCCAGATCCAGAAGTACTGATATAGTATTTCTGCATTGAGAAGGGCTTAGCTTTCTTTTCTAGCTCAAGATGTGTGATAGACGGATGTCATTGTTAAGGGGCCCCAGAGAGGACTATTTTAACCACTCTTTAATTAGCTCGTTTCTCCCACCTGAATAGAAGAATATTATTTGTGAATACCTTGTTAAGCAGTTTTTCTGTTGGTGTGTAACTTGTCTATTTAGAATTATATTCGTTGTCCTCGCAGTACGCTTAAGTTAGACTTGAAATCCCGAAGAATTTAGTCCAGTGTTAGTCTGATTTTCATGTTGAACTTAAGTGAGTGTCCGGCCCCTTCATTTGATGAAAACGGTAATGTTCTCTGTTGGTTTCAACGCTTCTCTGTTAAACTTATTTCTATACGTGTTGGGCCATAATCAAACCCTATTCACGCACTATTTACCATCCTGTATATTTATTATTATTAAAAACATTTTTATATTGAGATATATTTTTAACATAACGAAAGGCAATTAGTTCTTTTATTACAGTTCAACATGCTATTATTACTTGGTTTAACTTTAAAGGTGTACAATTTTTTTAAATAGTACATACAAACATGCCACATTAGAAAATGCATTTTCCTATTGTGAAATTTATGTAATCACACCACACTTCCTGTAACATTTAGTAAACCAACATAAAAAGCTCCCATTGCCAAGCCCGTTTTACCTTGTGCAAGCGCCACACAGACACGTTAATATGCAAAGCCGAACAAAAAAATTTAATTAAAAACCACACAAAAATTCTCTTTCTAGCCATTTTTTCACAAAAAATAAAATTCGAACGTAAAATTATTCTCCAGTGGTGATTTATCGTACTGGCTCTTTATAAAGAACGTAAAAAGTTTCTTCTTCAACTCTACAACCTTTCCTCCTGGATTTAACTGCATTCAAACTATCAGGAAGTACAGTATATTAAACCACCTTCATTTATCAAAGCTCGAAATGTATAAGATTTAAAATTTAAAAGCGTCCTTTTTATCGTAAGATAAAAACATTTTATTGTTGAAGATGTCTCGCAAGTTTCAATACGCGATTTTATTTTTAATCGATGAAAGTTTCGTTGTGCTGTATAACTGCTGCTCTTCCATTAAATAATCTCCGTGGGGAGTCGATTTTAAAAGCGCACCATTTCAACTAACCCATTCACAGATAAATTGCGCAGATTAGAGCCCTTCACAGTAAAAGTGATTTTGATTTATTTTGTTTTAGATAAAATTTGTGAATAAAGGGATAAAATGATTTAAATGCGCTAGTAGATCGAATTGTGTGTAAGCCATGCCAAGTCAGCTAAATTTCGTGGCTTTTGTGTAATCGTACTCATGTGTAGGTCCTTGGTCTATTTGTTTAGGCTCGTGTAGTTTGCATAACTTCAGCTATGATTATGCAGCTCGCCTGTGAAAGATTTTGCTTAGGTTGTATAATTCGTTTTACACTGAATTTAATTTCGTACAAGATATTTACTGTAGTTAAGAAAATATACATAAATCTTTATATATTTATTTAAGGCTTTAGGGGGGCTTTCAGGGCGCACACTGGTGATACAATTTGTGCAGGGTCGAGTTGATATAAAGCCCAAAATATTGCAGAGAACAATTAAATGGTTGTGGGGGGAGCGCCTCAAAACAGAATTCCTCGAAATATTTCTCTTACCAATTCTCACTTTTAATCCGATTTTCAGCTCTGCGAAGTTTCTTTGCTTTAGTAACATATTTTCGCCTCATCAGTTTTGCCCATCTCTTTGAAAAACGTCCGAGATGACAATGACAAGTAGCTGCTAGCCTGCTGTACTCATTCTCACATCTTGTTTAGCGAGTGTGACGGTTTAGCATTTCGTTTGCTTTTGTTGCGAGACTGTTAAGCTGTTAATGTCAAGTAGATTTTCCAGAAAGGCATTCGATTTAAGTGAAACTCATTTACAATAGCTGGAACTGCTTAAGAGATCATTACTCTGAAACTAATTTAAAACGTTTAATAATAAATGAGTAGCTAGTAGCATAGTTTGTTGGAATATGAAACATATTCAACTGATGCGTATAATTATTTTGAAACAAAAATTCAAGATTTAGCTGCCTTTTGTTTGTATTTTGTAAGCGTGAAAGTTTACTCATTGTATAGCAAACTTAGTTTATTATGAAAATTTGTATCCAGGCGAAGCTCACGTTAATTACTTCTAATTAACGCTAACGTAAATGTATGTAGGATGTTGGTTATATGCGACAATAGATGCTAACAGTCAATATTAACTCGTAAACCTCTAACAAGCTTCAGATAGCTCAGTTGGCACGAGGCACAATACGTATAATTTTCTAAGTATACCTATACAGATTTTGGATTCGGCATTTCTCTAACTTTACGTTAACTACAACAAACACGCTATACAGTAAATTATGTACGGTTTTTTTCAGCGTGGAACTTTCCCGTGTAAATTGATATTTTAGTTCGTTCTTTTATCTTAGGTAAAGTACAAAGGGAAAACTCCCACTCTTGTGAAGGACAAAGTCCCGCCTAATGTTACGGTTTTTTGAAACAGAAAATCTGTTCTAATCGATGAGCTTGAATAATGTATCAGGAAGGAGTTTGTTGAGAAAGTAGGACAAACGAATGGTGATATTTAAATCGATGATATTAATATGAGACAAAGTCGAAATTTATTTTCTACGAGCATTTTCGTTAATCTAGAAATTCCGTATTGCGACACCTGTGCTACGTATTTAAACCCATTAATTATTAATATTTAAAATTTAACGAAATACAAATACATCCGGAGGCGTTTGTAACTTTTAAAAGCGATCTTTGTTAATCTTATTAGGTTTTGGGCTTTTACTAAAATGTTTTAGTTCTATTAAGACTCTTGATCTGATTTTTACTCGAATTTTCTTTTTTGTTAAATAATTCTGCGCTTTTCGTTTTAGCTGTTTCCTTTTTAAACTTTAGAAGTTGTTTCTTGGCGTGTTCGTGTCTTTGAAAAACACTTTCTTCGTGTCTTACAAGAGTTTTAACAATTTTTTGTTTGTCAGTTCCTTACATGCATTCATTTTTACATTATTGATTTTTGATTCCTTTTATGTGGCGTCTTGGCAAGGATCTTAGTGGGTTTTCCACTTGATCCTGCTCTTTACATTGTTCAATATTCTCAAACCGTGGCAAAAGGTATTGTTTTATTGTTTATACGTTTTTACTCAAGTGTAGAGGCAAGCGAGAAAAGTTTTATGAAAGTAGAATAGTGTTTTTACAACCGTACAAGCAGCTTACCTACTGTATTACTTTCTTATCCCAAACCAATACAATAATGGCCAACTAATTAGGATCATCAAGCAGGCAGCTGTAAGAATGCAATTAAACTTCCACTAGAGTTTTTGTCGACGTAGTTTTAATGACTCCTGAAAAGTCCCTAAATTGTTCATTTTCACTTGTGTTGTAGTAAAGCTATACAAAGCTTTGATATTTTTTATCCTACAATTTAAACTAAAAAATGTCGGCTTTCCTGGATCGTTTCATTTAACTAGGGCCATATAGCGAATGTGTTATTCAAATTTTGCATTTTAATATATTCGAGCGAAGCAAATTTTTTTTCGATTGTAAACTGCATGTCAAAGAAATTACAAAGTTCATGTGTAAAATAAACGAAGCGCCGGAAATTCACGGCTTTCGGCTTGAAAGCAAATGAAAAAAAACTTGTGTTTGCTTAGCTTCCCAAACTTTACGTTCTGGAATTTTTTGCAAGCAAAAATTTATCCATTTCGTAATAATGTCATTTTTTTACTGTAGTTAAAGCTTCAAGAGATAGCCCATTTTATTATTTTCCCACATTTCCCTTTGGTTTGTTCTTGTTACAAGTTTTTTTTAAAGATTACTCTTCATTGTCCTCGGTACATATACGTTTAACCTACTTTTATTGTGTAAAAGTAAAAGACATCGATTTGTTATACTTTTAATAAAGCACGAAAATTCCAACGAAATTTCTGAATATTTATCAAATTTTCCCAACGATTTTCCACATCCAATATTTCGAGTAGTATTTCTCGGCTTAGTAATTTCCTCTCAACATATCCTGCAGGTGTAAATTAAGACTATACGTCATACATGGTGGAAAATGTATTGTGTGCGATGTTGTGTAAACTAAGTTGATCAATTAGCTGATGCCTTCATTAAAGTTGGTAGGATGATGGTGTAAAGTTAGATGATTGGGTTAATTTGCAAATTCAATAAAGATTACTTGGTTTCTACGTTGTTGATTTTACACACTAAAATTTAACGCCATTTTCTAATAACTAGGTTTAAATGGCGAAAATTGTATTTAAATCTATTTCCGATAACGAAATGTCGTGCTTTAAGGAAATTATAGTTTAATGCAATTATTTTTAATTATAAATGCAAGTCTTGATAGCTGTTAAGGCAGCTATTATATTGCGTATAAAAATAGGTACAAGCTTCGTCGAAAGTTACAATACGTAGGGGCTAAAACTGGAGATCGTATCGTAAACTAGCTAAAAGAGTCTGCCCTTACCATATAATTTTTTGAAAGTATTTTTTTTTCAATTGTAACTTTTATAGAAAAACGTTCAAGGTATGTCCGTCTCGTGGAGTTTTTTAAATTTTTTTGCAGTTTGGAAGTGCGTCATTTTACGCATTTTACACTCAACTTTGGAAGATATTTTCACGGATACTAACAAAAAATTTAATAAACCACAATGAGACGGACAAACTTTGAACCTTATTCCATAAGAGGAAAAGTTCCAAGTGGAGAAAAGGTCCCTTCGAAAAATTATATGGCAAGAGCGGAGATCGCATCGGGCATATTTGCTATCACATCGATGCCTCGGCAAACGAACACTAGAGTGAAGTGATTCACAATTTTACTTTATGGTCTTCTGAAGGGTCGCTTCAGAGGCGTCGGGTTTTTAACTACATTGGATATGACTTATAATCTGACTAATGCTAAAGTCGACTGTTAATCGCCCATAAATCGTGTCTCCTTGTTCAATTGAGGCCAAATTGCTTATTTAGAAGAAGTTTTTATCAAGCTCTTTATGAAGTTTTTGAAACAATGGGTGCGTTTAGCGGACAAAACTGCTTAAAGTAATCAGTTAATTATGCTGAATATTTATGCTGACATTCTGCTGCTTACAATCCTCCAAACCGTATGCTGAGAGTCGTTTAGAGTTACCAAAGTGCTGTTACGCTGACCCTCAGCATACGGTTTAGCGGACAAAGCTACTTAAAGTAATCAGCTAATTATGCTGAGTATGCTGACAGTCAGCTGCTTACAATTCTCGAAACCGTATTATGATGAGAGTCGTTTATAGTTACCAAACTTCTGTTACGCTAACTCTCAGCATACGGTTTAGAGGGTTGTAAGCAGCTGAATGTCGGCATAAATATTCAGCATAATTGACTGATTACTTTAAGCAGCTTTGTTCGCTAAACACACCCATTGGTATCAATTACATACCTCGATTTTTATAACGTGTCTTGATTACTAATAAATGGCTATTAACAATTTTTTATGTACCTATTCGATTAGTTGATGAAAAAATTTAATAACGCCATTTTATTACCGGTACTTGCTTTTGAAGCAGCGTTATTAAATGCTGATGAGAAAATTCTCTAGGGCTTTTATAGAAGTATAAATGTGCAACAGTCGAGAAATTTTATATCTATTTGCCATTTTTCTTTGCTTTTAAACTATTATATTTTGTTGAGTGGTTCTTTCTTATAACTGGGTGACATTTCGAGGGAAAACTTATTAACTCTATTATTTAATACCGCGTTATAAAAATTCTATTATAAAATGTAAAGCCGCGACTTCTAACGTAACACTTACTGGGGTTTTTTATGTTGCTGTTAATCAATATCAAATTACTTTTCGAAGATTTTTACAAGGATAAGGCTTAACATTTTTCGAAAATACCAACGTTCCTTTGTCTATCCAAAAGTACTGTTTAGCTATTATTAGGCATACCTATGATGTTAGTTTGCGTACAGCCCGAATCAAACTACTGGTCATTTACTTAGGATTTGCTAATAACTGCAAACAGTTTAGCGTCAATTGTGAGTCATTGTCGGTATAATCAATTGTTTTCAGCAAAATTCAGTTACCTACTTCCTAATGTAGGCCTTAAAGTATGTTGAAATTGAAACCAGCATTGTCTCGAGACGTCTTTTAATCGGCAACTCTGTAACAAAGAACTTTTTTGCCATTTCTATTTTAAAAGTTCGTTAACAAAATGGCGCTTTAAAGACATTTTTGTGCAAACTTTCTAATTTTACAATTTACAGGACCTATGTTGAACTTTTAATTGAAAAATTTTCAATCCAAGTAATCGATATTTGTTAATATCAGTCCCATCAGTTAGTTTCTCTTTCATAAAAATTTAATTAAGCGACGTTAAGTTTTTCAAGTGAAACTTAAATCTATACACAAATGTGAAATTTCATTTCGTGTTTAATAATAGACGTAGATATTTAATTATAAATTGTATTGTTTAATTCATAACATGCACCGAATCACGAAATTAGAACAATTTTATTAGTATCGAATGTCATAAAATATCGAAATTTTGTCATTTTATTCGAGTATTACAAATAAAATACCTTGTCTTTATTTTACGCTACATTGCTTTCTTTAAAGGTACCTAATTCATATTTCATGAGAAAGATCTTTGTTTTTCTGACATTTTTATTATACACTGCAGGCGAAAAAGCTTTTACAGGGGTAAATTTAAATTAACTATTATTACATAATAAACTGCAATCACTGTCGGAGGTGTTTTTAATATTTATGCGCAATAATAGGATTAACATCAGTAATCTAAAGCGTTTACTACAGAAGCCAAAAGAAGTATATTATGCTCAGTTTACCTAAGCTAAAACAGCTTAAAGAAGATTATTTTAAAGTTTCTTAAGGAGTTGCGCCTTGATTATGTAAAATTGCGCAATTAAATCTCATCCAATATTCTTTAAAAAACATTGAAATAATAAGCAAACGAGGTGGCTCGTTTAAGAATATATTGTCAAAATTTCTCTAGTTGCGGCAAAAACCACTAAAAATTGTAGAGTGGGACTAACTGTTTGAGTGTACCAAAATGACTTTTAAGTATTCTAGTTCGTAGCGTTATCAATGCAAAACACGGACGTTCATAGGACGCCGGAGACCCCGCCCCAAGTCCTTGTGTATTTTCGATGAGCTCTAGTCTGAATTACTCGTGAAAATCAATCGAGAAAAGCTTTTGATGCTCGTAAATAATGGTGCAACTGACTAATAGACTTCCGTAAATTCTATGAAGTTTAAGCTTCTAGTACCTTTGTCTCAATATAAGGCAAATTTAAGGATTACGTCTCAATTCTCGGATTTTTTATACCGTTATACCGTAGGAGAAAATTAATTTCCCAACTACATCTAAAACGACTATATTTTTTTATTTGTTTACTTTTAATTAACTCTTATTAAGGGAGTATACTTTCAGTATTTAATCTTCAAATTAAGTACTCGAAAAAGCAGAGAGATAAAAAAGATGATAAATATAGAAAAAGAAGTTTTAATGAAAAATTCCTCATTTAAAACAAAGGTTAGATGGAAATATTCAAGAACTCGATTAATCATAATTAAATTAAATGCTACGATCTGCTAGCCATCCTAATTACTCGCTAAAGCGAAAATTAAATGGGAGATCCTTTCGCGACAATATAACACTCGAGAGCAACGAATTAAGTCAAATGTAGAGGTGTACTTTATTTAAATAAAGGACGTTAAGGTGGAAAATAAATTTGAAACACAAAACGTTAATTTTATCGAGCGCTTCTGATTTTTAATTAAACATTAATTTTAGTTATTGGTTCCCGTAAAGGACTAAAGACGTTAAAGTTTGAGTAGTGTGTTCGAGTATTAAGTAGAGAAAATGTTTATGAAAAAATAAAAACTTATGGGTTTTCGGGATGTGACTGTAAAATTTTTTATCTCGTACTCAATAGGCTTGTTTCGTATAAATATAAAAAGGGTCTTTTTTGCTGAAGTTTTTAAAGCTTTGTATTATTCTATGTATGCAGTGCAATAGATGGGGTAACTAAAAGCGCTTCGATCAATCTTCGGCTATACACAAACAGATTACTAATGTATCGCTCCTTAATTCAGACGTCGGTTACTGATATAAGCATTTTGACATCCCCTAGTTTATGTGATCGAAATGTGTGTATTAGTGCAAAAGTATAAAATCGAAAATACCATTGATGTATGTGCATATTATAAGCAACCTATAGAAGCGTTATGCCTTGAATGGAAAATGACTATCAGTCCTCATTTTGAATTTGAAACTATTTTAATCGCGTGCTAACCCATAGACCTAAAATAGATAAAACAAACTGTGTTTGTGAAGTTCCCATTCTGTATCTGAATGAGGAATGGAACACCAGTATGTGAAATTAGGGGTTCTCCAGTGATGGGTAGATTTTCCGTTGATGTGCAGAACCGAAATTTTACACAGATGATGCGGGTTCAATCTGCATATTCCGTGAAATTTTTTTGTGGAAGCCTTGAATCAAATTAGCCGCGCCATTAAAATCGCGTATCATCTGCGCAAAACCGCAACCTAATTTGGTTCCGCTGAAAATGCGAATTGAGTCAGAACCCGCATAGACTATCTACTATGATGTATTTTGAGTCTTTGTGTAGTTAAAAATTACGGTACCCAAAATAAGAACGACTATAATGGCACCCTTTTTCATTTTGTGGAATTGTATACTAAGTAGGTATCCTTGTTGGTGATAGATGCGATTTAACTGGAGCGCGTCTTATAAAAGCTGCCCAGGCATATTTCTAAGCCCACAACAATGAGTCCTACTGATGAGGGACTCGTATTTCCGATACGTATAATGTTTAGTTTTGAACTAAATATTTCGTGCAAGTTCGAAATTGTCGCTACATTTATGAATATTAAACAAACTCAAATATAAATTATTCATAACGTGTTATATTGTTGAATTGTTCGTTTGGTTTAAGTGAAACTAAATTACACCAACTATTTTGATAAATTATTAGGTACAATGTACAAATCTGAATTTTAATTAATTATTACTATTAAAATCTAAAAATTGTTTCGTTATAAAAATTTTAGTGCTTAACTGAGCTTGAATTTTCCAAATAGTGGAAATTCTTTAACGGCAAACAAAAGCTTTTTTCTTTTTCCGAAAATTCGTTTTAATTTTATAAAACGATTTTTTTCTCTCAAATAAAGTATAACTTCGTCGCAATCAATTTTTTATACAAGTTAAAAGGATTTTAAAATATAAATTTTTCAACGCGTAAAATCCTCTTAAAGATAGCACAAGGAGCACTCTCGATCCGATGGGATGATAAGAATGTGTTATTCTCATTTTGATTCTTTCGCAATTTTAAAGAGATTTTTATCTTATAATCTCCCCTTTCAAATTTCTAATCAAACTCATTTTGTTCTGTCGAGAAGATCACATAAAAGGAAGATTGGGAAGGATATCGTTAAGATGTTTAACGTAGTTTATGTGGGATGATTACTAACAGTAGTGTCGTAGTGTCGTATCGGGTTTGAATTGTTACATTAGGTGGAAAGCTGGGAAGGTTGAGTAAATTAGTCGTAAATTAGGGCCAGATTGGGACTAGGGAAGCAATTGTTGTAAATTATCGCCATCTGCTTTATACGAGACACGTTTGAAAAGTAGCGGCTAGTGGGCTGTGAAGAAACGAATATTTTCCTATTATTTTGTGAGCAAAACGTGGGCGCCGGTCTTACGACCACTAGTGAGCTGTCTTAAAAAAGAGAGAAACTTAAGCCGCTAAATAATAAATGCAGACAGATCGGTCAGGGTAGTAAGAAGCGGGAAGCTTCACGTACAGTTCAAAGAGATACGAACCGTGCTTTGTGGCGTTACTTATTTATTAATAATTATTAAGTTGCATATAAGCTAAGAGACGTTGTTCGCGAGTTTTGTCGAGACGACGAGGCAAGTGGATAATTATCAAAAGTGAGATATTTAAAAAAAATAATGTTCTCCAGGTTCAACCCCAATTGCGTAGTTAGTTACAATAATGAAGGAAAGACCGAAAGACACAAAAATTTTATTACTCAATTAAGGCGCTTCTGAACTACGTGACTAGGCTTGACAAAAAGCGAACTTTTGGAGGGATAAATAATCTTTGTAACCGACGAAAATGGACAAATTATTTCCTAATTCTAAAAATAGAAAATCGTTTTTGTTTTTTATTTTCTAAACGAAATTCTTTAATAAGTCTCAGAGACTTCTACGGATATTTGTGAAGTTTCCGTTAGAAGAAAAATTGCAAACCTTGGTGGAAAAAGGCTGAAAAGAGACAATGAAGTCCCCCATTGGGATATTTATGATATTCTCTGTTTGTAGTAACGAAGCTTTTAAATTAACAACTGGCGTTGCTACTTCGACTACTTTTTTGTCCCAGGGATAAACTGCTTAACAATTTAATTATCTTAAGTTACCGACAAAAGTTTAATTTTTAAAACTTAAAGTTTCATTCTTATTTTACGTTTTCCTTTTTGCCTCTAAATTTATGAGGTAAATTTTCAGTTGTTTTAGCTTTGAATTTGTGTTCTCCCTACCATTTCTGATAAAAACTTTTTAATATTTAGACGAAATAACTTATAAAGAAAACTTTAGGTAACGTTACAAACTTAATTTTCCTTAATGTAAAATATTAGACTAGGGCAACCGGGGGTGGATGTACATGTGCGACACGATATGGATGGTCCCCCAGGCTCCGCTGCTGTGCTACACCTACAATTTTTGGTTAACGAAGGAGCTCTTATTTCGGCAACAGCTGATGATACTATCCACTTATGGAATTTTCGCCAAAAAATTCCCCAAGTGGTTCAAAGTCTTAAATTTCAACGGGAAAAGTAAGTACCTACTCTCTTATTTTCTCCTAATTTTTTAAAACGAGAAAAAAGCACTTTAAAAATTGTAACATTTTTATTTTCCCTCATTCTTTCGTACCTTACGTTTATTTTGAATCAATATTTGTTATATTATCTGGTAAATTTAAGTTATATAAAAGTTGAGTAAGCTTTCGAAGCATTTTTCAAAACCGGCACGAAAACCAAATTAGATTTGAAAGTCCTTAAGTGAATTTAAAATACTAAAATGGTAGACTAGAAAATTTAAAATGAACCACGTAGAGATGAAGATAAGAATAATACGATATCGTTTATCAAATTCAGTTTATTAATTTATTCGCTCTTCACGTGAGCGGTCGGCATGCTCTTATAGACTATCAGAGTTGGCAATTACTTGCAGTTACTTTTAGATTTTATACCCATTTGTTAATTTTTACTGCAATTTTATTTTTTTTCTTATATTTCAATATTCCACAACAAACACTATATAATTTCAATTGCTTTATGCAATTTGAAACACCTCAGACATCTTTACATTGATTTAATATATTGTGCAATACCTACGAACAAAATGATTACGCCACTACTCGTTGCGAAGAAGTCGGGAAAAACTTTTATAACAGAAATTACTATTTTTTTGTTTTTGTTACAATGGTAAGTACTAGATTTTAATAAAATTATGGAACAAAGTTTGCTAAGAACAAAATTTTACCACACCAGTTCTTATAAATTCACTTATTTTAAACATAAAGTCACACAAGAAAGTAAATTGATTTACTTCTTGCTTCTTGCGCTTTTAGTTTAGTCCAACACCTAGCAAACTTTTGATATTATTTCAAAGAAGGGAGGCTCGAGAAGGGTTGGTTTTGACTCTTTTCAGTTTTTCGATTATGACTTGAAAACTAGGCATTTTTTGTGAAAAGTGCTAAGATATAAAAAAAACCTACATCAAATTTCCTACAAATTATATTTGTTAGGTGTTTTTCTTCAGACGAGCGATTTAGACGCTAGAACACGTTAAAGTTTGCCAAAAATTTCAAAATCGGCCAAAAAACTGTTTTTTAGTTTATAGCTTATAACTTTTTATAGTCAATCCCATATAGTTCAGTCAAATAGTAGTTGGGGGGGGGGCATAGAGAAGCTTTTTTTCTCTATCGTTCTCTATGTATTTTGGGATGCTGAGCACGAATTTCAACTTTGCCACCTCGTAAAAGCAATGCTTTTTGAGAAAACTACGAAAAAATGCTCTTTTTCAGTTTTCCGTTTATAACTTGAAAACTACCCTCATTTTGGAAAAGCACGTACATATAAAAATAAACTACTTAAATTAAATTTTTTACAAATTATATATCTTTAGTTTATCTTCATTAGACGAGCGATTTAGGCACTAGAGCGCGTTAAAGTTTGATGAAAGTTATGAAATTAGCAAAAAAGCTGTTTTTCTTAGTTTTTTGCTTATAACTCGGAAACTACTCACTTTTAGAGAAAAACGTTTCTATACAAAAATAAACTATATTCAATGTTCTACAACTTACCCGTCTTATGTTTTTTCTGCAGACGAGCAGTTTAGGCACTACAGCGTGTTCAACTTTGATGAAAGTTATGAACTTAACAAAAAACCTGTTTTTCTTAGTTTTTCGCTTATAACTCGGAAACTACGGACTTTTAGATAAAAGTGTTTCTATACAAAAATAAAGTACATTAAATTTTCTACAAATTATATCTCCTAGATTTTTTTGTCAGACTAACGGTTTAGGATGATTCGAGAAAAATGGGGTTTTGAGATCAAACCTACACCGACCTACACGCAAAATTTTTATAGGTAGGTATCTACTAGCCAAAAGTTTTTATACCAAAAATTTGCATTTTTGTTTAGATTTTGAATATATTAAAGCAGACTGTCTTAAGTGTAGCATTTATGGGGGCAGACGGCAGACGCTTTTGAAGCTGAAGAAAATTCGTGCCTGGCGGTTCTCTATACACTAAACAAATTATGTCTATTAAGTTTTTTGATCGTTCGTTTGATCAAAAAACTTAATAGACATAATTTGTTGGAAATTTAATGTAGTACTTCATTTTTGTATAGAAACACTTTTCGCATAAAGTGTGTAGTTGTTGAGTTCTAAGCGATAAACTAAAAAATAAATTTTTTGTCCGATTTTGGAATTGGAAGTTCTGTCATACTTCGACGCGCTCTAGCGCCTAAACCGTTTGTCTGAAGAAAAAACGTAACGGATATAATTTGTAGGAAATTTGATGTGGTTCAATTTGTTATGAGAGCATATTTCTTAAAAAGGGCGTAGTTTTCAAGTTATAAGCAAAAAACTAAAAACTAGCAAAAATCAACCTTTATGGAGCCACCCCTAAGTGCCACTTAGGAGTAGCAGACGGTCGGTTTTATTATGCCTTCTAATTTTACTACTTTTTTGAAAATTTGAGTGGGTGCCCGACTGTAACACGTCCAAGATAGCCAACAGATGAGTGATTTTATAATAAATATGTGGTGTAATGTTTGCTAGCTCTCGGAATATTAGTAAATATAAAAATTTTCACAAAACAAAGCAGTTGGAAATAATGTGAAAGGCGTAAAACGGTTTTTAATTAAAAAAGTTGTAACTAAAATAGATCAGTTGTATTTAAAATAGTAAAACTTTTATTAAGCAATTTAATTAGGAAACTAATTACAAATTAGTATACATCATACATCAAAGTTATAAGTTTTGTCTATAATTATACATAATATATTTTATATGTTAACCTAAAGCACGTAATCAAATATTTTACTTTGAAAATATAATACGTAGTCGTAATTATCAAAGCTTTTGGAGATGAATTTTAAAGGATTAATGTTTTGAATGTTAACGAAAGTTTTTTTTTACCCATCATAATTTTCACCAGTTAGTTAACCGTTGAAGTGCTACTAATCTTTAAATTAGGAACGAAAATTGAAATGTGGAGAGGGTGGTTAAAAAGTTTGTGTGTGGGTAGTGGGTATGCTGAAGATATTAATTTAATAATGTGCTCTAATTTTAATTTCGACTGAGGGGTTTCGTTGGGGGAGGAGGCTGGCGACAATTTTATGGAGATCGGAATGGGAATAATTTAATATTTTAACTTTTAATATCTTGTTGATTATATTTCAAGTTCTTATTTATATGGATACAGGTTGCGTTTTTGGTAAAAATTCTAATCATTTTGCATGGGATCCGCGTCTTAAACTTCTTTCGGAATGGTAGCTATGAGAGGCAATAATCGTGATTTTCTTCTTTGTACAGTATCATTCACGTATCGAATATTAATCTTGTGTGCGCTGATAGAGAAACCTGGGTTCCAACTTTACAGAGCATGTCTCGCAACTGCACAGTGCACATATGTTACAGGATACGTACAACATACAAAGAAAATATGCATTAATTTGAACCATTATACATAAATTTCACTTAGGCTAGGAAAGTTGACAAAATTACTACAATAACTGCGAGTTTTTTTTAACAACGCCCCTCGAGTATAATATAGAAAGCACGAAAGCAGCAAAAAAAGGTTAACAAATTCTGATACAGCGAACAAATTTAATTTAATCGAGATTTTGGAGTGAAATAAATCAACTTCGAAACCCCTAAGCATTAAATTGGTACACGACTTTACCACGATCTTAAAGCAATAAAAGTGCCCTTTCACATGAAATCAGATTGAAGTTTTCTGTATCGAACTGAAATCTTAAGACTCGTAATCTTTCAGCAAAAAAAGTGTGCTAAATGTGTTGAAATTATAAATTGCTTTTGCCAACTCCTAATTAATTTTTACCAAAAATGTGACATTTTTAAAACAACCACGAAGTTGAATTCTTATAATAACTTGCGATTTTAAATGTATTTTTTGCAGAACGTAATTTGGGCGCACTATCGAACCATTTAAAAGTTTTAATTCAGTTGTAAATAACTTTTTTAACTTCTAAGTTACACAAACTTTTTGTATTAGTTTCTTTTTATTTCTTTTGACATTCTAATTTTCCACAATAGCCACTTTTATGTAAAATGTTATTTCTTTTTGTTTAGAATAACTTGTGCCCATCTTCCTTTACAATCAAAATGGATGTATGTCGGCACAGAAAAAGGAAACATTCACGTAATTCACATAGAAAATTTTGTTTTATCCGGATATGTTATTAATTGGAATAAAGCTATAGATACGTAAGTAACATTTTAGTAAATTGAGAGCAATAACAGTGAAAATGGTTTTAAGAATGCCAAAGAATTGCTAATTGCGATAGATATCCACTAAATAGCACCAATACAATTGAAACAATTTCGAGGCCTTCTCGAAACCATAGTTCATCTGATAGAGTTCAGCATTTTTGTACTATCACCTCAAATATTGCATTTTAGTTCAAGAAAAACGCACCCAGGACCTGTAGTACATTTAAGTGATAATCCTACAGATCCGAACAAGGTGAGTTTGTGCACCTATAAAATTGAAAACCGAAAGTTCTGACGAAATGATTGTAGTTATTAGTGGGTTATGAATCCGGCCAATTAGTCTTATGGGATTTAAGAAGTAAAACTGCGGAAATGAGATGTCAAGCAATAGAGTCGATAAGATCGATCGCGTGGCATTTTGAAGGAAGACAATTTATGTGTTCACATACCGACGGATCTCTCACTACGTGGAGCATTAAACCAAACAATAAACCCATTCATGTTTCACAACCACACGGTGAGTTTTTTAAATTAATTATTACACTCTCGATTTAAGTTTTTTCGTTTAGCTAAAGTGAACAAGGATGGGAAGTTAGAACAGTGTAAGCCAATAAATAAAGTAGAGTGGAAATGTTCTAGATCGGGGTGAGTTTTCCACGATAATTATTTGGCGGAATCGAACGTTTGTAAAATTGTAGGGAAGCATATGTGATATTTTCGGGTGGAATGCCTTATGACCAAGCTGGTAAAGCTCCCAGTATAACCGTTGTATATAGTAAAACGACTACTGTTTTGGAAATGGAACATAACGTAGTAGATTTTATCACGTTATGTGAATCGCCGTATCCAAGTGGTAATGAGCTTCTTGAAACGTTTTGAAATAGCGTTAGTTCGACTTTAATTGTTCTAGAAATGCAAGAACCTTACGCAATAATAGTTTTATTACAAAACGACTTAGTTGTTATGGATCTTCAAACATCCGGTTTTCCATGTATTGAAAATCCTTATCCTATGGATATTCATGAATCACCTGTTACCTGTTGCACTTATTTAGCCGATTGTCCTGCCGATCTCATTCCTGCTTTATACTCTGTCGGTAGGGCAAGTTCTTCGAAACGACAAGGTTTTTCGGAAAAAGAATGGCCTATTAATGGCGGTACGTGGTCGGCACAATCCTGTAGTTATAGTGAAATTGTTATGACTGGGTAAGTCAAAAATCTAATATCACCACTACCTCACAAAGAGACTACGAAATTAATAAAACTATCCCATTTTATTGTTTTAAGCCATTCGGACGGTAGTATAAAATTTTGGGACGCTAGTGCTGGAACTCTTCAAGTTTTATATAAATTAAAAACTGCAAAAGTGTTCGAAAAGCCGAAGTCGAAATCGTTAGATAGCGAAGAGGATCCGTTTGCGGTTCAACTTATATCATTATGTGCAGAATCTCGTAAATTATGTGTAGCCGGAGCATCTAGTCACGTTATATTATTTAAATTTAAAAAGACAGAAACGAGCGATGAAACGATGGTAAACGAACCGCTCATTGGAATAATTTATAAAATTGAAATTTTTCTCATTTAGGTATTAGAAATTCCTATAATATATGAAATACCCGACGAAGTCGAATGTTCGCCGGATTGTGAATTTTCAGGACCCGCCAGTGTTGGATCTGGAAATAAAATAGAAATGTGTGACTCTGACAATAAGAGGGCAAGTTTTGTTACTTGCGGCTCATTATTTTTGTTTGAATATTTTTCTTTAATTTAGGAAGCCTCGATGCTAAAAGTTCGTTCTGGTGTTCAGAAGAAACCTCCCGGTTTTCAAGCGCAATTAGTCTGTTTAACGCCATGGAACAACAATGAACCCCCATCTCATATAACTTCACTTGCGATCAACAGTTCCTATGGATTGTAAGGCCATCGAGACTTCTCGAAGTTTTTGAACGGCTAAAAATTTGTCTACTTCTAGAATGGCTTACGGCAACGAAGCCGGTATCGTAATAGTCGATATCGAGCAGCGAGTTTGCCTATTGAACATCGGGAGTCCCGATTTATACGGAGCTCAAGATCCGTATTCGCGCGCACCTCGTAGTCCTAAAAGAAATCAAGTCACCACCGACATATTGGGATTAACCACCGAAAAAGAAGACCGTCAACCGAGAAGTCCCAGTGTGGATCAGGTGAGAATCCTATATGATATATAGTTTAGGAAAATATTAAAATAATTTAATGTTCATCAAAGAGAATCTCCCTTTTTAAGGCATGGACTTAAATTAGATTAAACTATATTAATACGTCTCTTTTTTTTAACCAAGAAGTAGGTTTCTATTTTTATAAATCATAATTCAACTAAGTGTGCAGCTACATTATTGTACACCTTCTATGCCAGGAAATGCTTCTGGAATGTTAGTTCCTTCTAAGCTAAAAGTAATTGCACAAAGCAGTTGATGGCACTCGAATAAATTACCCTATTTTGCTGTTTACCATAAGTTGCTAATGAAAGTCTTCTGCTTTCTGTTATTTGGATCTTTGCATGCTGTAGCTGGGACTCTCTCCGGAGTCTCCCCTTTCCCTGTGCCCCTGCCCTACTCCCGTTGAGCCTGCATACGAGGCACTAGAAGAAGAACGCGCAATGCCGATTCCTCAAAATTCGTCGCGACGAAAATCGTCGAGTTGGAAGACTTTTAACATTAAGAGACAACTATCGAAGGTAGACATGAAGCTAAAACATTCGTTTAACGAAAATACGAAAGAAAAAAGAAATTCCGTGTTTTATTCCGACACGTCGCCAAATCCAGACACCGACGACACGTTGGAAGAAAAGTCTTCGCCCGAATCGGACGATAATACGATCGTAGAAAACCCTCTTAACAATAATAACGACATAAAACAAGAAGAAAATTCGACCAGACCAAACGAATTCGAGGTCGGAGAAGAGTATTCCGCAGATATTCAATTTGTGCCAACTCAAGAATCAGTTCTAGTCGGCTCGTTGGGCTCGCAATACGAAATCCCGATCAACAAACAGAATTGTCTATCTAGACCGGATAAACTCGAACTAGACGAGTGTCCCACCAGACCTCCTCGTCGTAACAAAAAGCTAGTGCAAGAGAAAAGAGATCAAAGACTGTTATCTGTACCAAACATAAAACTACAAAAACCAGATTTACAACTTTTAAGAGACTTAAGATATAAAGAAGAGACGGGACAAACGAATACTCAGTCCTCATTTGCAGGAAACTTGATGCGACGTTTCAGTAAGTCTTAAATCTCTTTCTTTCTCTTTCTCTCTCTCTCTCTTGTTCTGTAATTTTTCTAACTGTTCTACTACTTCCACAATTCCGTCCTCGATTCCATCCATCTATAACTTTCTGCTCATGAAATAAAACTTTGAAATAATTTTGTATGCAACCACTAGTGGTAGACTTAGCTAAACATTTTAAATCCGATATATAGGTAGCTTAGAGGATGTAGTGACTTAGTACGAATGATGAGTTAACATATTTTTATACATCACTAAACCAGTTTATGTTTGGTTTTTTATTTAATCGCTTATTTGCTAATTTGCTTTATTTGTTTGTGTTCGACTACCTACGCGTACAAACACTTGTTAAATCCATTTGATAACTAACGCTTTATTTCAGTGGGCAATTGGTGGGTTTGTGACTTTGTTCACAGTGGCTTTGGTTTATGTTGAAGGACGAGGATGGCAGTTGCCTCAGAATCTTCCTGAGGGAGCTACTGGGTAGGATACGTAGTCTAACGTAGACCCTACCCTCCCATAGTGCTTTAGCTCACACCAACCTTATAGCGGAAAATGCTGCTTATATCTATGTTTATAGTTTGTCCAAAAGTTAATAATTAATATTAAATTTAAGTTAAGCGGTTAATCATTGTTGAATAGGTAGGGTTTTTGGTTTTCCTAATTAAATGAATTCTTGTTGGGTTTTAATTTCCTATCAAAAAAAAGTTTGCGTTAGGATGGTCGGAACCTAATGGAGTTTATTTTATTGGGAATTTGAATATTAATCGGCGGATTGAAAGAGAGTTTTGAAAACCCTATTGAAATCAATAATGAAATTAACTGCAGCATAAGATATCTTATTAGCCAGAGTGTAAGTGATGGGTTTGGGTAGATAAACGGCGTGTGCAGTCCAGCGACGGCTTGTCCTGCTCCCAATGCTGTCAGAGTGCGTCCCGAACCTCCACGCCGCTCACGATCGCAAGGTACTCGCAAACTACACAAGTGCCTGTCCACGGCTAGCTACTCAGAGGACTGTGGCAGCCACTCCCTTTCCACCGTGGCGCCTTCTGCCCAGCGCCAACAGCTGCTGGTCGCTCGCCAATATTGTAGTTTTGGTAGTACAGTCACCAAGCTTATGATAACATCACTGGTGCTCTCTGCTGCTCACTTCCTGTTCATTTATTATTCTTTACTTTTCTTCATTTTTGCAAAACTATCAGATCTATTATTGTATATGATGACTTATTATCTATCGTCGCACGATCATAGAATCGCGATCCATCGATGGGTCTTTTATCTTTAAGCGTGTCTCTTTAATACACAACTTTGCCCATCGAATAGTGATGCAATTTTTCGTGACTGTTCCATAAATCCGTCTCAAGATTTTTGCAAAAGTTGAGAGCAATGATCGTGCGACGATAATCTAAATTTTTCTTAACACTCGAAAGTTTGGCACATTAGAATAGTATGCAATAGTTGTTTTCCTTTTCTCAAAACTTTCGACTAACTTTCAAATTTTGCTTCACCACATCGTATAATTTATAGATACACATAATTTAGTGAGCTTGATAGCATAAGTAGTTATACAGTAGTGAGTTTCTGTAGGTAGAAGATTAGAAAATAAAGGAAAACACCTATTAATATTTAGTTTATAGAACTTTCTTTTATTTTTTTAGAAATTCTTACTTGTTTTGTTTATTTTTAATTGTAAAAGATGGAAAGAAGGGCAATAGCAGTAGACATCATTTGAAATTTATAGTTTTTTTGTAAAGTTTGTTGTAGATATAACTTCACCGTAGTATTGTTCGTCTCACTTCACTGTAGAGTTTGGTCATAACCTTTCTCTAAAAAGAGCTCTAATTATTGATAATAATTGTTTAATTACGAATAAATTTTATTATCGATAAATTAAAGCTTTTAAACTTCGCATGATTTTATAAGGTGACATGTACTATCCAAAACAATTCTTCCTTTAAATCTTACCCTATTTTTATAATCTGGCAATAAGTCTGTGTTCCTAACTGTTAGCTTTTGCTAAATGAAAATACTCACTTTTCAGTGTCCTAACTATTTTCTGTACTTTTTTGTGTATCAATGTTTGCACCAGAATTACAAATTTTGTAACTATGTCTTTTAGGCTTTATGTTTCATTAATAAGGGCCAAAAAATAAAAATTGGGTCAGGAACTTCCTTCTCTGTTTTTGTTTTGTTCTAAACACAATATATTATTAGATTTTGCAACTGAATATATAAAATTACACCCAAGGAAAGTAAATTTTAAATCCCAACGCCAAGTTGAAGTGTAGTATATGTATGAATAGTATATAGCTCAAGTGCTTTAGGAATGTACATTAAACAATTGATGATCAGGTGGTTAAAAGTCTCCTGTGCGAGACTTCTGTAACCACGTAAAGTGAAGACACCACATAAAACTTTCCAGATTTTGTTCTCAGAATTCATTAGTCGGTGTGTAATAATTTTGTCCATCCCTAGTCAAAACATAAAGGGTGTCATGAGTCATGAGAAGTTCATATAGAGATCATGCAGTAGTGGTAAAACTGAAAGTGATGCCTTTACTTCAATTCAAAGTTCACAATTGAAAAAATAAGAGATAATTAGCATAATAAGGATTTAGGGCAATTGTAAAAATAATTTCGAGCCAAGGGGTAATTCGAATTTCGTGGATATCAAATTGTACTCAAGTAATTGAATCGCATAGCCAAAATTTGTCTTTTGTGAAAAATAATTAATTAAAACCATTTTAACAGTTCCGATCACAGATCAAAATTTAATCAAATAACTAATCCAAATTGAATAAAATGAACCTCTGCAAAAAAATTTTAATTAAGTTAATGTATTTTTGTGCTGATTTGCACGTATTGTCACAAAATACAGAGTTATTTTAATTTTATATTTTGATTTTTTGTGTTCTTTAACTTTTGTTTCACAAAATCTGCACATTAAATACTTTGTGGCATGCGTTGTCTGCATCCGTTTTAAAAAAGTGTCCATATCAGTCGCTTCGATCCTTCGAAGTTTGTTTGATATTGCATTTTGGTTGCCGGTGTAATGTGTCTGCATGCATTTCCAAGTCGTCCGCTTACTCGTAGATAGAAAATTTTGGTATTAACAGGTAAAACCTAAGAAATTGTTACTGCTATTGCTACAGCTTTAGCATGGTTGGTGTGACTGTGGTGCGTACCATACAATGTTTGTTTCACCGAAGTTTTCCGCAGGGTTTAGTTTTTCGATTCAATCCAGTTGTTGTACAAGAAATCGCTTGAGTCGCCGCTTATATTGTTTTAAATGCAATTTTTTTTAACATTTGTGGTATGCACTTGCACCAGAAGTGGTTCGAGCTTATTAAAGATAGAGGTAGAAACGCTTAAGCTACTTGTGAATAAATGATTTGATTTTAAATGACATATTTTCATACCAAATTGTGAAATGTTAATGTTAAATATGTTATAACTTCTATTCTATTATTTTGACACGATTTTAATAAATTTTCGTTGAGTAAATCATCAATCGTCTATCGACACTTTTGCATAAACTAAAACCTATCGTTAAATAATTTTACAGTTCCTTTTAAAACTTACTTTATTAAATTTTCTTTATTTAAACAGTAATTAAATTATTGTATTATAGTTTTTGCTATATAAGCTCATATAAGTTTAAAACTAATAATACTAAAATTTGTTATGTATATGGCAAAACTAATAATTGCACATTAGCTTTGGCAGCGCATGAGTAATGGCTACCTGTAGAATTTTTTTCAAAATTAATGCAATTCAACTAATAGTACTTTATGTTTACGGGCCGAGTAGACAAATTGGACAGCTCTTTTTCAAGATCACGTTCAAGTTCGATGAGCTCCTTAGAAAATATCACTTCTGAAGCCATTCAATGTTTGGCGTTTGCAGATTCTTATACTCGGAAGTCAGGTAAGACGTTAGGTTTGTTGTTAATCATTCGCCACATTTTGAAATTTCAGAGCCATCAACTTTAGTACCGACGTTATGGGTTGGGACAAGTTTAGGATCTGTATTAACAATTCTCATCACACCACCGGATCCCGATAGCCGCTCGTCTCAACCCGTTGTAGTTTCTCTTGTCGGTGTCACGATATTTAGATTAAAAGGCTCTATTTTAACTATGTCGTTTTTGGATTACAATGGTGCTTTAATCCCATACTCGTTCGAGTCGTGGAGGGACGATAATAGGGAAAAACGTGATCGTAAGTAATCAGTTATGTTAGTAATTCCATCGGTCCGTCAATATTTTTCTGGCTACCCCCTACTATTTGTAGACTAAGAAAGGTGTCCCGTTTTTTATTTTGAGAACGCCCAACTAACGGCTTCAATTTTGTAGGAACACCGACTAAAGGCCAAAACAGAATGAGCCCAACCTTAGGTGGTGAAATTCAGAATCGTGATTCGTTTAGTGATCGCCAATTCGTTGTTATTGCTAGTGAGAAACAAGCTCGAGTTGTAGCTCTTCCATCACAAACGTGCGTTTATCGTCAACAGATTGCAGATACGGATTTTGTTGTCAAATCAGAAACCGTTTCTTTGAGAGGTAACTTTTGAAATTACACAAAAACTTAAATTTAATTTTGTATTATTTATTTTAGATAGCGTTTGTTTAATATGTTACGTGTCTAATGGTCATCTTGTAACCTATTCCTTACCAAGTTTAAGGCCACTCATAGATATTGATTTTTTACCATTATCCGAACTTAGGTAAGTTGTGTCGACGATTTTCTGAAATTCATTTTAAGACACGGAGATGGCAACGCTGCACTTGAACTTCTTTATACTTTCCAATTTTATTGCATGAATGTTAACCAATTTTACTAACTTGATTATTAATCAGTCTAGCTATTTTTAAAACGAAATGGGATATCAAAACAGTACGCTAATTATTTTTTTAAATACTCTCGTTAGAGCCTGGGTCTTTTAGTATTTTACCTTCAACAAATCTATGGTTGGCTATTGACTATAAAATACTCGAGCAATAACATAACAGAATTCCACAAGATGTTGTATGTGCGTGCTATTTTTCGTGGTCACAAAAGATCAACAACTGTCCTATACGATTTACAATACCTTTGTGGGGGAAAATTTATGAAATTTGCTCAGATTAATCAAAAATTAAAGCCAATAGTTTGGGAATCCCCCAGAGACCCGAGGGCGCCACTAAAGACAAATTAGGAGGCACACAAAAGTATCGGAAGAGTCTATTTGCAGCACTTGTGCACACGTAAGACTTTTGGTATGTTGTTCTGAGGGCTTGCTTCATGGGATTATTTTAAAAATTTTGAGCCAACCACAGAGTTGAGGTTTTGTTACAAAATACCTGCGCCATTTTATTGAGAGTACTAATTTTCATGTTATAAAAATAGTTAGTAACTTGTTCACTTTTTTATAAGAAATTTAAATATACAGTTTTTTATCGATGAACGTAAAATGCAATAGTGCCTTATTGGAGCTTTCTGGTGTAGAGCTCAAATAATTAAAAGCGTTTTTATGTCTGTGAGAAGTGTGAGTCTCGGATAATTTGTTATTATATACAGTTGGCTATCATTATTGCATTTTATGTACATCGAGCATTTTTTCCATATGTACGCAGAAGTACGTACACGTTTTTTGATAAACACTTTTTGTGCATGTAAAAACACATGAAAAAAATTAACGTAAATTTGAAAAAATGTTGTTCGATGTCAATCCAAAATAATTGGTTATTTAGATATCCTGGTGTGGAGCACAACCTTTTTTCTAATATCTTTTAGACTCACAATTACTGTTTTAGAAATAAAAAATCGTACTTCGATCTGTATTCTACGCCCTAGTTAGCTTCTAATGTACCTTGCTATACTAGTTTCCAGACACAATCTAACAAAGGCATTGTAGACCCAATGTTATCCATTTGGGGACAACAACTCATTGTTAACGAGGATACTAACCAGTAAGTCACTTCATCGCATAAGGGACAATTTCAGTAATAAAACAATATTGTTACATTATTATTTTTGATTTGAGTAGTAAAAAAATGAATTTGTAAAAAGGAGTTACATTAGCTCTTTCTGCAACACCTTACTTACAATAGAGAAACCACGTCTGAACCTTCCGCAATTTATTGCGGAGAGGCCTACGAGATCATTTTTTGGTTCTTTACAAATTCATCTTTCTATGACAGAAACTCCTTTTTACATGAAAATTATTTTTAATAAGTTCTTGCAGTAGGTCTTTTATTTGAAGTGTAACGGTTTTGATTTGATCGTAGAAAACGTTTTTGAGTTTGTATTGAAATAGAGATAACTTGCAGTTACATAAATAATTGAAATTTGACAATAAGTATTATTTTAAAACTTTAGTTAAAAAAAGACTGGCATCTAAAAAATCTTACGGTCACAGAGGTATTATATTTAGACAAATTGCACCTTTAGTCGATTCACATTTGTCTTTTAAAGCTTCACACATGAATTTGAAGCACAGCATTTTGCATGTTTTATATTGAATAGTTTTTTTGACGAATGGGTAAGTGCTAGAACGATGCATGGGGTAGCTGCATTTGTAATTAAAAGAAATGCGAATTTACACATAATTTTAATCGACATCTACTAGTACAGTAAAATTAGCTCTCAATTGCTAAGTAGATGAAAATTTGCACCATTTTTTGTATTTAAAAAAAAATCGATTAGTCACACTATGTGGCAGAGTAGTGAAACTAGGAGTTTTGAAAAAAGTAATAAAATACCACACCTTTAAACGCGTTTATCTCGGCCAATTTTCATGTTATCGGAGTAAAAAATAAACCAAATATAAGTTTCAAAAAGGGGTTGATGCCATTTTTCAATAAAACAATCATTTTAGAAACGGCCGACCAAAAATTCTATTGTGGGTATTTTAAAATGTGTGCAAGTTTTCATTGACTTCGTAACTTTTAAATCCTAGTTTTACTGTACTATTCAGGTTACGATTATTTTATTTTGATTGTCAACGGCAAAACTATTTATTAACTTTCTGTATATTGTACGTAAAACTCTAACTAACATACCCCTTTAATGTTTTAATGTTAACACGTCCACTTGGTCAACTGCATGTGTGTATCGGCCCCCTCTTAAAACGATCCTAAATATTTACTGTCGTAATTTTAAGCATTGAGTTGAAATTTACATTTGAGTGTTTTTATTCATACTGTTTTGTGAGTATTTTTGTATAGGTACGGTTGCATACCATCTAGTCCTTTAATACAGACTAGATTATTCTTTGCGGTGAAACGCCTCTTAAATGGTAATTTAAATAATGCATTTTTATGTTATAACAAACTAATTAATGTTCGCAACTCAAGGTGCATAGCCCTAAATAAATCGTCAATTGACAATTGAATTAAAATTTTAGCCAAAAAATTAGTGAGATGAATTAACTCTTTAATTAGTGAGTAGCTTTTCAAACATTTCCATCTAGTTTTTAAATAGTAGCTTTAAAGCTATCGACATTTAAACGAATTTGTGCAAATTTCAAGTTGGGCGGTTATTGTAGGATCAGCCGAACGTTTTGCTTCAGCAACAAGGGTCACGGCCTATACCTCTCGTCTCCATCCGAATTGCAAAAGTTCACCTTATGTACAGATTTCTGGTGAGTCTTTAACTCGAATTTTACTTTATAGTTGGTTACTTTGCGCACGATTTAGCTCAAATCTTCCCGATATGATGGGCGAATTATTCTTACCGCTCGACATGCCCGAACCGCCGAAGGAAAGTTTCTTTAAAGGACTCTTTGGTGTCGGAGTGAGGTCTTTAGATAGAGAAGAGTTATGTGAGTATTGCGAGAAGTCGAACTAATCGTGACACTCTAGAGTGTTTTTATCGTAGTTGGCGAAGCTAGCGGTAAGGCGAATAAGTCGGTAGCGAAACACATACCGGGCACCCTTCAAGATTTAGGCGGGCGAGCTTCTACGGCAGCCGGAGAAATAAGCAGGGCACACAAGCTGGCATTGGAGCGTGGCGATAAGTTGAATCAATTAGAAGAGCGCGCCGAGAGGATGCGTTACGAAGCCGAGAATTTTCAGAGTTCGGCACACGATCTAATGATCAAGTATAAAGACAAAAAGTGGTATCAGTTGTGAAGTGTTGCAATTGCTGGTTACTGTACAGGTTTCGTACTATTATGTAAGTAGAATTATAGTCAATAAAGCAAAGTAATAGGTACATTATTACAAACATTAAAAATATTTAGAGCGTTTTGGAGTTCGGTTTTTGCGCCGAGTTAATTCTAGTGTTATATTACTTACCCTATAAAATCGTAAGTACATATCATCGATAAAGAAGATAGGTCAAAACAGGGTGTATAATTACCTTTTGGGAATTTACCAAATTATCAATTTTATACCGAAACAATTTTCGTCATTTTACAGTACTATTTGTGAGCGGGTACAGTAAATCGGCGGTTTAAAACAATATCTTAATAATCTTAGTATCAAGAAGTAACGTCTATCTAATATCAGTAATTGAAAACAATTTTATAGTAGTAGACAAATAAAGTGTTATCTTTGTATGTACTTTTTGACACTGTTTCAATAGAAATGTATTGCAACGGGCAAACTGGCTTGTAAGTGAACACTAGATGAGCTAAAAGAATATAACGGGGCATTTGATCTCGTCAAGTTTAATAATACTAATCTCCTGCCCTGAAATTTTAAAAGTTATTTGTTTGTAATAATGTACACTTTTATTAAAAATTATTACGCTGTAGGTTCTTGTACTTAATGCAAATTGTGATATTCTATTCTGCCTGGGGATAGTTTTATAATGTACCCTTATTTACTACTGTCAACATAAGAAAGCACAGATTTTTTGTATAAAAATACATGGTTAAAAGAATTTAAAACATAGCTATTAGAATAGGTTTTTATTAACAAGCAAATCTAACGTACTCTAATCGGTACTATGTTATTTGATGTAGATAGATATAAATTATAAGTCACTAATTAATTGCAAATCACTAAAATATCATAAACGATAATAATTAAAAAAAAATATTTAAAAACAAACTAAAGCAGTAATTTTACGATGGTGTAAAATTACAAATTTAGTTCTAATTTGCTAAAATAATGTTAACTCTATATTATGAAGCTTATAGACTTCGAAGAGAATTTATTTAAAGTTATGTTTTACAGATGAATAATTTTATTGGGAATATACCTATAAACCTATATTTTGAGAGTTAATCGATTGAGGGTTTAATCGTAAAAAAAAATATTTTTCGATAGCTGGAGATATCTGAGAGAGGTTGAATAATATAAAATTTCCTTATGGCTCGTAATAATAACCAACTTAATTTGATGTCAATTAAATTATTGCAAAAAATCAAATTTTATTACAGACGGATAAATATTAAAATTAAGTTGTTGGTTTTTATGGGTCGTTTGGTACGAATTTACGGCACTTCTTGAACTAAAAACGTATAAATTCGTTTATGAAGAAGAGAGTTTTATCTCTTTTTTATTGTTTATTCGTATTATACGTTATTATGGTCAGTTTTGGAAATGAGGAAAATTAATTTGATCTTGAGTAGTGCGCAAATTGGGACCTTTAAATGTGATACCATTTAATTACTCAAGATTGAAATGAAAAGATTAGAATCTACAAAGGTTTTGTTTTACACGAGCAGAGCAAATTTGAAAAATTATGCAACCAAAAGTTTTATAATCTCTTGCTCTATTTAAGTAACCCAGTCGCCACGGTTTTAAATCTGGAAACAAGTCCAAAATGTCCTAAAATTTATACCCGAGCACGCGAATTTTGGTTTTAATTGATAGTTTATATCGTGGAAAGTAAATTTTTGGTATTTTCAACTCTGGGAACAGGAAGGAGATACTTCACTTTAACCGCTAAAATTCAAACTTACATATTCCTACCACTTCCTACTACAATATACAGGGTGATTCATAAATAATGCATCTTTCAGATGGTCTCTTTTTGACCCTGGCAACTGGACTAGAATAGAACATAGCTTTACCTAATTTGCACAGAAAAGCAATAGACGATTCGGTCAATTGATGAAATAAAACTTATCATTTTTGAACGAATTGGCGAAGTATAATTACACACCCTTTATGTAGACCACAAAATTTAAATTAGGTGCTTGAAAACCAACCTTTCTCAAATTTCGAACTAAATATTATTTAAGTGCAATTTTTAATTGAGTAAGACCCCCATTTAAAGGTTGTATATATTGTAGTTACTAAAAATTGTAGTTTATGTAAATAAAAAAAAATACAAAGTCGCTTTTACTTCTTCTTGCAAATATTTAAGTATTATATTGGAAGACAATAAGCTATCTATTGTTTGTTTAGCCCATCTTGTGTCTCTAAAAATGCTTCAATTATACATAACTTTGCATATTTGAACTTGTTTAAATTGTTTTGTCTTCCTAAATGTATAATAAAAAAAATAATAAAATGCCAAATGTACCTATCTAGTTAATTGAACCAAATGTGACGTACGTGTAATTTAGTCAGTAGCATGAATGTTATCGTAGGTAGCCAAAATGGTTAGTGATTGAAAAATTGTTACATTATAATTTTAAAAACTAATACTATTATACTGCATTTACAATACTAGTTTATTCCGTTTTTCCACTCGATAGTTTCTTTTTAAACTAAAAATAATATAAAAGTATATTTAGAATTTCGAAACTATCGATTGGAAAATTAAAATTTAATTTGCAAAAATTATGCTGATAATATAATTTTGCAAACGATGATATAAAAAGCAAATATTAATATTTGTATATAGGTAAATATAAATTTTATGGTAGATTTCTACAACTTTAATCGATAAATTTATAGCCACTTTGTTCTCTTAGTTCTTGCTTACCGAAAAAAAATTGGAAGCTAAGCAAACTCGTTGGCTATAAATTTAATTCGGAAGATATTCATGAACAAATAATATCGATAAAATTTAACTAACTTATTGCATAAAAATTTTCTATCATTTTTTACAGAAAGTGTAATTCTCGTAAGTTAGTTATTTAAGTTATTATATTGATTGTGGATGAATATCATTATTTACAGTTTAACTATCGTTTCATATTAATATATTTTAGTTAAAACTTGTTGTACTTGAAATAAAATTTAGCTTAAGAATGGGAACAATTGTTAAAAAAGAAGAATTGTTTTAAATATAAAAATTGCTGATTAGTTACTGTATTCTCAGGTTAATACTTAGAGCGTAGCAATAGCTTTTATTATTTGTAAATTTGAAACGAGCTATTGTTAAATGATTCTTGCGCTAAGCTACTATAATATATGCAGATGCATCGTAAATAAGTTAAAGCGAATGCGAATTTTGAGAATACAATATAATCACACCAGCATTATTAAACTTTGTACTAAGTATAATATAATATTGCATTTATAAAATTGTAATTAATTCAACAATATTAAAATTTTGTTCCCATTTTGGATACTTTTATTTTTTCGTTTACTTCTGTATTTATGTCCCCTTAAACCTTTTCTTTTGTACCGCAACTTTGTGTTAAACCGTACAAATTGTTATAATAGATTAGTATAAAAAAACACGTTTTTTATATTTTGATTTACGTCCACGAGCAATTCCCTGCACAGAAAGCATCATTCTCAGACTTACTTATAAAGGTACTTTCCAATAATAAATTTAGGCGGATCGAATAACTTTATTTATAACAAAATTACAATAACTACTATTAGAACTGACTGTAAGACATTTATGACCACAAACTCAAGTGAGCTCTCTTAGCGAATTCTTTAAAATCTGCGTGTACATAATAATCGACGTAATTTGGCTCGATTAAAGTGTCCGCGGGAACTGTCTTATAAATAGGCTCACCGTAATAAGTTCCAACCTTCCACCCTTCGACGTTAGCCATTAATTTGGCCTCTTCGTCCCTATTTCTCCTCAAGTTCTTCAAATATTCACGATCCCGCTCTGCCAACAACATAGGATAAATGGCAAAATCCGCAGAGCGTCTTTCTATTTGCTCTCGATGAATAGCTCTATAACCCAAGTAATAAAGATACGCCGCACCCGCCGATATGGCCAAAAATCCTCCAAACATAGTAAAACCTGCAAAATGTTATATAACCTTACCCGAATCGTACTTATTTAAAAAACTTACCTCCGAAAAAAGTTTTAGGGGGGATTCTTTTATAACAAATTTCTTGGTAGCCCCCTGGAGGAGGCATGTCTTGCCGTTTTGCGGCCGCGGCTGCCATTTCGAGTAAAATATTATAAATATAAACACCTAAAATTTATAGGTTATGCTCAACTGTCAAAATTATTTCACCGTAGTCTAGCAAGTCGCGTGTAGATGTAGATGTCAGCAGTTTTTGTTTTATAAAATCTTATAGTGACAGATTTCATTAGTTTGTTCAACGAATTTTCCCCTATTTGCGCATGACAGTATGAAAAAAATATACGTCGTTGTGATAAGAAGGTGTAATGGTTTTCTACGATATTAAAATTATTGATAATGGAATGAAAATGACATATATCACCAAATGGTATTTGGAATATTTAAGTTCAAAGAAAGATATGTTAAATTCTTGACCGGGGTAAACCAAAATATGAGATGAGATGAAGAAGGGTATATCAAACGATAACCATCAGGATGGGCAAGAACAATCCAGAAAACTTTATCGGTACGTAGTTTACAATTTACATCATTAACGTCACATTGTGAAATGTTTGATAACATCAAGCCGACGTAAATTATACCTCCTATAAATTGCAAATTGTGAAAAACGTTTTTTACTAAGGTTATATTCTGTAGTTAGTATTGACTGCCACTGGAAGGTTTAATTTTGTCTTCGTGTTTCAGATCCATCAGTGATAGTGCTAAACAACTGGACGATGCCCACAGTTGTGCACAAAGCGTGGGTGATTTATTTACACCAACACTACAAATTCAGCGTAGCAGATTTCAAGAATTTTGTGAGCGATTAATATTTGCCGATCCCACGTTATTTGGACGCAAAGCAGAAGAATTATTGTGGCGTAAAGCTTATTACGATGTTATATCGGCATCAAAAAAATTAAAAAAGAAAGAATACACTGTTGAGAATTTGAGTAACATTCAAACCCATATTAACGCAGGCATTGGCCATTATCATCATTTTATTTCGAGGATACAACATCACTATAATTTAGACGTCAAAAATTTTGTTGATTTTGCCATATTTAAAGAAGATTTCAAGAAACTGACAAATTTAAAGCTCGAACACGTGGACTGGGCTAAACAATCGATACATAGATGTTTGATATATTTAGGCGATTTAAATCGCTACAAATTAGATATTTACCCAAACTTAGATACGGCTCTTGCTTTACGTTATTATTTAAGCGGAGTTCTTTTTAAACCCGATTATGGAGTACCTCACAACCAAATGGGCACTTTGGCGTCGATTCAAAACCGTACACTAGACGCCGTCTACCATTACATGTGTTGTTTAGCTTGCAAACATTCATTCGATGGTACCGAAAATAATTTATTGCGTTTATTTGAAAAAAATAGCCGAAGTCTCGACGAATTTCCAATCGAAAACCCCAATGCCGATTGCATTGTCCAGTTAGAATCGGCGGAACATATTAAACGTTTAATTTGCCGTTTTTTGCTCTTAATCGAAACTTGGTACTTTAACAAGAGTTACACAGATATTTACATTTTGTGTCATCAAACTAACGTCGACTTACAAGAATGTTTAATATATTCTAAACCAATTTCGACCGATAACGAAGATTTAGACTCTGTGGACACGGATTCCCTCTCCTCACCTGCTTACCTAACGGAAGATGCAATTTTTAAAGTATCTGCGATAAGTTTGCTTTGCATCGTTAAGTTACAAAAACTCCAATTAGCTCAACTTTCGATTGCTGTGGCCTTTACTTTAGCCATTTATTCGCAACTTCTACAAATGGCCACGGATCACATTCAAGAAGCAATTTTGAACATAACCACATCTACAATAGAGTCAGAGTCTCCAACTAATCAAATTAATGGTCTAAAAAAAGACAAAAATAAGTCGAAAAATAAAATTCGAAGAAGAAGGAAAAAGAAGTACTCGAGCGAAGAAGATACCGATGTCAGCGACTCTGAAGTGTTGGCACCCGATTCGAATTCTGACGCTTCCGTCGATGGTTCCGAAGATGAAGTAGGTTTAAGTTCCTCAGATAACGAATCAGGAGATGAAAATAATTTAAATAAAACTAACGTCGAAGAAACACATAAGCACAACAACACTAATCATGTCATCGTTAATGGAAATGAAGTTCACGACAATTTTGATAAGGAAAAAATGAAAGCCATAAACCCAAACACTTTGCTAGATATAATTACAGAAGAAAAATTACTTCAAAGTATTAAGATTTTAAGCGACTGGTTTAGTTCAGATATAGAAATCGTGAAGTCGTGTGGAAAGACAACGAGATCTTTACTTAAGCAAATTATACGACTTCTAAACCTCGTAAATATTAACTTTGATAGTCCTAAGTTGGCCGATTTAAAAAATAGAATTCGAGAGCTTCAACAAGATGAGAGTAAAATATTTTTACCAGAAGATAAAACTTTAAATGGAATCGAATTTATTTTTAACTCTCGCAAGAGTTATGATTATGTTCAGTCGAAAAGGTTAACTCTTAAAGACGAAACACTGGTTAGGATCATGAAACTCGTTTCGTTTGGCCACTTTCTTGCTAAAGTAGACGAAACCGGTATTACTTTTGACGCAGAAAAGCAAATGTTTGAAATTCAGACATTGGATGTCGACGAAGTTAACGGTGTCGAGAACGATGGCGTAATTGAAAATTCGGTAAGTTATTGTAGTTTAATGAGCATTCAAAATAAAGTTATCGTATCGTTTCAGATTGTAGAACCTGAAATTGACTCATCGAATGAAATAAAAAGTTTCGATAACAAGCAGAATAAAATGAAACATATGGGCCAGCTGTGGTTAGCGGCCGAAGTCCGTGCACTTGAAAATCGTGTCAGGAGCAAAACGTCTCTTTCGCCTTATTTAGTATTGGATGCAGATTGTTTAACTCAATTCATTTCTGTCGTGAGACATTTAGTTAATTCTAAGAAATTCATAGTTGTGGTTCCTTCTGCTGGTGAGTTGTATTATGTAGTGTAACTATTTACTAATGTTGCTTTGTAGTTGTGTCTGCTTTGGACGACTTAAAAAAGGAAAAACTCGAAGCGAGAGATGCGATTAGGTGGTTGGAATTGCAATTTCATCATGGAAATAGATTTTGTCGCGCCCAACGGCCTCAGGAGTGCACTACTCTTCCTCTCATTAAATACCCCAAAAAGAAGGATAAGGATACTTTCGCTTACATACAAATTATCGAATGTTGTTATTATTTAACGCAACAACAAAAAAATTCTTCTAATTTAGTAACGTTGCTATTGGGTAATAAAACTGCATTATCCAATTCGGAAAATAAGGATTTTAGTTACGTCGGTTTAGCCCATTCTGTTGGAATTAATTTGGAATATGTGTCAGATTTTTATGATAAATGGAGAAAAAATTATAAGGGGAAAAAATAATCGCAATTTTATTCTTGCGTGGTACTAAGATATTTTATGGTGTGCAATACACAACGTAATATTCGTGTTGGTATTTGTTGAAGTGAGTAGAAATTGGAAAAGACACTATAAAAGTATGAGAATCGAAAACGTACTTATTATTTTATTTTTGTTTTTGAAACCTGTTATACCTTTACACATTTGAATTTTCGATAATGGATCAAATAAATAATTCGATAGGATTTTAATTTTAATATTTTGTAAAGTTGTCAGTGTTAATAGTAATTACTTAGGCAACTGTACATTTGACTAGTAACATATTTGAAACTAAGTTTGGGAGTTCTATTTAATATTTTAATCGAGACGGGTGGTGGCTGGGAGTTAGAGAAATTGTAACATGTGTTGCTTTATTGCTTTGTTTTTCTAATATTGGACGAAAATATATATTTTTGTAATTCGTATAATGAGTAATCTAACATAAGCAATACTTTGGGCGATAAGCATTATCTAAAGGAGAAGTTTGTTGTTTTCCTCTTGTTCAATTTTTGACTACACGCTTTTTGGATATTTTCGATAAATAATTTTTAATGCCATTATTTTACATCGCTTAATTTGTTTTTTAAGCAACTCTGGTTTTATTTTGTTGATGTAGGTTCAAGTATGTATTGCATTATTACTTAGAAATAAATAATTTTAAAAAGTGTTGAAATTTTTTTGCCACAATGAAGTGATCTGAAATAATATCTGCACGCTTTAAATTTGAAGAGTTAGAGATTTTCCTAGTTATCCCCCCTAATTTTATTCATGGATTGTTAATTGTTACAGGTACAGGAAATTATTTAAGAAGAACAAAAATGAGATTGGAAAATGATGGACAGAGCACGCCGAAAACAATTTCTATCTTTTATAATTTTTTAATTCATTTTTGCTGTTAATAGTAGTGGGTTTCCTGTTTTTACTATAAATCAGTAGTTGCAGCATTGTTGATGCATTCCATTTTGTACAGACCCGAATTTACCTGTAATATGCTAGGGCTATAGAATAGTACTATCAAAATTGCGTAATTTAGACATTTTAATATTTTTTCTAAAGTTGCATTCAAAGTTTTCAATTTTCGGACTAAATAGTAGAAGAGTAATAGAAAGAAGATAAGGCAGTCGAAATAAATTAAAGAGAAATATTTATTTAAATAAAAGCACCGAGGCGTTATCGCTTATATGATAAGCGTGTGATTTTTAATTCTTTAGTATTCAAAAATATTGGTGGAAGGAATACGAGGTAAGAACGCCGTGGTAAGAAGAAATAGTGTTCGAAATTGACGGGAATATTAATTTGTGAAGTGAAAATTGAAGTGATATAGCAAGTTAAGATGGTCCATAATTGTGCTATTAGCTATTAAACATTGTGATAGTGACGCCAGATATTATAAATCAAACATTGATATAACATTCTACAGGTGAGTAATACCTAATAACCGAATAATTTAGAAACTGTCAAAAATGTGCGCCTTATTTTTTGAAATGCAGGGATGTACCCTAAATTTTATCATAAATTTAAATTATGTAATATAAAAAATTAATTTAATTTAAACAAAGTACCTACCTAACCGTGTGTTTGTACTTTTAAATTAATGTCGAAATAGTATTTCATGTAGTACCAGGTTGGTTTAGCATCTATCGTATAGGTATCGCAGTAAAACTGCGAGCCAAAAGAACTAGTTAAAAATCTTATTAGGTACTTACCTAAAAATTGCCACTGCACTAAGCTTAGAAAAAGGGCGTAAAAACGATCAGAATTGAAATATACGTGCTCCATATCTTTTGGCATGACCAATTAAATTGAAGTTTGACCGACTACCTATTTCAGTAAATTGGGTAAGTTTGAACGTCTGGAGGACTCGTTTAGTAATGACCAGTATAATATAGGTTACGCATAAAATAGAACTGATGACGATGGAAAATAAAAGAAAATCGTTTCAAATTAACTGTTGCTTTCATTGCATAGTATGGATCTAATATCGGAAATTAAAACGTTACCGGAGAAAAAGCTCCATTCGTTGCTTTTAGTTCGATGTAATTAAGATAATGGAAGGCAATAAAGTTATTTTAAAGATATTGGATTAAGTTGTTCACGATTTTTCTTAATCATGACGTTTTTATTTTAAAATTGATTTCAATAAAGAACAAGTTAATTTTTTGAGATATTGAACGACGGCGCGGTATACCTACTGTTGAAGAAATGGTAATAAGAGTTGCAAGTCCTAAAAAATTTAATGCCGGCGATGTAACCCAAAGGAAGGGCTAAATTTTTTTTATATTGAGGTACGAACGCCGTTTGTAATAAAATTCATTTTGATTCAATCAAAAACAAAATCTTTGAAAAGAAAACAAGCAGTAATAAAACGAAAAGCAATAAAAAGGCATGAGCGGTATAAAGAAGAATCTTTCTTTTCATTATTGGTCGGGTAAGATAGGTAGTATTTGCTGATGTATCAGAATCAAATAGAATTCTAGGCTTTATTATTGAAAGCGTAGAGCTTTTACCAAACATTTTGACCGTAATAGCCCCGAGATTTGCTTGTTTGACTTCAAAATAAATTAGTTTGATTTTTGTAGGTGTAATTTTGGCAAAAGTTACTTAAAAGTTGGTCGTACGAGCTCGTAAAAATTGTTCTTATTATGCCACAGTCGGAAATTTTATAAATTGAAAGCTTTCGTTATTATTTGTGCTTTTTGTGTTGCGTTAAAAAGTCGAAAATTGATTTTTAAAAGAGCCAAGTTCGTCTTTCTTAAAATATACGCCACATTATGAGAGGGAGTAACTTGTTGCGGGCTTAAGTTTCCAAATTGTTTTTTTATTGGTAGTAATTTGTATTCTCTTTCAATTTACATAAAGTTAACGTATAGTTTGTTAAAAGTTCTTATGTTTATTGAATATCTTTACACATAAATTTTGCTTTCAACCACTCTGTAGAAACAAGATTAGTGTGTGATACATCAGCTGCTTCCGAATGATTTTAGGCGGAAATGAATGAAACTTGGAATAGAATGCCTGGAGCAACAAGACGACAGACGAGCGAAACATCTATCGTGTTTCTACAGTAATCTTATGTTTCCTAGGGGAATTGGTTGAATTCAGGACACACTTGTGCTATGTTTTGTTGGATACCCCATTCTAATATAATATAGATTAGAATTTTTTTAAGTGAATAAAATATGAGCTTCAATTTGAGTACACGCTCTTCTCGTGCATATCATTCCTTCACGTTTTAAGTTTCAATATAATCGCACACATATCTTTTAAGTTTTCGCGTCTCTTTTATTATATTCCGTTAGGACCGGCTCTGGAAAATTTTGTAATTATACTTATCCCAAAGCCGTGTCCTGTAAAACTTACAGAAGAAAACTTCTATATTTATTTATAAAATAATTTAACCGCAGATAGTCTTTTAGAATTTATTACACTTTGTATAAAACTGGGATTCAACTTGAAAATTTTATTACGGTCAAACCAAGATAAAGATCCAATGCAATCATTTTTATAACTTATATTTTAGAACATTTGTAAGAACCAGACACAAGAGGAGAGCGTGATATGCGGTTCTTATTACCCATATAGTAATACAATATAAAACGAAAAAATATATAGAAACGTTTCTGTGGGTTATAAATTAAAACCTTTTAATGCACTTGTATTTTGAGGCATAATAGGGCGTACACTCGTTAGTGGTCGTGTCTTTGGTTTTGCTTTAATCCAGGAAATTAACTAAACACCAACACTGCATAATACCATTCGTCCATTTCTATTTCGAGAGCTAGCAAGTTACAAACAATAAATTTCACGCTTTTAGATTGACATCATTATAGAAAACCGCTGGAATTTAAATTTCGAACTGGTAAAGTGAACGGCAATAAAATAAAATTTTCCCTCACGTAACATTTATCATTGTTCAGTTTAAAAGGTCGTTTAGTAGGTACGGGAAAATGAAAGAAAATAAAAATTTTTTTCTTTCTTTTCCAAACTATCGAGTGGTGTCCAAAGTTGTTATCTTTATCAATTAGTCAACTTTGGTGTTTATTCTTCATTCTTGTTTACTTGCCAAAGGTTATTTACGCCAAGTTCTGGATGGCTAATAGTAAGTTTTAGAGACTTTTGTAAACAAATTCCAAGTTTAGGTAGGTATAACAAATTAAGCAAATATTATTAAGCTGTGAGCAAATAGAAAATGGCTCAAAATAATTTGTGAAGTGTTTGTTAATTTAATTAATTTACATATTTGTAATCTGAATTAGTTTAGGGAAACTCTGCACTTTCCGGTAATTTTTTTTCGAAATCACAACTTGCAACTTTGCTGACCGCCACACTAAAACAGTTTTCCGATACCTACATTAATGGTCGATACTCATTAAGGACACGCTCTCGATACGCTCTCGGCTCGGTAAAATATTCTTGCACAAGAAACAATGAGGGTGTTCACACTTTAGCGCTCTCGCTTCGATCTCGATACGATAACGCTCCCATCATACCGATATACCCAAAAGAATAGTATCAGAGCTGTATCGGAATGATAACGAACACCTGTATGAGACCGTCCCACTCTTTCGGAAACAAAAAATTGATGTGGATTGAGTAGTATCGAACCGAGATCGTAACGGAAATGGAGCGATAGTGTGGCACGAGGAGATTTTATCGGATCAAGAGCTTATCGAGAGTGTATCGATAATGTGGATGGATATTAAATGAACTAATATTTTGTCCAGATAGTAAACCAGATGGTACAACACAAAGCTTAACTTCAAACTTAAAATCAACAGATGACCCGAAATAAGTTACATAAATTGCATTTGTTATTGATTAGGGTCGATCCACTGGGAGCTCCACTGTCGATAAGCTCAACTCGTTTCGTTAAAATTTTCCCATGTTCATACTATAGCTCTACTCTCAACACTCGTGTATTTTTTTGTTGTTATCACGCAACTGAGTGATAACGGAGTGGAGCGATATCGTACATGTGTCCACACTATCGCTCTCGCTCCATTCTCGCTCCGATACCACTCCGATAAAATTATAAAAATGTATAGGTATCGGAACGTTATTGGACCGAGATCAAAGAGAGAGCGATAGCCTGAAACGCTCACTATGATCGTGCACTCATGAGTTTGCTAAAACTTTTGAACGTTCTATACGTTTTCATGGTTTTGAATGTTTAAACACAAAACCCATCTATTCCATTACACATGCAAAAGATTACCGCCGATTATGGCGGATTATAATCGAGCTCTGTTTCTATTATTTTTTATTTTGCTGAGTCGTACACGTGTGTTCATATATTGACACTTCTACACACCATAACCATATCTATCTGGCAGTCTCTCAGAAATTTCTCGCGCAACACTTCTCGAATGTACCAACTATGCTTTAGAATATTTTATTGCCGAGAGCGATAGTGTGAATCCAGCTTTATTAGTTTTATATAGATTAATTTATTATTACGAGTCTTTGAAAGTTACACGAAATTTTACATTGACATGTGCTGCGTTAACCGCCGCGCTACATATTTATGTGTTATCACGTTATCAGTCATTTGAACAATTGCAGTTGAATTCGATCATTTGTACCAAATTTAGCCATTAAAATATTTTATCATAATAATAATTAATTTATCGAACTTTTGAGATTAATTCGTCAAATTTGCAATTGAATGGTGCAATAATTGTGATATTTAAAAAAGAAAGCGCTTCATTAATTTTATTACACATTTTTAAATATTTAGGGTTAATTAGTTAGATAGATCTAATACGTTGTAAATGAACCCCAACATACACACATAAGTGAAAAAACTTTAAATGAGAAAATATGTGTTCCACCGAGTGCCTCGGGAATCGAACCCAAGACTTTGCTATTTCCGGTAGCACGCCTATACCCAATACACTACGGAGGCCAACATACTTTCAACAAGCCATCCGGCATTGTTTAAATGCGTCGAGACAGCGAAATATATATAAATCAAATTAGTATGGATACAACAATCATACGTGAATAAATTACACATTTTTAAATATTTAGGGTTAATTAGTTAGATAGATCTAATACGTAGTGTATTGGGTATAGGCGTGCTACCGGAAATAGCAAAGTCTTGGGTTCGATTCCCGAGGCACTCGGTGGAACACATATTTTCTCATTTAAAGTTTTTTCACTTATGTGTGTATGTTGGGGTTCATTTACAACGTATTAGATCTATCTAACTAATTAACCCTAAATATTTAAAAATGTGTAATTTATTCACGTATGATTGTTGTATCCATACTAATTTGATTTATATATATTTCGCTGTCTCGACGCATTTAAACAATGCCGGATGGCTTGTTGAAAGTATGTTGGCCTCCGTAGTGTATTGGGTATAGGCGTGCTACCGGAAATAGCAAAGTCTTGGGTTCGATTCCCGAGGCACTCGGTGGAACACATATTTTCTCATTTAAAGTTTTTTCACTTATGTGTGTATGTTGGGGTTCATTTACAACGTATTAGATCTATCTAACTAATTAACCCTAAATATTTAAAAATGTGTAATTTATTCACGTATGATTGTTGTATCCATACTAATTTGATTTATATATATTTCGCTGTCTCGACGCATTTAAACAATGCCGGATGGCTTGTTGAAAGTATGTTGGCCTCCGTAGTGTATTGGGTATAGGCGTGCTACCGGAAATAGCAAAGTCTTGGGTTCGATTCCCGAGGCACTCGGTGGAACACATATTTTCTCATTTAAAGTTTTTTCACTTATGTGTGTATGTTGGGGTTCATTTACAACGTATTAGATCTATCTAACTAATTAACCCTAAATATTTAAAAATGTGTAATTTATTCACGTATGATTGTTGTATCCATACTAATTTGATTTATATATATTTCGCTGTCTCGACGCATTTAAACAATGCCGGATGGCTTGTTGAAAGTATGTTGGCCTCCGTAGTGTATTGGGTATAGGCGTGCTACCGGAAATAGCAAAGTCTTGGGTTCGATTCCCGAGGCACTCGGTGGAACACATATTTTCTCATTTAAAGTTTTTTCACTTATGTGTGTATGTTGGGGTTCATTTACAACGTATTAGATCTATCTAACTAATTAACCCTAAATATTTAAAAATGTGTAATTTATTCACGTATGATTGTTGTATCCATACTAATTTGATTTATATATATTTCGCTGTCTCGACGCATTTAAACAATGCCGGATGGCTTGTTGAAAGTATGTTGGCCTCCGTAGTGTATTGGGTATAGGCGTGCTACCGGAAATAGCAAAGTCTTGGGTTCGATTCCCGAGGCACTCGGTGGAACACATATTTTCTCATTTAAAGTTTTTTCACTTATGTGTGTATGTTGGGGTTCATTTACAACGTATTAGATCTATCTAACTAATTAACCCTAAATATTTAAAAATGTGTAATTTATTCACGTATGATTGTTGTATCCATACTAATTTGATTTATATATATTTCGCTGTCTCGACGCATTTAAACAATGCCGGATGGCTTGTTGAAAGTATGTTGGCCTCCGTAGTGTATTGGGTATAGGCGTGCTACCGGAAATAGCAAAGTCTTGGGTTCGATTCCCGAGGCACTCGGTGGAACACATATTTTCTCATTTAAAGTTTTTTCACTTATGTGTGTATGTTGGGGTTCATTTACAACGTATTAGATCTAATTAATTTTATTGTTTTTTACCATTTGTGTAGGGAAATATTTAAAAATTGTCCATTGCTATTGTAGAACTTATAACTATTTTATGACAAAATTGGAAATGTTTGTTTATTTTGATTGACGCTTTACCGCTTTACCCGACTAATAAATTAGTAGGTAGGTAGTAGGTTTCACGTTATTCCGAAACGACTTCTTGGTTCTTGGTTGGTTGGACGGATTGAAAAGGTACAAAATAAAACTTAAAAAGCCACTTTAGACATTTGTTCAAAATTTTACCTCTTCTCTTTAATTCTTCCAGGTCAAATGTCTAAGATGGCCTTGTATATGCAGTATATGGGTATAGGCAGGGTATTTTAGAAATAATGCGAGACCCATGGCAACTTTAAAATTTAAAAATAGTATTGTGATGGGTGTAAACAGGCTCGGATTTGCTTTTGAGGTGGTTCTAGGCTGAATTTTTATAGAAACTCGTATGTGTGTTGGGTAGGTACTTATGAAAAAGCGACCTAAGCAAAAATTTTTGATTGATTCGGATCGAACGACTTTAAAAGAAGTTCAGGAATTTTAGTCATTTAACGGTATCTCCAAAAAGGTTGTTCCACCAAACCAAAGTAGAAAAATTAAGAATTATTGATAAATTACTGAAGATAAACAAAAAATGTTGTTGAAGACTTACGGGGCCCCTGAATTTTACCATTAAATTTTTCCTACACGTCCTAATTTCTGTCTTCGATTTTGTTTAGCATATTGAGGCCAAAGGCCCTCGGGCTGGATGATTTTCACCCTCCGGGCATTATCATCTATATAACGCCCTTGGTACATAAATAGCTATTATTTAATTTTCACTTTTATTATTGTACTGTTAAATCAAAAGATTAATTAAAGAACATTTATTAAATTATTTTAATTCGTGAAAGTAGTAAAAAGAACATAGAAATGGGAGGTTAAAGAGAAGTGCCTTCCAAAAAATACTTTCGAACTTTTTCCATTAAACTATTCTTTCTTTCTCGTGTGGTGCAATGAATTTGGTGTTCTTTCAGCCAATACCGAAGAGTTGTCGTGGTTAATTGTTCTAAAGTGTCATTATCAAGATACTCTTTCATATTTTCTATAATTTTAGGTTGTGGCTTAGAGCGGGGTTTCTTAGCGGGGATATTCTCTTTCTAAAAAAGGAATTTAGATTTTAGAAGCATTATTAGTTTTTTTCTATAACGAGTGGAAAAAATTCACTCTATTTTTTTAAGGTTTTTCGAATCATTAAAAACTGCTATCCCTATATAGTAAATGGGTATTTTTATGCTACTCGTCTAATAATAAATTATATTTGCCAAACTCATTCGCTGAGTTAATTTTTATTAAACTGGTAGCTATAACTATTCCCATTTTTAGAATCAAAGAAAAACATCGTTTGTTGTAATTATGTCAGTCAACAGAACATCCATTACAAAACTCAAACAAAATATAAGCTGTAGTCTGAATCAATTAAGAAGAAGAAGACATTACGCCATTTTATGTTGTCGAGTGCACAATGGATTTCCATACCCTAGTTTTTGGAAGGAATCAAAAAAATACTCACACTTGAAGATGCGGCAGATCTTTTATTTCTTGATTCGCTGTTAACTCCGCTACTTGTAGCTACTTCTAAACTAGGATCTGAAGCCGCTTTCCCATCTTCTGTTACCTTTGGCCTTGGAGAATCTGTCAAAATTTGCTTTACTTCGGATTTAGATTCATTCTTCGTCGTCAATGGCTACAGAAAAATTTATTCGATCGTATAAAAAATATTTGAATAGCGACGTGCATCTATTAAATGCGCATTGCTTACCATACTGCTGCTGCTTGCCATGCTTGCTTCTGATTTGTGATGATGTTTCTTGACTGCGGTGCGCGGTTTTTGTTTGCAGCTAATTTGTTACAATTCATGTATGATTTGATTATGGAATAAAATTAAAATAGTAGTACCTTTGGTATTTTTTGTTTGTTTGTGCTGCTCTTTTGCACTAATTTTACCAGTGTGTCCTGCTCTAATGACGTCATACTTGGAGCAATTGGAGTAAAAAAATCATACAAATAAACAGACCTATTGCGTATTTTAATAGATGCACGTCACTATTTTCACATTTATAAGATGGAATAAATTTTTCTGTAGCCATTTTTTAAAACAAATTCTTGATGGTAGGTATCTTCAAGTCGTGAATAAAAAGCTCTTGAAGTTGAATAGCGTGCCCTTTAATTTTACACATTCGGCGGAACCTGGCACCACCGTTGTTACTTTCATAAATCTTATAGGTATAACATCTTTATCTTACCTCATGCAGTGCCACATTATCTATCAGTCGATAAGTTTGGTGGTTGATGACTCGTTTTATAAACTTTACGCGTCCACAGTTTTGTACAGCGTTATCCTGTAAACGAATTTATTGTCACTCTTCTCCGCGTTATATCTCGAAAACGGTTAAACTTATGAAAAAATGTATATAACCAATCTTGTAGATAATAATGTTCTCTATAACTTTTATAATAACCTTCATCAATATACGGTCTATAGAAGACGAGTTATTAGCAAAAAACAATTTTGTGTTATTTGACCTTGAATAGCTCAAATTGCTTCACCGATTTCTTTAGGATTTTGTCATATACTCATCTATAACACCTTAATGTTAGTCCAGTCAAAATAGACATTCAACTTCGGAAAAACTCGCATAGAGCTGAAAATTGGTACAGAAGTTGAAGTTCAAATAGCACTCTCATAAGTGTTACAAATTCGAAAAAAATTTTTAGTTTTCTGACTTCTTTAATTACATCATTATTCTACCTCATCTAGTACCGAATTGTTTAGGAGTTGTTAACGTAGGATCTGTATAAGGCGAGTTATTTGCACGAAATATAAAAAGTAGCTTTTAAACAGCTCCCCCTCCTCCCTCTTATACCCACCTTCAGGGGACTTTTAGTATGTGGTACTGCAGGTTATAACGAATAACCATACCAATTTTCAAAACTCCTGGATGGTTTTTCCTCAAATGCCATCCATTTATCTAATTTGATTGGGCTAATATTGAGAAATATTGACAAAAAAAACAAATTTTCGCCTTTTGTCTTTGAATAAAATTTTTAGCATAAGTGGGATCGATGGGGACTTTTGACATTTCATTTTAAATGGTGTATTTAAGGTCTACAGCAATTTTCAGCTTTATGCGAATTTTTCCAAAGAGTCATCTCGTAAACAAATTCACTGTAACCCCTTCTCTGCTATTTCCATTCTCTTATATTTCGAAAAGAGTTACACTGATGGCAAAATTTATACAGTGTGTCCGGGGATAGGTGGAACACGGGCGATCTCGCTTATTAGTGATTTTATCAAAAAATGTTACTCTTTGTAAAAGTTTTTGCTTGTTCCAAAATTAATATTGACAGTTTCATTTCTGTAGATTTTTATACAGGGTGGTCTTTATTAGCGTTTCTCTAAAATTATACATCAGTAAACTACTCTTATTCTAAGAGGAAAATAAAAAAGTCATAACAAAAAATTATTCCTACAGTAATTTCTTATTCAGATATAAAATTTGAAGCCGATACGGCACTTTTCATATTTTCAAAAATTTCGATGAAACGATGTTTCAAGCTGCGTATTTTGAATTTCGCCAAGGAATTGTAAGAATGTATGAATGTAAGGAGCACTTATATTGAGTAGTAATTATTATTTATTCGTTTGTTTTGATCTCTAAGTAAAATGTTTTATGAGTTTGTTAATAAAAAAATGTTGAAATCGTTTAAAAATATTAAAAGTACCGCATCGTTTTCAAATTTTATATTTGAATAAAACATGAGCGTACGAATAACTTTTTGTTATGAATTTTTGATTTTTCTCTTCAAAATTTTCCTAGTTTACTAGTGTATAATTTTAGAGAAACGCTAATAAAAACCACCCTGTACAAAAATCTGCATAAATGAAATTGTGAATATTAATTCTAGAACAAGCAAAAACTTTTACAAAGAGTAACATTTTTTGTTAAAATCTCTAATAAGCGAGATCGCCCGTGTTCCACCTATCCCCGGACACACTGTATAACAAAGCTTGTAACTAATAATGTTTTCAGTGACTTTTATAATAACATTCATTAACCTGCGATCTATAGGCGGCGGCAGGCGAGTTATTTGCAAAAAATAGAAAAGGTCGATTTTAAACAGCTCCTTCTCCCCTTTTTTGCCCCCCACTCTCCGGGACTTTTAGTATGTTGTACTGCCGATTTTAATAAACAAGTACACCAATTTTCAAAACTCCTGGATGTTTTTCCCTCAAGTGCTATCCAGTTATCTAATTTGGCTGGATTAATATTGACAAAAACCGATTTTTGGCCTTTGTCTTTGAATAAAATTTTTAGCAGAAATCGGATCGATGGGGACTTTTGACATTTCATTTGTAATAGTGTATTTAAAGTCTACACCAATTTTCAGCTCTATGCGAATTTTTCCGAACTTTCCACGATTTTTTGTCTAATTTGACTGGACTAATGTACGTGTATACCAAAATCCAGCTTTTGTTCGCGACAATGTGGAAAATGGGATTATTCATATCGAATACATTCCTAGCGATGAACGGATGCTTATGAAATGTCATGCGCATAAGAAGTAAGTTAGTTGTAAGTGTAATTGCTAGAATAGAATAAAATAAATGTATTCCAAGTTATAAGATAAAATTACAACTCATCAATAATGTGTTATAACTTTGAGGTTATTGATTCGCGGTCTCGTTACAAATTAAATTTACATTCATTGAATCATATTTATCCATATTTCTCGAAGTAATGGATTCTGGATCCATGATTGACTGATTAACTCGTTAATTTACTATTTTCTTTACAATTAAGTGGAGTTTTTACAGGAGAAATCGATTATGTATTATCTTTTACATCACATTGGTCATTGGGTAGTTTTTTGAACATGATAGGTTGTTCTATAATAAATCTTATTTCTCTTCTCTACACACAATATTGTTCTTTATTTTCATAATCATAGATATTAAAGCTGTTTAGGTTTTAATCAACTATTTTTAAATAGAAATTCTACAAATTTTCTAAAAATACCAAATGTCAGAAATTTAAATTTTATTCAATAACCAAATTTTACATGAATTATTAACAAATTACCTGTAAACTAAAACTGCAGTCAACAAGCATCATCACACAAATCAGAAGTAAGCAGCAATATGGTAAGCAATGCGCGTTAAATACAAGCACGTCGCTATTTGAATATTTATGAGATGAAATACATTTTTCTGTAGCCATTGACATTGATGTTGAAGAACAAGGAAACAAAATCTACAGATTCTCCAAGTCCAAAGCTAACGGAAAATGAGAAAGCGGCTTCAGATCCTGGTTTGGAAATAGCAACAAGTAACGGAGTTAACAGCGAATCGAGAAATAAAAGATCTGCCGCATCTTCAAGTGTGAGTATTTTTTTGATTCCTTCCAAAAATTAGGGTATTGGAATTCATTTTGTATTAGTTTTTGTCGAATATTCGACAACATAAAATGGCCAAATGTCTTCTTCTTAAGAATAGAATAGTTCTTAAGAAGAATAGTTTAATGGAAAAAGTTCGAAAGTATTTTTTTACAAGAAAAGAAACTTCGCTCCCAACCACGACTTAAAATTATAAAAAATATGAAAGAGTATCTTGATAAGGACACTTTAGAACAATTAACCACAACTCTTCGGCATTGGCTGAAAGAAAACCAAATACGTTGAACCACAAGAGAAAGAAAGAATAGTTTAATGGAAAAAGTTCGGAAGTATTTTTTTACAAGAACTAAAACTTCGCTCCCAACCACGACCTAAAACTATAGACATGAAAGAGTATCTTGATAAGGACACTTTAGAACAATTAACCACAACTCTTCGGCATTGGCTGAAAGAAAACCAAATACATTGAACCACAAGAGAAAGAAAGAATAGTTTAATGGAAAAAGTGCGGAAGTATTTTTTGGAAGGCACCTGGTGTTACATCAACGGCCCAGCCTCCAACCGCTTTAAAAAAAGGAAAAATGCTTTAAAATGCGCGCTGTAAAATGCTTTAAATATTTTCAGTTACAGCAAGCATTTTAATGTGGATAATGTGGCACTGCATGAGGTAAGACCAAGATGTAATTAAAGATTTATGAAAGTAACAAGGGTGTTAGGTTTCATCTTCACTTATTATGAAGAAATTAAAAAAAAATTTGTTCGAAATTTGTTCCAAAACTTGGAGGTAGGTACCATAAACATTTCTCATACTACATCAGATAGAATAAGGACGTAGTTAAAGGTTTTTTATAAACAAAGTGGTGCCTGGTTCCGCCTTTGCATTTTATGAAGAATTTAAAAAACAGTTTTTTTCGACATTTTAAGATTAAAGGGCGCGCTATTCAACTTCAAGAGCTTTTTATTGACGACTTGAAGGTACCATCAAGAATTTGTTTTTAAAAAATCTTTAACTACGCCTTTATTGTAACTGATGTGATATTGGAAATCTTGATCGTGCCTCTAAGTCGTGAATAAAATCTCTAAAAGTTGAATAGTACGCCCCTTAATCTTACAATTTCGAACAAAACTGTTTTTTAAATTCTTCATAAAATGCAAAAGCGAAACCTGGCACTACTTTGTTTATAAGAAAACCTTTAACTAAGACCTGATTCTATCTGATGTAATACGTAATATGAGAAATGTTTATGATACCACCAAGTTGTGAATTTTCTGCTTCTGAAGTTCAATAGCGCGCCTACAATTTTGAACAAATTTTTTTTAAGTGTCTTCATAATAGGTGAAGATGAAACCTTAACTGTAGTTAAGTCTCAACCCACTAAAGTAGTCCAAAAAGTATCCAAGAAAAAAAGTAGTTCGGATGACTCGTCTTCTGACGAAGAGCCACCCAAGGCACAAGCTGCGAAATTGGCGGTTAAATCGCAACCCACTAAAGTAGCCCAAAAAGTATCTAAGAAAGAAAGTAGTTCGGATGAATAGTCTTCTAATTTTTGTAAGGAACCAAAAATACTCACACACTTAAAGATGAGACAGATTTCTTGATTCGCTGTTACCTTCGCTACTTGTACCTATTTCCAAACCAGGATCTGAAGCCGTTTTCTCATTTTCCGTTAGCTTTGAACTTGGAGAATCAGTAGAAACTTCTTTTAGTATGTGGAGGCTTTTATAACCGGATTATTTCATTTATATTAAAGGGAAACATTTTGGATATTTAATACACCACACCACACGTTGTGAGCATGTGAATGTGTTCAATAGTCAAAACCAGGAGAGGTGTCCTATGACTCATCGCTAAAATTACTAAAAAATGACGTATTAAAATATTCTGATGCATTCCCACAAAGTAAAACAAACTCATAAAAAAGGATAGCGTAATTCAAGTTACGTAGTTTTTTGGAATGAGTCATAGGACACCTCTCCTGGTTTTGACTATAGTTTATTCTGTCTCTAGTCTGTGTATTTGTTACCATGGCGTTCTCTCTCGTTCAACCTATGGCCAACTCCCCACAGTACCACTTTTTTAAAATGATTTAGTTTTTAGTTAGAATTTACGAATTTTCAAACTTGACAATTCTACATAGACAAATTATAAGTACGACTAAGAATAACTCATCTTGAGCCAGCTTTAATTTATCTGGAGTTAAACGAAAAAATTTAGGAAATGTAGGAGGTCCTTTAGTATCGATACAATGTCACTCTGTAAATTAAATGTGCATGTCAAACTTTGTTCAAACTAGCTGAAACTCTTAACTCGGCACCAGTGTCAATAAGAAATTGTAGTCAAGTATTACAGTCTACGACAAACAAGCGACGCGATTTACGAGATACAGTAACCGCGGCACTTACTGTTTTTTCTCGGTTTTTCCTACGAAATTACACTGTGGGACACACTTATTTGCCTTTTCCCAAAATGTTCGATAATACCATCAAAAATTAGTATCATTGCCATTCCTTCCGTGAGAACGAGAGATCGACTTCGGCATCTTTGAACGAATGGATCTCTATGTTGTTGATTTTCCAACAATGTATTCAGTTTTTCAATTAAAATGGTAAGTTGATCGTGTTGATTTGAAGTATTTGATGATTTTGAAATAGGCGCCAGTGATGCAGATGGAGTAACTTCTACTATGCGATCTGCTACTTTAGCTAGCTGCTCTAAATTTAGTTTTTCTGATGAAATTAAAATTGGTTTGATATTTACAGGCATCAGCGCCATAAATAATTCTTTCAGTGCTTTTTCGTTAACATCACTCATTGTAGTCCGTTTAATTATTGCTTCCATTAACTTCGTGTACGGTTCTCTTGCGTCTGGTTTAATAATTAAATCCGAAACTTCATCTGCTAACTGTGGAGGCAGTGCAGTGACGCCATGATCGAATTTAAGATCTTCCCTACTTATTTTAGGCTTTGATAATTCAAATTTTCAATCATCGCAAACCAAAGTTCAATTCTATTGGGTCAAAATGCCAGAATAGCGACAATAGCAGTTACTGATCCCATTGAATTGACAATTAAATTTTGAGCACTGTCATTAATGTCATTTAAAATTTCCTGTTCCATATTTATTACGCTTTCTGCGTCGGGGTCACCAATGTGGAGGCTTTTATAACTGGATTATTTCATTTATATTAAATAGAAACATTTTGGATATTTAATACACCACACGCTGTGAACATCTGAATGTGTTCTAGTTTATTTTCTGTCTCTAATCTGTGTATTTATTACCATGGTGTTCTCTCTTGTACAACCCATGGCAACGAATTAAATATCACAAAATAGTTTTGTGCAACGCAATTAATAAATTGAGTAAAAAAATAGACCCAGTGCCTTCGGTTTCGCTACAGAGGAGATGGGAGTGGGTTCCACAGCAAAACACATAAGATGATTACAATTTCACTAGTAGCTAAACTACCTGATAATAAAACTCTCGAAACAAACCACCAATCGAAAGCACAAATAACTCAACTCGTACCTGAAAAGATAGTCCAGTCAATTTAGATAAATTTTCGGCAAATAAAAACATGAACCGGTAAAAAGCTGGATTTTGGTATACAAGCTTATTAGGGCTTCTAGATAAACATACTAAATTGCCCACCCCACACATGTTGCGCTCGAGTCGCCATCTTGGAAGGAAGGTACACTTTGTTATTTTGATCACGTGAAAAAAAATTTCGGAGCCAGATCCGTAATCGTCTTTGATGGTTATACGTACTACTGATACCTCTAGCATCACCACGAAAATTGAAAAATATCATTGTTCTATAAGGTATTCGATAGATGATACACTTTTTGATACTACGATGGTTGCCACAGAAACGAAGCTGCCCAAAGACATGCACGGCGATCTAGCGAGTACAAAGACATTTCTATAAATTCAACGGCAAATTACCATCACTGAACTATTGGAGATAGAGAAAAAATGTATGTAAGCGTTTTTATAGTAAATTTAATAAACTATGTTTTGTATCTGAACCATTTCTCCGAAATCAATAATCAATAATAGTTCCCGAGGTATAGGCGAAAAACTAACAAAGTGTACCTTCCTTCCAAGATGACGGCTCGAGCGCAACATGTGTGGGGTGGGCAATTTAGTATGTTTATCCAGAAGCCCTAATAAGCTTGTATACCAAAATCCAGCTTTTTACCGGTTAATGTTTTTATTTTTTCTAATTTGACTGAACTAAGAATGATAAACGTCGAACACACTTTTCGCTACGACCCACAATAATGCCAAACTTCGACTAGTGAGCAAATAAGCTCCAAAATACGTGTATTTTAAATATAAAACTCAAATATCAAAATAAATACCATTACGAATTACTAATGAACTTAAATATTGTGAATACTTTAGGTCTTTAGGACCCACTAAACTTTGTTACAAAATTTGGGTTCGGGTCTTAAGGCCTCGTGTTACAAAAGTAATATTGTATCGAGAACAATTCGTGTTATTCGATAGTCGGCTCAAATTATACATTCTTAAGCCTTCTCGGTCATACAGTGTTTAATTATTACTAGACGTTATTACTAGATAAAATAATTAAAACATTAAAAGTAAGAATAGAACTGTTTAAAGTGGAATTAAGTTCTTCATTAAAATTCCCATATAATAATCTAGTAATAACTAATAAGGCAAGCGTTTTTATAAGTTGGAATAAATTAGATGAGAAGGCGGAATAAAAAGTGCATTTTAGAACAATCTCGAGTAGGAAAGTGAATTTAACTGTGAGGACGGCAGAATAACTTATTTTCTTTTTGTGTGTACCTACTTTTACCTAAAAGAAAATTATAATTGCACTTTGTGATGGTTTTCATTTCCTCGAAACTAAAGCTAAATTTTCCTGGTAATTCTGTTCTTTTTCGTTGTTACCAATTAATGTAATTACTCAATACTAATACTAAACACGCGTAATCCAGCAGATTTTTACCAAATGGTCTGGTCTGGAGATCTTGGATGCACGCTTTGGTCCGTGTGCTCTTAATTGTTTATTGAAAAAACTCCATCTTTTTGAAAAGAGGGCGCCTTCCGTTCTTCTAGAGACGTTTCGTCAAAAAACTCAAACATTCCCAACTTCTTCCGCTGGACTAACCGAGCTAACATGACTCGAGATAATGGCTCTTGGGAGTTAAATTCTCTCGATGTCGTCTGGTACGCGGGTTTGCCGGTTTTGTTAACTTTGTAATTTTGTTCTCGCTATCAGCACAAAATGTCAACTGTTAATTACGCTTCGATTGAACTAAGCGCGCGAAATTCAATAAACTCTTTGTGTTCTTTGTTTCTATTGGAGAAACTCTAAAATCTAGATCGCATTCAGCGCATAAACTGCCGACAACCTTAAACTGAAACGAATTTTAATTAATCGAGTCTCCAATTTTATAATTTGTAAAGTAAATTGAATTAATTAGTGTGAAAGAAATACCGTAAATGAAACTCGTCGTATAGGTACTAAGCTCTTTCAAACTAATCCAACACTTCCAAAAGATACATTACTATGTAGGCTCAGTTTTACATTTACCAACTTAATTTATTACTTTGTTTACATAATCGAGTTTCAATTAAATCTTAAGAGAAATGCTTTTTCCCAAATTAAATAATTTCATTTCCAAAATCAACATACTTGGATGGTATTTGTTTATTTTATGTAAAATCGTTAAGGTTAAGAATAATATATTTTTGGATGAAACAATATTTACCTTTTACATATGCGGAGAGGTTAAGATTCAAAGAAGTTTTTGTTTTCTCTATAATCCAAAACTTAATTTAGTACATGGTACGTTGTAACAAAGCGCCGAACTGTTTTCCGAGTTATCCAACTTGCACTAACTGTAAGACTAACAAGGACGCGTAGCTTTATTCGAGTTACGTTCTCTAATCAACTAAGGGGTGGTTGGTTTTCTTTGTTTACCTTTACGTTCACTATACTATGTAAGGACAGATGCTTATGTTTATTCACACTTTAACAAAGATATGTTTTTGTAATAGGATATAACATTAGTAGGATTTAGCGTGCTGTAGAGGTGCCGTTTTGTTTTATTTTGATTAAAATTTTACTGCATAATTAAATTAACTAAGGCAGGTTTCATATAATTATTCGCTCTTTCTTCAGTAAAATTTTATAGTATGTACCTACTCGTACCTACTGTTGATATTTAATTTGTTCACACGAATTATTTCCAGAGCTTTAGAATAAAATTGCCAAAGAGCAACAAGATCTAAACGATCGATATAATTGAAGACAATTGGCCCGGTTGCTTAGAATTTACGGTACCAATAGGTGGTGACAGTGTGACATACGATAAATTTTCAGAAACTGTAGGAGAAAGTGCCTTTTCAATCACACAATCACAATCAATCTGCACTATCAGTGGTTACTTATGCTTGCTTGGAAAGCATCGATGAACAAATAACGTTATTACCAAGATTCGGTAACTACACAGGAAGGGAGTGAGGTACTGTGAAACTCTAAACTTGGAAAACTTTATTTACCATCGACAATAATAAGGACTGACTCTTAGCTCTCTTCAAGCTACTTCAAACATTTTTAGCCCAAATTTTCTGGCCCAGGAAGTCTCTTGAAATTATTGAAATTGCCATCTATTCATAGAATGCCCAATTTATAAGATTTTTGAAATCACTACCAAATACTATTAAATGTAGCAGATATTTTCAACCCCTCCAAAACCAATACTAAGGACGTTTTCCTATTTCTAAACCAGTCAAGAGTCATTGACAGTTTTTGTTATTGTTCTATTTTCTAAGTTTCTTTTTAATTTAAAATTTATGTACTAAATATGAAAATATCATCACCATAGGTGCTAATAACTAATAACCTAGCAGATGATGCATCTTTCCAATAAATTTTCTTTAAAAGAACAACTCGACATTCTTAGATAAATGTGGGCTACGAAGGTATATTAGTTTTCGGTCTACGAAGTGTAGGAAATATTATCAGATTATCACCTTCCCCATCGAAAAAGTAGTTTCATGACAGAATGAAAACAATCGTTTGGAGATTATTCGACCAACTTAAAAGTTTTAGTTGCTTTAATCACCACTTATATAAGATTGGAAGAGCTATAAATTATTTCGAGGGTATACAATTTTTTTAGGATAAGTTTTTTCTAAAGTTCAATAATTTACGAAAAGCTTTATACCTAGTAAAGATTTTCCGAAATACATTGATAAAATATAATAGTTTTAACACCATACAATGATCGCGAGTTTCCTATACAATGTAATAAATCAGGATTGGATTAAAAATTATAGCTATAATAAAAAAGAACAGATAACAAGCTTAATAATGGTTTTGTTAGTAACATGGCATGCAACTAAAGTGTTTCCTCTAAAACAATTATAAAGCGTCAATGCGCCATCATCTGGTAATCAATAAGCTTTTCACGCGACGAGCATTTACACGTAATTGTATATGTTATATTATAATATGTACAATGGCATTTAGTCGTTACAGTTTACAGTCATAATACACTTTTGTTGTTGAAATATGTGTTACCATTTACCATTATTCTTACAGCGATTTATCGCGGTATTTTTATTTAAACGAACAAAATCTCATTTAGGCCATAAATTCGGCTTTAGAAAAGATTTCAACGCTACCATTTTTGCTTTTGACGAGTTTACGTTATCAACAACTTCAGAAGAGCTCAATATTGCGACGTGTTGCGAGGAAACATTTAATTGCATTTTTCTCACTTTTGTACTTTTTGTATTTCTTCAAGTTTGACAACGTACTGCTATTGCATTTTTTTGTTAATTTCCTGGTTGCTGTTAAGTTTTGCACCTTTTTTAGATTTCAATTGCACAAAAGCTTTTCTTCTGAAATGTACTATTCGGATAGATCGTTAAATGGCCAAGTAAGCAAGGTTGATCTGTGTGACGGGCAAAAGATGGCGAGAACGAACATTTCAACGTATGTCGGCGAGTGCAATACATACGATATACCGGGAGGCAGCGAGCACTTTTACAAACGATCAAATACAAAACTTTCAACGATGCAGGCTGAAAGAACATAAAATCGACCACTTGCCAATTCAAAGTGGCAGCATTAACTTGGAGGAGGTTCGTTTAACAGTTTTTCGCTTATAACTTCAAAACTTTACTTTTTAAGAAAATTCCTTCTATATCAAAGTAAACTATATCAAATTTAAAAAAAATTATATTTCAAAGATTTCTTTCCTCAGACAAACGGTCTAGGCTCTAGAGCGCATTAAAGTTTGACTAAAATTCCAAAATCGACCAAAAAACTTTTTTTTTTGGTTTGTCGTTATAACTCGAAAACTATACATTTTAGAGGAAAGTGCTTATATACAAAAATAGAGTAAATTTAATTTATTACAAATTATGTTTCTTAGATATTTTCCTGAAATAAACGGTTTAGGCGCCAGAGCGCATTAAAGCTTGACAAAAATTCCAAATTCGACCAAAAAACGGTTTTTTTAAATTAATTGTTTATAACGCAAAAACTACACATTTTAGGAAAAAGTTTTTACACAAAAATTGAGTAAATTTAATTCTAAACAAATCAGTTTTTTCAGATTTTTTTCTGCCACAAACGGTTTGGGCGCCAGAGTGCGTTTAAGTTTGACGAAAATTTCAAAAACGACTCAAAAACTGGTTTTTTGTATATCATTTATAACTCGTAAACTACATATAAAAAAAATGTTTTTATACAAAAATAGAGTAAATTTTATACCCTACAAATTATGTCTGTTAGATATTTTTCTAAAACAAACGATTTCAACGCCAGGGGGCGTTAAAGTTTGACAAAAATTCCTGAATCGACTCAAAAACTGTTTGTTTTGTTTATCGTTTATAACTCAAAAACTACGTATTTTACTAAAAATGTTTTTATAAAAAACTAAAGTAAATTCAATATCCTACAAATTATGTCACTTAGATTTTTTTTGCGAAGCGAATAGTTCAGGATCTAGAGCGCGTTGAAGTAAAGCGCATCGAGAGGGGTGGGGTTTTGGAGGTCAAATTAAACCATAGGGCACACGATAAATTGACATGCCAAAAAATTGATATTTTCGTGCAGATCCTAAATATATTGCGGCAGACTGTTTTAACTGCAGTTTTTGTGGTGGCAGACGCCTTTGAAATCCGAGGATCAAATTTTCTTCAACTCGAAATTATCAGCGAGCTACTATACTGAACAAACTGTTTAAATACATTTATCTACCACCTAAGTGTGATTTTGAGACCTTCTTTTGTTTTATTGTACGTTCTTGTGCATCAAGCATTAACCGAGTTCGAAAAGTTGGCTTGTCAGATGATGACAGTTCTGCTTTTGGTATGACCGAAATGCTTTCAGCATCAAGCTTCTCCCGAGGTATCTCCTCAAATATAAATTATCGATCCAAGTAGTCTACGTAATGCTAAATTACAACTAATTATTCCTCACAGTTAAATATACATATTTTCTCAATTTTCACCCTTTTTTAATTACATTTCCTTGTTTCTCGGTCCTTGCATTTTTTTGGTACAAGTTAGCGTATTAAATTGGAATACAAAGTTGTTGTTTTTTTTTACTCGAATAAATTTAAATTTTTTTATTAAATTTATGTTAGGACATGCCTTGGGAACTTAGCAAATGTAATCATTGTCCTTAATTTTTTTCCTAAACCTTCTTTAATCCTTCTCGTTTGATGTTGTTTAAGGTTTTATTTATGTTTTTACTGTTGTTTAAAAATTCACTTAGTGTAATCTTACTCTCGCAAAGATTTTAATCTTTACATTTTGGTTTTAAGCCTTTTTAAAATATTCACCCAACTAAAACGTTTTATTGTTGCCTTTATAGTAGCTATACCCACAAAGAATTTTCTTAATGCAGTTTTTTTTCTTTCATTATCCAAGTATAATCAAAACTGCCGTGTGGCTACTTAAAAATAGATCGCGTAATATAACAATTTCTTCGTTTTTTCCAAACTTCAAAACTACGCGCTGTGGACTTACCTCACTTTGATTTGTCGTTGAATTGCTTCGAAACTGGGTTTATTCGTATTTCTAACTCCTGTCTAGTGTTAAAACTTACTCGCATTTCATAAGCTAATATGAATTATTAACAACAAACTTTTTAATTCTAGAGTGCTTTGTTTAGTATTAGTTGTTAGCTTTTATCAAAATGTGTAGGTCTAAAGTCAGTGAACGTATATCGATTACCTTGACGTGATCAGAAACAGTTTTCTACGGAATTATTTACTTTGCTCGAAACGGCTTGTAAAATACCCTAAATATTTATATTCTATTTTACTACTAGAGGTATTAGGTATATAAGTATGTATATGAAAGGCCATTTACTTAATTTACGGTTTATTTATCTCATTACTAGATCGATTTTACCATAAATACTATTAGTAGGTCAACAATTCAAGTTCATAAACCCTGGTATAATACCTAATATATATCTCAAGCATATCTCCTTTATATTAAGGGTAGATTAGGTTGGATTTGTATCAATAAATCAAACAGGAATACAATGGGTGCAGTAATTGGGTATAAGGTGGTCGATAATTTCTTTATTAATATGAGGTTTTATGGGCGAGCGCCGAAATCAGCTTTGCGGCGAACTAAATAAAGTAAATCCATCATTTGGGCCTTCGGGGAATATCAAATTGATTCGAGAACGAAACTTGCTACTTTTAAAGTTTCATACAAGTTTATAAGCACCATTAACTTTTCGGATATGAGCCAACTATTAACTATCGGATAAGAAATATTAAGAGAAAAAAAATAACTTACGGAAAAAAGTAGAATAGAGGGATGACAAACTATTCAGAATAAAGCCACTACTTTCGTAATTTAGGAACTTTTTGCAGAAAGTTTACTAACGTTTGCGGGGTGAGTTGAGTGGTTCCAACTTGAAGTATCACGAGAGATAAAATACTTGAACTATAAGAATTCGTTGTACTAGCCTAGCCTACTCTTACAATAACATAAAAGAACGTTGGAAATTAAAGAATCGAATAGAAGTCAATTTCTCTTTAGAAGTGCAAAAAATGTTAGGTCGTCCCTTTGATAATCCAAAAATCGAGATAGAGAGAAACGAACATCGATAAAAATTACAAAAAAATTTTTTTTATTTTGTTACATTTTGAAGTTTACGCTTCATATGAATTGTTGTTATACAGCTTTTGGACAAATAACAATAAATTATTGAATCTGCGATCCAAGCTATGTCCATTTCCCTATGCACTTTAGAGATGCCCCTGCATAAACTACAAACGAATGGTGGAGATTTAGAGTCAAACTCAACTCACGTTTGACTTCCGCCCACTTTTACGAATTCTGAACCACTGCACGAATACAGAAGATTGTAGAATACCGAATTTGACATCTCAGCCTTATCGTTGCATTAATTCAATAATTGAGTACTAAAAATAGAGAGAAGGGAGAAAAAAGTATCTAAATGCATTATGAAATGTAATGCAAAATACGTACTTTTTTACCATTAAATATTCAAACTATCCGTCCTAGAAACTGAAAATTTTACGTTCGCTTTACAACTAAACCAAGAAGAGTTATTACAAATTCATGTAGTCAACGAGAAAAGAAAAGCTACAACTGCACTTTTCACGTTAAAAGAAATCAAATAGTAGCACTATACATAGTATAGTCAAAACGTCAAAACTTTTATTTCAAACTAAGTAATAAAAAGATATAAATTTTATTTTTTAAATATTTATTTATGTCTACACCGATTGTGGTAATACAGTGTTTTGAGCAAAAAAGAAAATTTTTTAGTACGTTTTCTTTTTGTCTCTTAAATTTCTGAATTTCTTTTTACCCAACAGAGTGATTGCTTAAGACAATGTTTTATTTTTTCCTATATTGAAAACAAACTCAACCTAGTGTTTATTTTATATACAAATGTTGAAATAGCTCGAGGCATAAAACAATATACGTACGTTCTTGAGTTTTTCAAATACTTTAGAATTGAAGATAAAAAGGGTTTTTATTGTTTCGTTTTTTTTTTCGGGTTTAAATTAACATCGAGACTCGTTATTTTTGTAGGTGCAGTAAACAAATTGATGCAATTAATTAAAATATAATTACGCGATTCAAAATGTAATTTTTCGGGGTAAGTGATACAGAGTGAGTTTAGAACTATTAAAAAAATACGTACCTATCGAGAAGACGGTAGTGCAGTGCACATCAGCCGCATCAAAGTCGTCTAGAAATGATTTCTGTTTTCACTTCGAGATTAAAAGCTGGAACCTTTTTCAAATGATTCCTTACCTTCTGAGATACCAAAATCCGACGGTCGTCAAAACGTCGTCTTGTACGGAGTGGCTCAAAAATCCAGAATGCCTAATTTTTCGGCAAAGGCAGCTCTATACTTTTTTAAAGTAGACTAAATTTTCTACAATTTGAGACTAGAACAGTTTCTGTAGACCTAATGATGTCCGAGATATACGTGTACAAAAGTGTGCAAAACCTAGGACAAAAACTTGGATTTATTATTAGACCTTTATCATAATATACAACGTACCAAAAAATCGTAACTAACCCATTTGACACGAGGTAAATAATCCGGTGTTTGTCAAAAATCCAAAACTAAATCGTGTATTAGTGTGAGTGGTTTCTGGGCTAATGGGCCGTGATCGATAGGTTTTTTGAGAGGACCCTAACATTTCGTTTACTGCTGTGGCAAACATCTTCAGAGGTGTTTTGACCTGTGTGGTAAAGGTCGAAGTGACCGTACCGCAGGTTCAGGAGGAGATATTTGCCACAGCAGCTAATGAAACGTCAGAACGTCTCAACCACGACCCAGTAGTCCAGAAACTACTCACACTAATCGTGAAAGCTCAAATTTTCAAATAAATCGTGTATATTTTTACTGTAACCTTTTCTCCGCGCTATATCTCTAAATGGGTTAAACTTATGGGAAAAATTCATATAACGGATCTTGTAGCTAATAATGTTTTCTACAACTTTTATAATAACCTTCATCAACGTACGATCTATAGGAGGCGAGTTATTTACAAAAAAATAGAAAGAGTTGCCTTTAAACAGCTTCCTCTCTCCCCACTGAAAGTTTTTCCGAAGTTGAATATCTATTTTGACTAAACTACTCTTGTAAGGATTATTTTTATATAAGAATTGTTATCCTTATCCTTATCAAAAAGTACGCGTGTTTATTCTTTTTTTCTGTTCGTTTAAATTCATGGTTTTTTATTCCTGTCTAAATTAATAATTGTGGTACCAAGTAGATAGATTTTCGTATTAAATTTATACTTGTTTGTACATGGCAGTGGCAGCTTTTCAGAGGAGGCTAGGGAGGCTCAGTCTCTTTAACAAAAAACAGATGAAAAAGGAAAGACGGAAAATTTACAGTGAGCAGTGTTGTTTGAAATTAAAAATCAACTTGGCTATTTTCACAAAAACTAAATTAGGCCACGCCCCCCTTTGCCCCTTTTGCTCGGCGGATTAGAATGGGCCGCCACTGGTACATAGTATACCTACACCTACAGTCGATAACATTCATTGCATCACATCTGAGGCAATGCAAGATTTGATCCAGATGCCATCCATTTAGCGGAGCATACACGAGCGGATTATTCATGCAGATCAGATACGTCGAGATTTGATTCGACAGTTTCGGTTCGAACAAACTAAATCTTACGATGCCCACTAACTACAATACCAAGTACGCGCATCAGATGCTCATGGTTGATTCGAGGTATCAAATCTGCCCATTAGTGGAGAAAAATTCGACATTTCAGACGTATTTGATCTGGCTCGTGGTATTTTAGACAAGTTGAGAGATCCGGCTGACAGTTTTGTCCGATCACACATGATGATTAATATTAAAATTAATATTAATATTCGAGCGTACCCACTAACGGTGAGATTTTAACGGCAAGTCAGGACTTGCAGATTGAATTCGTACGAAATTTTTACCGGGCCATATCTGGCTCGTGATTAACCATTAACGCACGGATATCTTTACGAATCTGGTTGGTCACACATCAGATATGACAGATAATCCGCTCGTGTATGCCCCGCTATTAGGTAAGTCAATATATGGTTAATTAATCTGTACAATTTTAGCAGTAAATTTAATTCTTTTATCAGTTGTGATAAAAGTTTAAACGAAATGTTGAGTCTAAAAATTTGTTAATAATTTTTACAAAATATTAGTTAGTAATACATTTTTTTATATAAAAAAATCGTTGTAAAGACGAAGCAGCTGGCCACTGACCATTAGTTTGATCTAAAAGAAACCAAAATAGGGTTAATAATTAATTGTGTTTTCATTTTATAAATCTAAAAATTTATTTTTAAATATTGTAGACTTCTTGCCGAATGTTACCGAACTGCGCAGAAACCCAAATTTAGTACTACGTCGTAACCAATGCGAATTTTCTTTTACCGATTTCTTATTTGGTCTTCTGCGCATTTTGAATGGCTGAGATTTGGTAAGATGTCTACTCGCCACTTTATGACGAACTGCATGGTTAAACGAAACCACCATACATTACAAATGGCTAAAAGTTTTATGTACCGGGTGTTTCATTAGGAAAATGGAAATTGATGTATCTCGCTAATGGCATAAATATTTCAGTGCATCAGGGCAGGGCATAAACTTCTGGAATCCCGGTCAGAAAATCCCTGTCAATACATCCCGAACATGATTATCCCATGCCAAAATATCCCATACAAAAAAATCCCATGGCAAAAATATCAATCTACAATAAAATCCTATTACAATAATTTCCCACAACACTATTATCATAATCGGAAAAGATTTCGTTTCCTCATAACCTAACGCGGGGGCCTCGGAACCGCGTGAATAATCGAATACGCCAGGATCTCAATCAGAACAAAAATCACTTTTTCCGTTGCTCTAAAAAAATTTAATTCCTTCCTCGTAGCCTAACGCGGGGGGCCCCGGAACCGCATAAATAATCGAATACGCCAGGATCTCGATCTGAACAAAAATCACATTTTCCGTTACTCTAAAAAAATCGGTTCCTCGGGGGGCCTCGGAACTGCACAATTTTTCGGCACTGGATATTTGTTATTGGGATATTTTTGTAGCGGGATATCTTTGTTAGGGTATTTTTTATTTTGGGACATTTTAGCTGGGCGAACACTAACTGGGATATTTTCTTGTGGGATCTTCTGACCGGCCACCAAACTTCTGGAAACTTTCAGATGTGAAAATATTTGAAAAAATTGTCGGTTGGTTGACTCCTCTCCTAGTTAGACAAAAGCCTCTAAAAACTAAGGTTTGCTAACTAGGGTCTTAGGGTGGCACTCTACGCATATTTTAGAAACTTAAAATAAAGTTATCGAAAGACTCGGACCGATAATTCAACGTCCGTCCGGAGGACGGCCGGCTGAGAGATGAAAATCATACTTGGCTCTTTGCCCATTTAAACCGGCGGCTGCACCCAAAGCGTCGGTCGCTCAACAAAAAAATTGAAATTAAATTAATTTCTAAAGTAAAGAACTAATTTTAAATTATTATAATAAAAGAAAAGCATACAGAAAAATTAACACAAAAAGCGTATAAAAAAAGCATTGTAAAAAATTCATAACCCTTGCCATTGTTTTTTATACTGTTGTATAGTACTTTTGTTCTTCTTGCAACCTCTAAATTATGCAATTAAAAAAAAATTTCGAAATTTGCCCAAAGAGGCCTCATCTTAACTTTGTGTAATTTTATTTCCTTAATTTCCTTATAAACTTTTGCAAAAAGATGGCCAAGATAAATTTATCTTTCGGAAAACTTTATTTTTTGCGCCATTTTAACCACACATAATAAGTCTTTTAAAAGCTAATATTACCTCAAAGTTATGGGTAAACTTGATAGTTTTAATGTTACAACCAAATTAAAATTCTTTCTTGCAAGTTAAATTTACGATAATTGTGTTTACCTTCGGGGATCATACTCGTGTATTGCTAAACTTAAGCTTTAAGCGTAAAAGTGCAATAAATGGATGTTTAATTATTAAAATTACAATTACCAGCAACGTAACGTACAAATCCCGACACAACAAACAAAAATTGTTTTTATTGTGTAACGTTAATCGCGCAGGCCGTGACCCTCGTAAAGTGGCATTTCAAAACCCAGATTTTCATTCAACTCCCATTTTAAGCTCATCTTGAGACAAGTCTAGTTTGTGTGGTAAATTTAAACAATGAAGAACAAAACCCAAATAATATCAAGTTTGTATACTTGTGTAAATGAAAGTTCGTTATATACGTTACTTTAAACAAGTTGATTTTTTATGCCTTTTTGCCCAATCTTCTGTAGGTTTGCGCTTCACTCGTTCAAAAGCTTACAACCTATCGATTTTCCTTTCTAACAACTTTACACAGTAGATGTGCAATCAAAAACTTTTTATTATTCTAAAAGTACAAAGAAAAGTACGCCATCCTAACAATTCTTGAAAATTTGAACAAATATAAAGAAATTAGGAGTTGATGGGTGTCGTATTTTTAAATTTTTAGTCGCTTTGACGTAACGGTTAAACGCGAAGGTGTTTGAAAGAAAAGAAAAATGATCGAAAACTAATTTTTAATTACATCACGTGTCCTCTCGAAGTTAATTTTGGCACCTCAGTGTTTGCGGAACGCTCAAAAATAAATTCGTCGAAATAGTTCGTATTCCACATTTGATCGAGCGCCGAGTTTCCGCGTCCAAAGGAACGCCAGTGATTGGCGTTATTAACATTTATAACAACAATTATAACAATTATTTCCATAGCTTCGAGTGATAGTCCAGTACATTTACTAATCAACTTAAAAATTTCAGGCATTAGCTAGCCATACACGAGCGTTCTTTCCTGCAGGAAAAGAAAATCGCGATGGAAAGAATGCACGTCAGTGCATAAGGAAAGGATTATATTACTGCATATTTTCTGTTGAGCATTCTCGTCGTTCTAGTACAAAATTTTGCAAATTTTGTGTTAGTGGGCGAGACGCTTTTATCAGCACTTTGTTTATTGTGCCATTCTTTCATCAAAGGATAATCGGGCATGTCATGTAAACTTATGCTAAACGTCGTGCAATTAGTGAGGAAATGACAAACGAAGAAAAAAGTGATATTATAGAAATGTTCCGAAGGGACGTCTGAATTAGCTCCCTGTAGCTGTCTCGGAATCCATTCTCAAGTAATTCTTAAAGTCTTCTGGTGCAATTTCTTGTAACTCCTTTAAAAGTCTTATATCAGTATAAACTCCCGTTGCCGTATATATAACCACTTTTTAGACCACGCTCGCCTTTTCTTTTTAGTTTTTGGAAATAACACTTCACTTACTGCGATACCAACAATAGCAACTTTTTTTTTTCTAATTAACATGCTAGATAACTACAGCAAACACGACTTGAATTACAATCCTTTTGCCAAAAGCAACACGACGAACCGACAGTAAAATGTAGTCAAAAGTGATTCAATTTATCCACTAACCAACGAGCATTCTTGAAGGATGCCCTTACAAGAGGAAAAATTGGAGAACCGGCATTTGACAGTAGTGTGCAATGAAAGACTTATTTTCTGCAATGAAAAAGCGGCACGACTGTACCACAGGAAAAGCGACAGGAAAGATGACAGGAAAGTTTTATCGTTTTAAGTTAGTGACTGATAACAGTTTGACGAGAAAGAACGCTCGTGTATGGCTAGGTATTGTCATTCATTCTTTCATTCGATGGGGGGGGGCGGAGACCTTAACTCTGATTTTGCGTATTCGCGAAATTAACCCTTTCTTGGGTTGTGTCGTTGTGCCATCTTAGAAAATGTGTTGTGACTCATATCTTGCGTTCTATCCGCCTCAACTCGAGGATTTTGGGATCGTTAGACTCGTTAAGGTACGTTTCCATTTTACAAGTCCCGGGGACATGTCGCACCGATTTTGTTTTGGTGTTTCCATTCCCTGCAACATGTCGCAGATGATTTGGAGGCAAGACTCTTCGTTTAAACTCTGCATTGCAGCTGTGAAGCTGTGCAAATTATGGAAAACTTAGCTGCTTCCGCGTTTTTAGTAATGGCCTAAATAGCCTACTATGAACTTAAGAAAAAAAGACGTAATCGACCGAGATGGTGGGTTTGAAGTTTTTTTTAGCAAAACGACATTCAGAATTGGCGTATAATTCTTTAATGAGAGACCTACGTCTTCAAAGCGGACTCGAGAATTTTGTTCGAATGACAGCAGAAGATTTCGAATTTATATTGAATCTTATCGGACCGGAGATCGCCAAAAGCAGATCATGTCGAATGGCTATTTCTCCTCGCGAGATGTTGGCGGCCACTCTACGTTACTTAGCCACGGGGGATAGCTACAGAGTTCTATCATGTCGTACCTACACAGAATCTCCAAGTCTGCTATTTGAAGATTGTTTCATCATTAAAAAACTTCCAATAATACCTCTCATGCTCTCATGTGGCTGTGGCAGGTGAGAATCGCTTGTGATGATAACCGCAGTCACAAATATTTGGGAGTGCTCTACATTTATTGCATAATATGCCTGTCGCTGTCGTAAACTCCACAGCAAATATCTCATTTAGGTGCTTTAAAGCATGTGGTTGTGACAATTGTGGCTCTTGCAATGTTATTTCTTAACCCAAAAAGAAATAGGAATAGACTATAGCTCACACATTTCTTATTCGTGTTGAAATTTTTTTTTAATTTCCTTTTCGGACGGTTTTTTGCGAATAGTTTTCTTTTAGTACATCGGAACTGTTGATGCGTATTTTTATATAAAAATTAATTCAATTGGTTGATTGGTCGCCGACCAATCCATTTTTGCTGTCCATATCGCAACTTTGAATACTTCTAACCGAGCACAGCACTTGTTTTTTTCTCGTCATCAATATTCGTCAATATTTGATGCAATCGAGTATATTTCTTCATATTGTAGTTAATCTGGAAGGTGTTTAAAATCAAGTTATTCGTAATAATTCATGATTTTGGTAAGTCATAAATTATTATGTCATGACTATGATTATCAGAGTGACATAAATCACTGGCATTAATGACAACATGACATGAATAGTTCTTATTTCTACAATTTTTGTCGAATTGTCTCAAACTTTTAGAAACCAAGTTTATCCACGAAATTTTCGGTAAAATAAAAGAATCGTTGAAAATTATTCTTCTTTCATCTTACGACCTCTTTCTATTTATTTTTCGTTCTTCGTATTCCGTCTCGTCGTCTCAGATTCAGCATCCATTGCCGATGATGATGAAAGCAAACACCTGCATCACTTTTGTCATGAGACAACTTGGCGTTTAAAAAGTGAAAAAGTTACAAAATTGTCGGTATAATCCATTCCCATTGGTTCAGAATGACTGAATACTCGCATTTTATTGGTTTAGTCGATTTTTAAAATTTTTGTCTCTCTTACACTAAAATATTAATTTTGGTTTTGTTAATTTTTGAAGTCGATTGTTTCAGACGTTGTTGTCCTTTTTCGGACTTTGAAAAAGTTAACTTTTCTATTTTAAATACAATTGCTTTTGCAACATTTTTTATTTCTACATTTTTCAATACTGAAATTTTGTTGTTAGGGCGCTAAAATTGTAGTTGCAGGTCTCAATACTGAAACATTTAAGAGTACAATGGTCAAAAAATATTTTTTAAATACTTTTTGGTTTTTGAAAATTTGAAAACTTTCGATTTTCTGATATTTAAGGTTCTGTAGTTAGAATTATTGGCCCACAGAAACCGAAATAATTTTACCAATAATTCATCGTCTCAAATCCCAAATTAAAACTTTGAATTATTTTTTGTAATTTTGACGTATTCGAGAATATTATTTGATATTAAATAAAACTTTCCTACATTTAAAATAGTCGTTCTTATCATACGATTCGGTTTATTTCGATATGAAGTTTTGCACGTGCAGTGGCCGAATGCTATACAAAGTACCACCTGATATAGATAATCACCGAACAAGAATCGACACGAATTTTTAATAAATATTAGTGTATCATCAAACTCGGTTTGATTATGTGCTCAGTTACGCTCTCGCGTTTGGAATTATCTTTTGTTTTGCCGTTTGGGGCACATTCTGCAAGAAGTGGCTACTTCGTAAGGTGAGTTTTTGTAATTTGCTATAAATATTTTTTCTTCATTGAACGTCATACTATAATCTCAATAAATAGACGGCTTATGATACTTTATTGTTTTTCAAGTATACAGGGTGTACACAATAATACTAATGTCGTGTATACAATAATACGAATGCCTTTAGTGTACCTTTGATCCCTTGAATATTTTGTTATTTTGTTCCTGTTCCTGTGGCATTTAATAATTTTTTTTCACTTTTACAAGTATGGGCAGTATGCTCATTACTCATCCCCTTTACAGCTCGTGTATCTCTTAAAATACTTCTGGATCTTCTATCTCTATCTATACGATTTATTTTATTTTGGTGTCAGTTCTGGTTATTTTGAGTCCAAAAACATGCCCCCCCCCCTTCTTGTTTTTGTTCATTTGGCTTAGTGGTGTGTGGTAAGCACAATGTATGATGAATTTTGCCTAGAATTTAATCAACTCAAGCAAATAAATCCCATATCCATCACAAATGGCCAATCTGCGTGGTGGGTGGTACGAATGGAATGGTACGATTGCGATTATTTCTCTACGTAATACTATACGTATGGTAGGTACGCTCCGTAAAGTTATCGGTTATCGGTAACAGCAGAGAGGTACAATAATGAATAATCTCTTTCTATTCTATTCTTCTATTGATTGTATTGAACCTCTCTGCTGGTGGCGTAAGTCAAAAAGAACTTTACGGAGCGTACCTACTTTACCTAGTCGTATTATTTTAAAACACAACAAATTATTCCAAATTTTAAAAAGCCTCTTACAAAAAGAAATTAGTATATGCTTTAAAAAGTAATTTTATTCAAAAATAAAACCGAGCTCATTAATGTAGTTTGTGTTTAATAAGAAAATTAGTTAAAGTTGGTTGATAGGTGCACCTTCTATTTTCATACTAAACATCGCGACTTACAACCAAATTATTTTAATATAATTTTAACAAATTTTATGCAAATTGAATGAAAATAAACTTTTTATTCGTTCTACCTACTTTCTCCAACAAAATCGAAAAAAGAAAAGCGGAAAATATATTATATCAATTCAATTATTAAAAAGGCTGATTGATTGTTTTATAATTTGAAGTTTTGATTAATTCTTAAATTATTTGACGATTTTTTTTCTTTTCCAGTCGTGTTACGGAAGACGAAAATATGTAGTTAAATTAAAATTTATTAAAGAAACTCGCAATTTATTGCGCTCGAAATTATTCACATTTTTAAATAAGTTTGTAAGTTCTAAGTCGATTATAAAGTCTCTTTTGGGACGTCTTAACTTACACGAGTTTACTAAATTAAATTATCAAGGCACACTTTAATTTAAACAAAATTATAGTAATAATTTGAATTAATTACTTAAATTTATAAAATTATAAAACAACATTTTAGAGAAACCTTCGTTGTTGTTTAGCAAATTTTATTTTTCTCTTCCACTTACAAAATGGGTTAGGGAAATAAAACTGTCTATAGGTACAAGTAACAGTATACAGGGTGTTCAAGGTTTGTCATGATAAGCTCTCATTTTAGGTATTTTCGTGTATATTATTTAGAAATATAGAAATGTGCAAATCTTTCGAAGAAGCTGTCTAAAACTATTAGATTTATATGTTGGGCAGATTGGGCGCACCTTATCGTAGAAAAAGGAAAATTACGTAGGGGCAAAAAGCAGTTGAAGTAAGACAACTGAGTAGATAATTTTAAATTAGGTACGTACGTAAAAACCTGAGCGCCTTTTTCACGTGACTAGCAAAAGTTACATGGGTAAACGGAAACTCCTTAAAAAGAACTACAATTTTATATAGGTACTTTGTTATTAATAAACAATGTACGTACAAATTTACATTAACTCATTCAAGTCTTGTAAAAAATTAACTAGTTTATCGTTAAACAGTTTGATAAAAACTCTTCTTGTTTGTTTTGCAGTTTGTAAGGAATGTTAGTGGCTCCATTTTAAGTTAATTGTTTATCTCGCATAGTTACTTAATATTGCAAATTTTCTAGTCCTCTTTGATCATAAAATTGTAAAACAAATTCAATTAGCAACTTAAAACTTTTTGTTAGAATAAATAATGTGTAGGTAATTTATAAAGTAATAGGGACTTTTATGTTAAAGCTAAAGAAATAAACCCAATTACGATTTAAATTTAAATTATCCATTACAATTTTTAGGGAAGAGTTACAATGGATCCCGAAAATACCGCAACTATGACTTTTCTAATTAAATTCGTAACATGACGCCGCAATTATTCCAAATATTGACCCTCCACCTTTGATTATTGTTCCTAGATTAGAGATATTATTCTAACCCTATTGTTGTATAATCTCTAAATAGTGTGTTACTAAAATATTTATCGCCGTAATTTATCGACCAATTAAAAAGCTAAAATCGTTAATTTTACCCGCAAAGAGTGAAAATTTGGAAAAAATTTAATATTTAATAAACATAAAAATCTTTTTTAATTTTCAGCTTTTAAATTTCAATTTTAAGGGTCGTAATATTTTAATGATTTTTTTCAATATTTCCTTTTCACGTTTAATTGAATTTCGTTATTGCTTTCGCTTTCTTTACGGGAAGCTAAAAACTGTTGAACAGGAGCACCTACTGAATTTCCTAATCCTTAGAGTAGATTAATGCGCTAAAAAGGGAGAAATGTTTAATTTTCTTGATGCAGGTAGATATTTGGGGAAGTTGTTTGCTACCTATTGAATAAGTTGTTAATTTATTTTTTTTGCATTTAAAACATTTAAGAACGTTTGGTTGAAAACGTGTCAATGTCAACCATGCCGAGTTACTATTTAACAATCTCTGATAGCCTTTTTTTAAATTCGTATATTAATCATTTTCTTTAACTATGTGGTAGATCGGGAGCTATTTGGAAAAATATACCACTTGATTTATTGCACAGGATCATTATTTTTATTTAAAAGTACTTTACGTAGTGGTCAATAAATATAAAATCACTCGTCTGCCGTTGTAATAGGATACGCACTCAAACCACCACAAGAATTTTCTCTTATAGCTTGAAAACGACACACTTTTTGAGAAAAGTGTTTCTATATAAAACTAATCTACATCAAATTTTCTACAAATTATATCTGTTAAGTTTTTTCTTCAGACAAACGGCTTAGGCTCTAGAGGTCGTTCAATTTGGCAGACTCCAAAATCGGCCAAAAAACTGTTTTTTAGTTTATCGCTTAGAACTCGAAAACTACGCACTTTATGAGAAAAGTGTTTTTATACAAAAACAAAGTACATAAAATTTTCTACAAATTATAGGTTTAGGTTTTTTTGTTCAGACGAACAGTTTAGGTTAGGCGCTAGGGCGCGTTAAAGTTTAGGTGTACAGAGCTGCCCGGCATGCGTTCTCTTCAGCTTCAAAGCCGTCTGCCACCAGGAATGCGACACATAAGACTGTCTGTCATAGTGTATTCCAAAGCTACACACAAATGCAATCCTTTGGTATATAAATTTTTCGTGAACTGTATGGGTTAGTTTGATCCTAAAAACTCACTTTTCTCCTCAAACAAGGTCATACTGCGGTTCGAGACTGCAGTTGGGTCACACGTTACTAACGCATTCATACCTTTTTAAAAACGAAGACCCGAAGACTGTCCCGCTGACAGTGTCTCACGTTTTATTGGAATGTCCTAACTTTTTGGCCGCTCGAGTGATGTCTGGGCTTTCCCGGCATCGTTGAGAGGCTTAAACCTCAATTGCGCCTCAACTATTAAGTGTAGGTACCTTGAAGTTCATTTATAATACTAAATTAATCAAAAAATTGTAAAAAACTATAGGTGCTAAGGACCTTTGAAGTCGAAGCACCTTCGAATAAATAAAATTATAAAAAAAAGTCAATCTAAACCAAAGAAAACACGTGCCGGGCTGTTCTCTACATCTAACCTTCAACGCGCACCCTAGCGCCAACCTAAACCGTTCGCCTGACCAAAAAAACCTAATAAACATAATTTGTTGGAAATTGAATGTACTTTAATTTTGAATAGAAACACTTTTGCCATAAAATGCTTAGTTTTCGAGTTACAAGCCATAAACTAAAGAAAATCAGTTTTTCTGACCGATTTTGGAATTTTTGTCAAATTGAACGCGTTGCGCTCTAGAGCCTAAATCGCTTGTCTGAAGAACAAACCTAGCAAGTATAATTTGTAGAAAATTGTATGCACTTTATTTTTGTAGAGGAAAAATTTTCTTATAAAGTGCGTAGTTTTCAAGTTATAAATAAAAATTCTTGGGGTAATTTCAGTGCTTGTCCTACTGTTACGCGGCCAATATTAACTGGCAGACGAGTGATTTTATATTAGCTATACATAGCTTTTAAATAAAAATACTTAATGATCCTCTGGAGTGAATCAAGTGGTATAATGTTTCCTAGCTCCCGGTCTATGACCTTTGTCTATGTAGACACTCTTCGACACTGCCGGTGTATTCCATTATTTATTGCCTTTCGAACAGTAGTGGCTCTCTATAAGTATAAGTATAAGATTATATATTTATTAATTTTTGTCTTACTTAATTCTCAAGTGTAGAGTGAGACAGTTTTTAGAGGTATTTCCAAATCTCATTAACCGTGACCCTGAAAAAGATGTGACAAAAATCAATAATTACACAATTAATTAAAAGGAACTTAATGAGAAGGTAGTAATTTAATGAATCGATTACGTAAATGTTCTGTAATCATTTATTTTCGTTTAAACTTTTTCGCATTTATAAAGTTATTTTTAATACGGTATACGCAGAGCGTTGAAATTAAATTTAGTAAATCATCAAATTTGAATTTCTACAATTAATTAAGACTATTAGCGATTTGGGGGGTTTAAGCTGAACAAATTATCAGTCTTCGCGTCTAGAACAAAACAACATTACGAGACAGTGCAGAAAAGTTTGATTTCAAACAAAAGTTTAGTTTACAACATTTTTTCAAAATTTGCGTTGTTAAAAAGTAGCAATTCCTTTAACAATAAGAAGAGAAATTTATCATATCCCAAGGAAAACGATAATAACGTCATCACAAAAAACATAAGAAAAACAGCAATTTTTCACGAGAAGCTAGAAGTTGTAGTAAATGTAATCCTAAAGAATATTTTAATATTTAATCGCGCTTTTTTTGGTAACTTTTCTTTAAAATAAAACCGCACATAAAAGTCACTTTTAGAAACTTTTTCATATTTTTTTTTAAACCAACAAACTTCAAGTACATATCTGATGATTATAGTAGATGAATTTGTAATGGTGGTCTTTAGATTCAGATACTTCTTATCTATTTAATTAATCTTTTCTTTCAAACATGTTGATGATATAGGCGGAACTTGTAATTTGTCAGATACAATCTACTCGGAAAAGTGCAATGGTTTAAAAAGCAATTACAAAATCGCGATAATATTAACAAAGCGATGTGCAAAAAAAATCATTTTACGTCCCTTATTCAAATCGTCTCCTCAAAGGATGTTTTTTAGACTCGAAAAAGTTAATTAGAAATTAAAATATAGATTGCGCTAGTAGATTTTTATAATTTGCTCTTTTATACAGGGAGGGTTTAGCGAACGTTTCTCGACGGCTCTTTCATAAAGTCACCCCTTTATGGATTTTAATTGCTTTATGGAGAATTATGAATGGGCAAGGCAAAAAGGACGATACCATTGTATTTAATCAGAAAAAACCGCTCATTTTTTAAGTTTCATATTTTTGCGATAAGGGCAGTTAATTAAAAATTAAAAATAAAAGTTTTTTGATTATTACCGTTCAGTAACTAATTAAGTCGGCACCGGTCGCCAAGTACTGCGAAAATCGAACATTGTGGCGCGTATGTTTGGACGACCCTTGCGTCTAAAACATAAATTTTAGAATAGGGTCGTTTGGAACTTTTTTGTAGAAAATTTTCCGCCGCTTAAAAAAGGTTCTATACAATTTACCCTTATCTGCCGTACTTTTTCGTGCGAATGCGGTTTGTAAGTTCGGTAAGTTCGAAAAACGCGAAAGAAAATTTGTTAACAATTTGTTGTAAATTTCCTTTCTTGGGAATGTTCAATTAGGTTTGCTGAATCCATTTTGGCCATTGGCAAATATTTCTTCACTTATGTAATTGTTAGAGAGGTTAGAGAAGTCAATTGAGTAGCTGGGGCATTTTTACATAGAGATAGAGATAGACCCACACAACAAGCAACTTCATTATTTACCTTGGCAAAGTTAGCCCCCGGTACAATATCAGTACCGATGCGAAAAATAATTGAATGCATTTCACTCGTAGACTCGTATATTAAACTTCAACTATAATAATACGACAAAGACTGTTATTTGCAGAATCGTGCATTAAAGGAGTGGAAATTTACTATAATCCCGAAGCAAAATCCTTCAACCGATCTATTTTGCATGTCACATTCATTGTACCTAAAGTTCAATCTACTCAAGTTGTTAAAAAAAATTTAATAACATAAAACTAGGTAGTAGATATTATTTGATTTTTAGCAATGTTAACTTTTGAATATTCAGTTTCAAGAAAGATGGATTTAACAAAGTGGAAGCTCAGACACGAAAATCTTTGTTTCCACTTTACTGATTACTTACCATGTTTTACGCTATTCAAACGTTTTCTCCTTTATTTTACACGCACTTTCCGTTTGTGTTACTTAAACTTACTTTAAGAAAATTAGAGATAAGCTTTCGACGTAATACAACACTATTTAACTATTAATTATTGCTAAATGAAAAATCAACAAAACTTGAAGTGCGGTTTAGAGCTTAACGTTTAAATTGGATATTCATTTTAATTACCTACTCAGACAAATTATACCCTACATGTGGTTTTCACTGTATATACTATATATTTGTACGTTTTTCATCCGCACACACAAAACATACACTTTTAGCTTGTAGCGATTTCACGCTGTTCGTTTTATTGGACGTACCTAGTATTTTAATTACCGCCGAACTCATACACTTTTTATATCGGTTTTTAAATCTAAAATTCAATTTCAAAACACATAAATAATTTACTTATCATTTATTTTTCATCTTGATTTATACTGTTCAAATGTTCAAATTTCTACTTGTTAAAGTTTTCACGAGACCCGCAAAGCGGGCAAGAATTTAAATACTTGTTAAAGCTAGCCAATAACATCTTACATAGCCAAGGGCACATTTTTAGAGTGCTGTGCGCGAAAGACAAAATGGGTGAGATCGGAAACACTTTTCCCGATTTATCTAAGTAACCATTGAAATTACAAAAAAAGAGTTTTGTACAAAAATATTGCTACATCAATTTTACACAAAAAAGGTAACTATACATTTTTATATAGGGCTAACCGTTTTTTCAAGAAGTTTACTTTTATAGTTACCAATGATAAAAATGAATGTCTTGAGGGTTTTTCCAGTTAGTCCATACAATGGGTAGGTTCTAACTTACAAAATGCCAAAGAAAGTTGTAATTTGATAGACTTGTACAGTTTGGTATTCTAATTATTAATATTTGAGTTTGTGATCTTGTGCGACCGCCGCTCGCGCCGCTATATTGGAAAAATGATACCAAAATCAGTTTTTCCGAGAATTGCGTCTTTTCAACGTTACCTACGTCAAAAATAGTTATTACAAAAATTATAGAGCAAGAAATTTCCTGTCGCTTTAGTAAAAAACATTTTTCAATCAGATGAATAGTGCACGAGTTACAGAGGAGCCGAGCTCGGTAAATTTCTCGGGCGTTGGTAAATTGCGCACAGTGGTCAAGAAAATTATCAAATTTAGAAAGGGTTAGTCAGGTAGCTGTAGCCAGGGGATTAACCAAAGAATATCCAGTTTTTATGTTTTTTAGATTAAATTGTATAGGTAAATTGCGCACAAATGATAATTTATGGGCTTTAAGGACAGCTCCATCAGGTATATTACTGATATACGACGGGAAAAACTACTTTTAGCGTTAATTTATAAAAATTGATTCCTTCCTGTAACCTCGCGTGGGCCTCGGAAGCGCATCCCCTTCGAAAACTCGTAGATAGAAGACGTCAGCGTCTCAAAATGAACGGAAAAACTACTTTTAGCTTTAATTTTTAAAAAATCGATTCCTTCCTGTAACCTCGAGTGGGCCTCGGATGCACTTGCACATATGCACATTCCCCTCGGACACGCGTGAATATTACAAGACGCTAGGTATAATAATATAAGTGAGCTAGTGAGTAAGTAAAAATTTATCAATTTACGAAAAGGCATATTTAAATAAAAATTTATTTGCCTTTTCAAACTAATCTTTTTCTATCAGAGCAATGAGTCTATATCTTTTTGAATTAGTTAACAGCCAGGGCAACGTGGATATACCGTGTATAATTTGGCGTTACAATTTTTATTTGTGCAACGCCAATGAGTCTTGCCAAAAGCATGGGTTCTGCCCTTGCGGAATTTAGCTTCTTCGAAGACGATTAACGTTTTACTTTTTTCACTTAACATTTTACCAAGACACCCGTAGAACCACTTGTGTGCAACGTGCAACTTACCTATGAAAAAGGAACATTTGGGGTATACCTGACTCTAAACTGACCGCTGTGTACAATTTACCAACCTTGAATTTCTTCAATAATTCACAAAATGCTCACTTTTTCTCGAATAGTCCAATCGCCCTTGTACTTAAAATTGGGGCTACCTGTAAAAAGGTTTGAAGTTAATGATCTTTGAATACGTTGTATGTGGGTGTTCTGTGGTGTAGAATTCAAGTTTTCCAATTCGAAAACCCTGTGCTACCTTCAGGGCAGTATCTTAGTCAAAAGCCGCATCGTTCAAAATGTCAAAATTTGCAACATTTTTTCCTCGTGAACTATTCATCTGATTGGAAAATGTTTTTTAGAAAAGTTACAGGAAATTTCATGCTCTACAGTTTTTATAATATCTCTTTTTGACCTAGGTGGTGCTGGAAATAAGATATTCTCGAAAAACTGGTTCTCGGTACCATTTTTCCAATATGTTGGCGCGAGTGGCGGTCGCTCAAGATTGTAAACTGGGAATATTAATTAGACTAATTAGGACATCAAACTGTAGAATTCTACCAAATTAGACCTTTCCTTGGCCTTTTGTAGCGAAAGCCCACTTTTTATGGTGTTCAGACTAAGCGCATATTTACATGTTTGACAATATTTCTAGAGCCACTGGCCACTGATGGATAACATCAAAGTAATACAAACACCAATAAATAAATTAACAGATGCCCTTATTAGTTCAGTTAATTCAAACATCCTACCTTGTATCAAATGAGGCAGTTCTGATTTTTTAATATGTTGTCTATGACGGTGGTTTATTGATAAGTCAGAGTTTTCAACCTCGGCAGACCTCAAAAAAATCCAAGAAACCGCGAAGTTTCACTTTTTTCAGTTTCGTTAATTTTGACCTCAAAGAATTAATTTTTTAGCGAAGTCAGTTTAATACTTTTTGAAAGTAAACTAATTTTTCTACAATTTGGGACCATAATGGTCCTTGTAGACCCAATAGTGTCCGAGATTTTATTGTAATACAAAATTTTGCAAATTGTAATAAAAAATGTTTGAAAAAATCTGTCTGGATGAACCTGTAAGTTCATTCGGTTTAGTTTACAAGTGAAGTAGGTCAAAATTGGGTAAAAATGAAACATTGACTGCAAAAGTTATTATTTAAGGCACATTCTATAACATAAAAGGAATTTGCAATATACAGGGTGTTCTGTTAAAGAACTACTTAACCTACCATTGTTATATTGCACTGCAATTTTTGAATCCTGTAAAAGGTAAATTCTAGGTCAGGTGCGTGCTCATTATATCGTAATTACCCATCAGCTACGAAAACTTCAATCGTGCGTGTCAGTGTGTCACAGTAGGCTAAAGGGACCAGCAAAAATGTGTTTAAATTATATCTAATACTGGAATACCTTTAAACTGTGCCAAATATTTTTTTCTAATCTAAAATTTTTAAAAAAAGTAAATGACGTATTTTTCCAAAAGAAAAGCACATTTAGTTCCAGTATGGACAAGGACAGTTCGGATCAAGTATTTTTATTTGTAGAGACGAAAATTTTAGCGTGTGAAAGAAAAATCACGCAAATGTGATAAACGAAGATCTAAATTTCCCAATTGAATTGATATGCACGAAATAGCATTGAAATAAAAAATTTTTTGAGCTGGCAATTTATTCAAATGTAAAGATAAAGAAAACAGGGTAAAACATAATGTTGTTATAAAATACAAGAACGGTATAAAAGATGTAATATCAACAAAAGAAGTTCTGAGTTTAATATTGAAATTTTTGTATAACTGAACCTTTTATTAAATTGAAATTTTAATCGTTAATAAAAATTAATTTACTGTTTTGGAAGAGAATATAAATTGAAAGATATTCAAAATTTCTTTTATAATTTGTTAAAAGGTTTTTTGTACTACCTACAAAATTTATACGCTTTTAATACCAAAACTCATTAGTTTGCAAGAAAGATCAAAGAGCCCTTACAAGCGTTCATTTCGCCATTTCGCGGCAGATACAGGGACATTGGTTCCTTTCCGCCACAAATTGAAAACCATAATTTTTATATGCGTAGGTGACGGACGTCACTAACTTTTTGCGTAGGGGGTAGGGCTCAGAGGTTAACAAAGTTATTAGGAATTGCGATGTTGTTCTCATTAACGACGCGATGTTGTTCTCATTAACGACGCTTAAATACAGGACGTCATTAGTCCGGGAAGTGACCTATTAAAGCATGATGTTTACGGACGAAGCGAAGCTGATACATTAATATAGGTGTTCGGGTGGGTAGGGGTTAGCAGCCTTGCATTTCACCCAGAGGTTCTTGGGTTCAAATCCCACTGCTAGCAAGCTTTTTTCAAGGAAAAATGAAAAAAGAAAATCCTTTAAGAAAATTTCGCCAAACACAAAAAGTGTTACTTAGTAACACTTCCCGGCCTAGTGATGTAATGTGCCATTTCCCGGACTCAAATTAATAGCAATACCCGTACAGTATGAAATTAATGAACATTATGGACAGTACTTACTATTTCTTTTGCGTTCATTTCATTTTTCTCCTTTTTTAAAATAAGCTATTCCATTGTTTCGTAATGAAATATGTTGAAAACGATTTAAACTACATGTTACAACGTTACTACTCAAAGTAAAAATTTAGAAACATCACATAGAACCTTTTGCGGTCTTTTAGAACTCAAAGCTCCAAACTAGAAATTATTTAACGTTTTATTACAATTTTATTTTATAAAACGTCATTTAAATAGATTTTTTATGCTCGTGATTTTGTGTGAGTTTATCTCTTTTAGATCAAATAAATATCCGCACTACGTATAAATATTTTTATCCATAAACGACATCGAAATAACTAGCATCGATCCCATCATCAAGTTTAGTACCTATTACATGTGTATTAAATTGCGGTTATTCCAGCTTAATTCCTTTAACTGTAAATTATAAAAATCCCGTTTCGTTGCTTTTATTTTAAATTTTATTTAGTGCCCAAAAAGTATTTAATTGGACTGGACGTAATGCAGAAATTTTCTTCTTCTATTTTATTGAAACTTAATTTTCCGAAGTCGTCGGTTGTATTATTGTGGTTTGTTAATTCTTGCAAAATTTCTACTAGTTAGTTTGTTCAGGATCCAAAATACATAATAAGGAAATTAGTATGATGTAATAGCGCTGTAAATGCTCACCCTGTCTGTGGTTAAACTTATTTTTCGTCTTTGACAACCCTTGGACCTTTACTGTTGTAGGTAGGTCAAATTTGCCCGAGCCCGAGGTGAAAGTTCTCTAAATGCTATCCCCGGATTTGGGCTTTTCATTTTTATTCATTCCATCCCGAAACTAAACTTTAATTTATTTACAGTAGTTCCACATTTTCAATTAGTAGTGGACTCTTGAACAACTTCAAATTCCTAAAATTTATAGAATTGTTCTAATGTTTTCAGCAGCAGTTCGTCTTGTAAAATACATTAGTAATTGGTACTTGGAAAAGTTTACTATAAATATTATGTGGATTCTTATAAAATGACAATTGTAGTTTATTTAATCTTTGCTTTCTGTATTAGGATCAATATCGCAATATCGTAAGGACGATTCAATAGTATGGAACGACCACTTCTGCATCGTCTTCCACCTGAAACTGATAGTAATGGGTAAGTTTATGATTATAATATTACATTTAGTTTTTAAAACTTGTAAAAAGGTCGAAAGCTTTAGTCGCAAAATTTTTAAGGGTGGAGGCTACTCCCTTAAATTACTATTTATTAACTTACTATAAAGTGTAGTCAAATTAGTTTTAATTCCTCTTTTTTACTTGACTCGAGACCCATTCATCCACTCGATGAGTCGCTTATCGAAACAATATGACGTACACGGACTATATCGCTAGATCGGCAAACCAACTACAACACAAATTTGAAATTGGGCAACCACGTTCCGGATCAGATTAGAGCATTAAATAGATTAAATAATTATATACTAGTTTGCTGTTTATACAACGAACCATAATTATAACTTTCGGTGCCTGTGGCGAATGAAAACGTTTACACGCCACAGATGCAGAAAATTACGTGTGCCAGGCGGTAATAGAATAATATCAGTATTTTTGTTCAGGTTAGACTTTTAATTGATGGCCGCGTACTTTAAGTGCTAAGTACTGTCTTTGCTCGGTTAATAAATTTTTAATACGATACTCTATAATCTTGATGGATATCACGAAGTAAGAAGTACGGTCTGGCTCTGTCCATCTCTCCGTCCGCACAGAGCTGAAACTACAAGAGCTAGACGATGATTGTATAGCTCGGATTAGTGCGATAGTAGTTCATAAGGGTCACGTAAGAATTTGGTCCCGAAGCTTGAATATTATTTGAATATCAATTCCCTTCTTTGCCCTTTGTAGCTCATTTCAATAATTGGAGAAAAGTCGTTCGTGGATATAGTGGTGGCCAAAACGATAGGGCATGATCCTAGTACAAAATAGAGAGAAATGATCCCCATATACCCATGTAGAAAATTGTTCGTTTTCGAGATAGGGGCTATTGAATTTTTCAATTTTTCGATCCAATAGATTTTGTTGTGAGCGACTTTTTAGGAACCGCAGAAATTCACGATTTTGCTAGTACTTCGATCGTCCAAATGGATAGCAAATAACTTTCAACTGGTTCATGTCAAATTTTTTAAATTTTAGAACTGTAAACAGTCTGTTTCAGTGTGCCTTTGGTCTCACACGTTTTCAAACTTTTGGGGTTTCTAGATGTTGTTTTAAGCGCCGTTTTAAGAACCGCAAATTTCGCGACTTTACTAGTAATTCTATCGTCGAGTTCGACGGCGAATAGCTTTCTACTGAACAGTCGAAAAATTTTCAAATTTTGGAGCAAGAATTAGCAGTCCTTTAGCTTTAATCTTGTGCGTTTTAAAATTTTTCGGTTCATTAGATTTTGTTTTATACAACATTTTAAGAACCGCAGAAATTTGCGATTTTTTCTAGTAATTAGATTGTCGAGTTTGACGGCGAATAAATTTCTACTGGTCTGCACAAAATAGCCCAAATTTAAGTACAATAAGAAGTAGGCCTTTAGTTTTGATTTCCAATTTTTAGTTTCCAATTTTTAGATCAAATATATTTTGTTTTGTGCGTCATTTTAGGATCCGAAAATATTAGCAATTTTTTCTAATAATTCGATGATCTAGTTTGATGGCGAATAACTTTCTACTGGGCTATACAAAATTTTTCAAATTTTTTGAGAACAAGTGGCAACTATTTCGCTTTAATCTCGTGCGTTTTTAAAATTTTCGGTTCATTAGATTTTGTTTTATGCAACATTTTAAGAACTGCAGAAATTTGCGATTTTTGCTAGTAATTAGATTCTCGAGTTTGACGGCGAATAAATTTCTACTGATCTGCACAAAATAGCTCAAATTTAAGTACGAGAAGAAGTAGGCCTTTAGTTTTAATTTCTAATTTTCAGTTTCCAGTTTTTAGATCAAATAGATTTTGTTTTGTGCGTTATTTTAGGATCCGCAAATATTAGCGATTTTTTCTAATAATTCGATGATCTAGTTTGATGGCGAATAACTTTCTACTGGGCTATACAAAATTTTTCAAATTTTTTTAGAACAAGTGGCAACTATTTCGCTTTAATCTCGTGCGTTTTTAAAATTTTCGGTTCATTAGATTTTGTTTTATGGGACATTTTAAGAACCGCAGAAATTCGCGATCTTACTAGTAATTCGACCGTCTAGTTTCACGGCGAATTTCGGTATTTTCTCTTTTTTTCGTGTCAGGATCATGCCCTATCATTTGGCAACAATTTTCAGAGACGTATAGGGTACTACGAACTTCGTTAGTCTAATAAAACCAAGCTACATACTTTTTAGCCTCTTCCCCTCTGTTCTTTGTGACGCTTTCAAAGACAAAATCTGAAATTGTTCAGAGCTTGGAAAAGTCACTAGTTAACATTCTGGTTGCAACAAGTGATGTATTTTCAATGAGGACGGGAGTAGGGTCGAACTGGAGAGGGAATAAAAATATGAGTTTGTTTTTCTTTTTAAATTTTTGCTTTTGGCAACTCCACATACCTACGGCGACCAATTAGGAAAAATTAACCTGCTCCATCTACTATAGCATTATAAAACAGCATTATAGGAAATACATTTTAAACAAACATTAATTGAAATATAATATCTAATGAAAACAACGCGGATTTTATTCATTAGCGACGTAAACAAAAAATAAAAATATTAACCACAAGTGAAATTTAAAAACATTCAAAATGTATTCTATTATATTCTAAATACTTTTCTAGAATCTCAAGTTCTAAAATTTCATTACTATGGCAACAAATTTAGCACTAGATAGTTATTTAATATTGAGGATTTATGTTAGTTTTTTACACTAATATTTTTTTTAAAGAAAATTCATTGGAAAGGTGCATCAACTGCTAGGTTTTTAGCAGCTACTGTTCCGTTGTAACTCGGGGGTGCAAAGTTCCCACTTTCAGGGGTCAGGGGAGTTTAAAATTTACCTAATAAGTAGTATTTATAGAAAATTTGAATAATAAAAATATATTAATAGTAACCGTTATTTGTCATATTTATTATAGCGAAAGAAATTCTAAATTTTAGTGACTTTCCAAAACAAACATTTGAGTTAATCAGGGTGGTGTATTATTTGGAGCGTACATTTAAAGTTGAGCTAATAAATTTTAAAAATTAATTTAAGTTGCGCTCTTGTTAATAAAAGCTAATTAAAATAGGTAGAACAAATTTAGAAAGATAATGGTACACAAATTATTACTCTCACTCGCCGGTTAAAAAAATTAATAGCGGATTAAATTTGGTGTTTTAAAAAGAAGAAAATTGTATTATTTACGTTGTTAACTGAGTAATAGTTCTTGATTAAAATTAATTTATTACAATAGGTAGGCACTATATGAATTTGCATGTATAATTTTGTACAGCAACCTGTTTCACAATATGCTCCAAGATATTTTCTTAATGAGGGTTGTTATATACCGTACAGGCGTACAGTTTTACAAACTACTATTTTCGCATGTAATAATTCTTGTTGTTTACACTCATTAAATATAAACATTTGGCTGTTTATGTAAAAACACAACTTCAGAGACGGTAACCTTAGTTAAATTGCATTCAAACATCTGCTTTTTGTGGCAAATAAAGGGCGTGGGCTTACAGTTTTGTATAGTATGTTTTCGAAACAAGTTATCGGAACAAATTTTTCGCTACAGTCCTCAGTTCTGTATAGTTCAACGCTGAGCCGCTAGATGGGCACTAGGTAACTACTAAACCTACACCGATATCTGCATCTCAAAATGTTGCTTAATTATAAATTTAATTTAAGCTGAAGATTCATTTTACCTCTTATTTTTATTGTAATAATTATTCGAGCAATTTATAATAGTTTTGTACGCCCGACGTAACTGCTTGCTAATGTTATACAATTTAAACCTCACTCTATTTCAGATTTTATTTTTTTGTGTATAATAATTAATTTACTCTTTAGAAAACTTTTTTTTTTATTATTATATTTCACAATATAAGTCTGATGCTAAAAAATAAAAAGCACTCGGATCATAAATCACTATCAAAAGTAATGTATAAAATTGCATGTAATATTAATATCAATCACTATTCTCACACACCGGCGCATGAAGCTTTAAATAATGTTAAAGAAAATTTATGTTTATAAGCAAATTATAATAGAGAAAATTTTTGAAGAAAACAAAGTAGTAGTGTCTCGAATAAATTTAATTCCGCCGACAATTTTATTTATTGATAAAAAAATAAATTTTCTCCAAACCATTTAAAGTTTTTCGTTAATAAATTTGAGTGAATTTGTGCGAGTCGTTTCGAGTAATGAAAATGTTTATTCATAAACGTGCAATTTTCTTCTTGAGGCGAAATATAAAAGGCCTTTAGAAAACTTTTGTGTATAAATTCATTAAGTTGACACTGAATTTAATGAAATCGGTGATAAGTTAAAGAAATTATCAATTTTTTGTTTTTTAAATATTTTTTTCTTGCAGCTTTATATTCTAGAAAAACACGATTAAATTTTGTATTTTCCAATCGATGGAAAAATCGAAAAGTGATATCTTTGCCGCATATTGTTTGTTCGTAAATCGTATGGCTTTTACTTTTTCGTAGACATACTTTGAAAAAGTATTATGGTCGAAGAAAAAGTTTTTTAAATTTAATATCTCGACGATTAGGGTTCCCTTGAATCCAAAACGTTGAACTAATAAAACTCTTAGAATATGTCTGTCTGGGTGTGCATTGTCTTAATGCAAAATCGAGCAATTCGTCGATGCGCGTGAAAAAGGTTATAAGTCAAAATTTTAAGAAAATGCGGTTAAGTTTTTTCCAGAACCTACATGCTATAACCTACCTACCTACATACTTGAATATGTGTAGACGAAAATAAGTTGAGATCGTTAAAGGTTTTGTGGAAAAAGAGTCGGATCAACATGTCTCTTTATGCACAAAAGAAAATTTTCTGTTTTTAATGCGGTATGGACACAACTCACCTTAACTCTCTTTACACGGATTTGTTGACTTAACTCCTTTTACACGGATTTGTTGACTTAACTCCTTTACACGGATTTGTTGACTAAACTCCTTTTACACGGCTTTTGTTGACTTAACTCCTTTTACACGGCTTTTGTTGACTTAACTTCTTTTACACGGATTTGTTGACACCTTTTACACGGATTTGTTGACACCTTTTACACGGATTTGTTGACACCTTTTACACGGATATGTTGACTTAACTCCTTTTACACGGATTTGTTGACTTAACTCCTTTTACACGGATTTGTTGACTTAACTCTTTTTACACGGCTTTTGTTGACTTAACTCCTTTTACACGGATTTGTTGACTTCTTTTACACGGATTTGTTGACATAACTCCTTTTACACGGCTTTTGTTGACTTAACTCCTTATACACGGATTTGGTGACTTAACTCCTTTTACACGGATTTGTTGACTTAACTCTTTTTACACGGCTTTTGTTGACTTAACTCCTTTTACACGGATTTGTAGATTTAACTCTTTTACACGGAGTTTGTGTTTGTCACTATAGTTCGACTTATCTCCTTATACCATTTTAAATGCTTATTAATTATTATTATTCAATTTGTTTGGGAATTCTTAACTCGGTTTTATTATCAGGTTTATACAGTGCGAGCCTTGACAAATTACTTATTAGGTCGCTTTTAGTTGGGCAAAAATAACTTTAACTATCGTATGCGAAAGGCGATACCATTTTCTAGTATAGTTTAGTATAGAAATCAAATATTTAAATTTGAATTCAATTTAAATTTTATTAAGAGGGGACATTCAAATTATCAAAGTCAATAGATGGCAGCACGTGCTATTTCAGCTTATTTTTATTTACCACACCATTATTATTCCGTCGAGCGAATCGATTAATAATACACACCTACTAAATAAGAACTTGGTGCTCTATAGCCTAACGCAATTTTGAGAGGCGTAAATGGTAAAATACGGACGCAACTCACTTATTAAAATTCACGTAATTCAAAAAAAATACAAATATAATTAAACTTTGAGATGGCTAACCTGTACTTTGGATGTTATTTTAGAATACGTAGAGGTGCAAAACTGAAAATTACCAACCCTAAGTGCACAGTGTGACTTAAACACAAGACATTGACAGACAATAGGTTAGATGTTGACTTTCTGCCACAACATAAAAAGTGCAGTGGCGTACCAGCAAACGTTAACAATGGATAACATTCAAACTTTAGACGAGTGCGTCACTGCACTTTTTATGTTGTGGCGGACAGTCAACATCTAACCTATTGTCTGTCAATGTCTTGTGTTTAAGTCACACTGTGCACTTAGGGTTGGTAATTTTCAGTTTTGCACCTCTACGTATTCTAAAATAACATCCAAAGTACAGGTTAGCCATCTCAAAGTTTAATTATATTTGTATTTTTTTTTTGAATTACGTGAATTTTAATAAGTGAGTTGCGTCCGTATTTTACCATTTACGCCTCTCAAAATTGCGTTAAGCTATAGAGCACCAAGTTCTTATTTAGTAGGTGTGTATTATTAATCGATTCGCTCGACGGAATAATAATGGTGTGGTAAATAAAAATAAGCTGAAATAGCACGTGCTGCTATCTATTGACTTTGATAATTTGAATGGCCCCTCTTAAAGCTCGAGCAAACTCGAAACTCCGATTTAAGAAGATTACTCTATTGCAGATAATTGAAAAAGACGAATGTTCTACAGAAAACTGTGGCTCAATAAGGCATTAGATAATGATCATGGTGATTGATGGTAAATGTGGAGACGTCCTAAGTTCAAGTTAAGTATTAATTAATCCTAATATCAATTGAGAATTTTTTTTACTTGACTTGTATCTCGAATCACATATTTATAGTCTAGTCAAAATAGACATTCAACTTCGGATAAACTCGCATAGAGCTGAAAATTGGTACAGACCTTAAATACACTATTACTAATGAAATGTCAAAAGTCCCCATCGATCCCACTTGTGCTAAAAATTTTATTCAAAGACAAAGGGCGAAAAATCGGTTTTTCACAAATATCTCTCAATATTAGCCCAATCAAATTAGATAAATGGATGTCATCATGTCATTTGAGGAAAAACCATCCAGGAGTTTTGAAAATTGGTATGGTTATTCGTTATAACCTGCAGTACAACATACTAAAAGTCCCGCAAGAGGGGGGAGGGGGAGCTGTTTAAAATCAACTCTTTCTATTTCGTGCAAATAACTCGCCTTCTACTGATCCTACGTTAACTACTCCTGGATAATCCGGTACTAGATGAGGTAGCAAAAAGATGTAATTAAAGACGTCAGAAAACAAAAGTAGTATTGGATTTCGTCTTCACCTATTGTAAAGAAATTAAAATTTTCTTTTTCGAAATTGTAACACTATTGAACTTCCAAAGCTTTTTATACACTAGCTTGAATAAGTGTAGTAGCGTATTTAAGGTTTGTACCAATTTTCAGCTCTATGCAAATTTTTCCGAACTTTCCACGATTTTTGTCTAATTTGACTGGACTAATATCACGATCATAGCATATTACCTGGTTGCGTTTGCTTGCGGCAAATGTAGAGGGGAATCGCATTTACACATTGTTGTAAAATGATTTTTTGAGTAAGTGCATCAAATTTTTTTTCATTTACAATTTTTTAAAGTGTTATTTTGTACTTTTGGTACAAAATTACCATTGCCAGGGGAATGGATATACCTACTGCTGATTAAAAGCTTAGGTTGTGCAACCCAATGAACTTAAAAATAATATTTGATTAACCCGTTTAAAAACGAAAATGGTTAAGAACAAATAAATACAGCTAGCCACTTAATTTTTTGATGAGGTTAGAGCTAAGTAAGTGTCGAACTCGAGAACCGAACAACTATAGGTATGAAATTTAGAGCAATTTTCAAATTGAGACCATTCGTTTTACGGTTCATTTTATTAAACATAAACACTTTACGACGAAAAAAATTAATTTGAAAACTAATTTGATAACATTTAGTATGGAACATTCGGCTTTTCTTTCACCGTCGCTTTTAAATTTAAAGAGTGTAGCAATGAAATTTTGTCTTTATTGAAATATTTTGAACCTTACGCTTTAATCCGTCTTTTTTTCATAAATATCGTTTATTAGAGGAAGAGCGAAATATAACCATTTAAAGTTTAAAGGAATGTGAATCAATTTGCAACTACATTTAAAATTTCAATTTTACTCTTCGCGTGGCTTTCGCTTGCAGCTGAAATGACTGCCTTCGAATTTCAAATAGTCTACGTTTGGTAATACAGTCGCAAAAATTCACTTTACATCTGATCTATTTTTAAACCAACATCCTACTCTTTTTTAGTTAATTTTAATAAAGCTTTGATTTAAACAAGACTTTTGAAGATTAATTTTGCGGTTTAATTAATTTTTTTAGTAGAATCAAAGGATGTAAAACCCTTGTGCAGCGCGAGTTTGAGTTTAATTTTAGGAACGAAGGTGGACTTCAATTTTCTGCTTCCGTTAAACTAAATACTTTTATTTCGTAAAAAATAATCTTTATAAAATTTGATAAATCTATTTTTTTCCTTAACGGTCGAATGACGTAAATTATAAATTTCTTCAATAGAAAGCAGTTTATATAAATTTGTTTGGTGTTATTTAGGGGTGTTATTTGAAGTTATTTTTGTATTAATCTTTTTCTCGAAATCTTTGTAGAATTTTCAAATAAATGAACATCAATCAGCTACTTTTCGTTTTGCTTACATTATTATTTGTATGCTAGGTGAATTTTAAAAATCTTTTCGTACGAAAGCCGAATGAGTTACGATAGAAGAACGTATTTATTTTTATTTTCGTGTAGTTTCTAGATTGTTATAATGGCCTAATATTTCTACAAAGTTGTAATTTGTAGAGAAAATGTTAGCTCCACTACTTCGTATATAACAAACTAACGCTTCTCCGTTTTCTGTAAGTCGTTCTGCCCGCCTCGAATGAGTCTGTTGCATACGATAGACCTATTATGGGTTGTTGATTATATCAACTTATACCCCCTAAAGTGCGCCAATGACTATATTCTTCAAATAGCAAATAAACGTTTTTAGACAACTTTAAGAGGTATAGGATATACTCGTACATAACTTTATACGATTTATATGAATAGCTATTCCTTTTACAGAGAACCTTTTTTTTTTCTTGATAAATATCTGTCAGGCTCCCATTTCCTTTTCATTTTCAACTACAAAATAAGGCAAAATAGAAAAATTTGTAGTCGCAACCCTAGCTTTAATGGTGACCTCTAGTATAGCTTCTGTTAAATTACTACCTCATCGAGTGTATTTATTTTGTATAGATTGGCTATTTTTTACTTAATCTCATTATGATGGCCTAAGGGCACTATGAAATAACGAAAAGGTAATTTTTTTGTGCTACTATAAATTCCAAATTTGAATCAAATAAACATTCATGAACTATGGCTTCAGAAGGGCTTCTCGCGCATTTATTTCTTATATCATTTTTTGTTAATCTGATGGTTGTAGGTAGAGATATTCTCTAAAAGTATGAAGTGTCCGCACTCTCCAGGGTCCCGTATTGTTAAGATCAGAGACTATGTTAACTTTGAGGTTATTTTTTGAAAATTAAGCAAATTTTTCAAAAATCGGCAAACGCAAATCTAAATAAGCACAGAAATCTCATTTTGTAAAATTCTGCATGCCAATGTCTTCATCATAGGAAAAATCCAAGAGTTTTTAAAATTAGTACGGGTGTGGATGGAGGCGAGCGGGTGGTGAGGAAGCTGTTTAAAGGTGACTCTATCTAATTTTTTGCAAATAACTCGTCTTCTATAGATCGTACGTTGATGAAGGTTTATGAAAGTTATAGATAACATTATTAGCTACAAGATTTGGTATATACATTTTTATCATAAGTTTAACTCTTTTTGAGATATAGCGCGGATAAGTAGTCCAGTCAATGAGTGCTCAAAAGAGGGGTGTAGAGTGTAGAGTGCATGAAATATGCGAGAATTCTTGACTTAAGGGCTTCGTTAGAAGTAGTTAGTAGGTGAGAATACTAAATGTCCTCGCCCCCGAGAGGTAAGCATACGGTGGGAGGGGGAGGGGGGAGATACAATTTTTTGGTTTTTCGATTATATCTCGGAAACGGTGCACTCTAGAAAAATATGTTTTAAATAAAAATGAAAGCTAATTCAATTTCCTACAATATTTATTCTATTTATTTTATTACTATCTGTTATGGCTTCTGAGATATAAGCTGGAGAAAATAGCTATTTTAAAAAAAAATTAATTTATTTGGTAAACTTTGCTTGGGACTTTTTTACCGTTCATTTGAGAGGAAATTCTTTCCAACAAAAGTTGTAGAATTTTAAATTTCCTTCAAATTGAGTGTATCACTAATATTTTAGCTCCACCAGATCCAAAGTTATTGGAGCAGCTTTATGATAACCTATAATGAGTCATAAGTGTTCGCAGCTCAAAGTTTTCGTTACAACTCCTCCCCCCATCCTCCTTCCTCCATCCTCCATTCCTCCATATCAACCCATAACAATTTATCTCACATTTCAACATTAATTCAATTTAAAATGGTGATGGGGGGGGGGTAGAAATGTTGAGCGAATTTTCTCGTTTATATTGCCAACAACCTGTCTCATATGCCAACAATTATTCATTCTAACGTGTTGAAGGGTAGTGTTTGAGGAGAGGAGATTTGAGAGAGTCGACCTCATATAACATTAGAATCGGTTCAAGGGCTTGCCAACCACACACGTTCAAAAATTGGCTAACTTGCGCTAAGTCTATTTTATTTAAGTTTATTTTTTTCATCTGAAAGCTGAAAAATGTATATAAGACGCGCAAGTTTCATGAAAGTAGTCAGCCACCAAAGTTATCGCGGATAATCCGGCACTGTATGAGGTAGAATAAAGATGTAATTTAAAGTTTCTGAAGACAAAAGTAGTGCCAGTTTGTTTTCGCCTTTTGTGAAGAGGTCTAAGAACGCTTTTGCTCGAAATTGTAAGATTGAACAGGAAAAGTCACCTTTAAACAGCCCCCCCAACCTCCGGGACTAAGTAAGTTGTACTGCACGTTCTAACGAACAACCCTACCAATTTTCAAAAGTCTTTGTTTTTTCTCTCAGCTTATTTTATTTGACGGAGCTATAGGAAGGCGCTTACAAACAAGGACAATAAATAACATACGCATACTTTTCAAAAAAGAACATAACTTAAATAATATTTATTTACAAAAAATACATCAATATACAGGGTGATTTATTAGTTCACCAATAAATTTTGCCATATAAAAACTCATGTGTAGTTTATGGACTAGAAAAAAAATTTTGAACGACTAATATTTTGCATAAAGTCACAATTTCGTACTCTGAACAATTGTTCTCAAAAAATTTTGCCATATTATTAACCAAAATGGCACTTTACCTAATTGTCATTACCGCCTTAATTTTTACACTAAAAATCTTCTCGAGAGTCTTTCCAGACCAAGCAGGGCGACATCACAAAAACGTCAACCCGCGACTCCGCGACTTTGAGTCACTCCGGGACACACTGTATACAAATTAACATTTTTAAAATTGTTTTTAAGATGGTACACAAGAACAACAAAAGGTGATAGCACGTTCTTCCCAAACCCACAGTTCTATTAATTTCACACGCATATTCTTCATCAAACCTTCCCCATACCTCGCTAAACAACGGTCCTTTTTCTTCTTCAACACCTTGATGGTAAATGCTTTCGGAACACAGTTATATTGTCCGTACCAACACGTATTTCTGGTGCACTCGACTGCTCTGATAAATGGAGGAAAATAATCGTCTCCTAATTCGATCCATTTCGTTACAGACTCACACTCCCACTGCATTTTAATTTTGGCCTCTCGTTTAAATTTAGTCGAATTTCTCGAACTGATGTACTTAGGAGGGCCATTTTGTTCAATTTCTCTACTATAATCTTTATTTACGGAAAATGAGTTCATGTCACCTGATGCGTGTCTTTTAACGCCGTCTTCTTTAACTTCACTTATCACCGGTTGGGTCACACTCATATACCGCTCGTTAAAAGCTTCACCTAAAGTTTCCAAAAGGACGTCACTTGGCACTTTTTCGCACTCTTTATAATTTATTGTTTCGATAACGTAAGTCTCGGTGAAAATTATAAAAATAATCGAAATGTGTAGCGCAATAATAATGTGGTGGTTGTACATTTTAAAGCTTCTGCACTCGTCGACGGTTAAAACTAATATAAGGTGTATAAACGTGACAATTAAGCAGGTAGAAATGTTTGTATTGACACCCCACCGTCAGTCAAGTTATTACAAAAGTACGAAAGATTTCGTATTTTTAATCTTTCTTCTAAATACTGTAGGAGGTAGGGGGTCGAGTACTTGAAGAAACCGCATGGAATTAGGAAGCCACCCCAATAGGTGTAAACAAATATTTCCAAAAGTTTTTATTATGTATTTTTTAATTTATAGTCTCTTAGAAGTAACCCCCTTAATTTTGGCAATAAATATTGCCGTATATTTATTTACCATTTTAAAGAAGTTACCAACAACTTATTGTACATTTTAAAGGATTACCAGTTTCTCATCCAACCCTGTATTCAAAAACATGCCCTCTAAATCTTTTCTAAGCAGTAAAACTGTAAACAGTAAACTATTACTTTCTGATTTCTATAAAAGTCAACTTTCTATTGTCAGAGAATCGACGTTAGGTACCTATTATAACTGGTTCTAGACAGCACAAATTTCATACGAATTAACCACGAAAAGATGTTTTGGACCTCTTTAGAATTTTACAATTCTACTCAAAGACTTAGAAAGTATACAATGGTATTTTATACCTATTTTACTAAAAAAATTATTTCAATATCTTCTATCTGAAATCAAGATAGAAGGCGCACTAAAGTACCGCGTGTTCTAAATTGCACATGCACACATGCAGTGGTTGATTTTGTTTCAAACAGCTATTATTATTAAAGAAAGTATTCCATATTATTCGTATAGATAAAATTTGAGACTCTTATTTCTTCAAACTTCTCCAAATAACGAATCCAGATTATAAATTTTAAATGCTGATTCTTGCGTTCTTAATGAAAGTATTTATGATGGATTAGAGACTACGAAAACCGTTTGACTTTATCTGCGCTAATCCCAATGAAATTGAAAACAGCGGAATTTGTAGTTTTTATTAATTTATTTTTCCTCAGTCTCTTTATAATATGCTACAGCGAAATGCGATAATTCGAATTATTTTGTGAATAAAACAAAACTTTTAAACGGATTTTGTTTAAGTACCTACCCATTTCTATTTTTGTTCATTTAAAGGATAAGAGTTATTGGTAATTAATTATTTAAAAAGAGTAGGTATTAAAGGAAGCTAATAATTTTAATAATTGATGAAGTTTTAATGAATATTTTTGTCGTTTGTTCTTCGAAAAATATAAATACAAAAAAAATTAATTAAAAGTTTTAATCTTTTGGAAACTTTTACCTTTTTTTTATAATCTTGGTCGTTTATTACAAAAGTTTTTTGTAAATAAAAGTTTGTTTACTTTAGTTTAAACTTCTATTGTTTCTCAATTAATAAATTAATGAGTAGAACTGCGCTTTTTAGTTTATTCGGGTATGTAAGGTCCTTAAATATTTACTAAATTATTTAATAGTGCCGGAGAGGAAGATTTAAAAAAAATTCTTTAAAAGGTGGATATTTCAAAAAAGATCTGGAAGTTGGAAAGTGGAAAGATTTATTACCATCATTGCATTATCGTTGTAGTGTTTATCGTGCTTATCCTTTTTAATCAATCTATGTCCCAGAGGAGAAAACCACATTTTTCTGTGGGATTTACAAAATACCGTTATCTGATGCTGTTTTATACTATTTGCCATTCCCAGTCCTATATAGGAAGTACGAAATAACAAATATGTTCAATTTAACATTTATTTATGTACTAATTATTATTGTGTTGTGTAAACTAACCTATTTTAGGTGTTTAAATTTAAAAAATAATCTATTCGAATGCATTACCATAATTTTATTTTAATAATAACAACTAAGCACATGTAAACATGTAAAGTTTGCGAACAACCTAAAGAAATTACTACCTACTTCCAATTTGTATGAGTTTTCATACAAATTGATTTCGATTTTCATATATTTTGTTGTATTTTTTAAAAAATAGTTATAAAAATCTCATTAAAAAGTTCTGAAGTTGTCACTTTTAAAACAACAAACGTTGCCGCTTACTCCTTTAGTCTATTAGGTGTTTTAGCCAGTGTAAAATTTTCGTCCGAGACACTAGTTAGACTAGCAAACAATATAATATATCATTTGATATTGTTCCAAAGACATTTTTTTAATTTAAAAGTACCTACTTGTCATAGCCAATATTAAATTACTCGTTTTTAATCGTTCTGCCCAAATAGCTTAACCCATAAGCGGTAACTCGATAGAACGAGACGTCTGCGACCGTTCATCTGGCGTAAAAAACGGCTGAGACATAATTTGGAGCAAATTTATTGTACTTTATTTTTGTATAAATACGTACTTTTCTCTAAAAACTAACTAAATCATTTTTTACCGATTTTGTAATTTTTGCCACTTTTTAACACGCTCTAGCGTCTAACCTGTGCATCTGAAGAAAAAATCATGCAAATATAATTTGTAAAAAATTTAATATACTTTATTTTCTTATTAGAAAATTTTTTCCTAAAGTGCGTGGTTTTTGAGTTATGAGCGAAAAACTAAAAAAGTCATCAAAAAAATCAATCATACCGGTTTTGTAATTTTTGTCACACTTTAACACGCTCTAGCGCTTAAGCCGTGCATCTGAAAAAAAAACCTTTTACGTAATTTGTAGAAAATTTAATTTACTTTATTTTATTGTAAAAACACTTTTTTCGGAAAGTGCGTAGTTTTCTAGTTATAAGCGAAAAACTAAAAAAATTAATTTTGTCACAATTTAACTCGATATAGCGCCTAAACCGTGCATTTAAAGAAATAACCTTACAAATGTAATTTGAAGAAAATTTAATCTGCTTCATTTTCATATAGTAACACTTTTTCAAAAAGTGCGTAGTTTTTGAGTTATACGCGAAAAACTAAAGAAATCATTTTTTACCGGTTTTGTAATTTTTGTCACACTTTAACACGCTATAGTGCCTGAACCGTGAATTTCAAGAAATCACCTTACAAATGTAATTTGTAGAAAATTTAATAGGCTTCATTTTCTTATAGTAATACTTTTTTCTGAAAGTGCGTAGTTTTTGAGTTATAAGCGATATACTAAGAAAAGCAGTCTTTTGGTCGATTTTGGAATTTTTGACAATTTGTAAGGCCCTCCAGCGGCTAAATTGTGCGTCTGAAAAAAACATCTAGCAGATAAAATTTGTGGGAAATTTGATGTAGTTTATTTTTATTTAGGAACATTTTTCTCTAAAAGTGCGTAGTTTACGAGTTATAAGCGATAAAATGACAAAGAAGTTTTTTGACCGATTTTGGAATTTCTGTCAAACTTTAAGACGCTCTAGCGTCTAAGCCATTCGTCAGAAGAAAAAGCCTGACAGATATCATTTGCAGGAAATTTGATGTAGTTTATTTTTATATAGAAACACTTTTCTCTAAAAGTGCGTAGCTTTAGATTTATACACGACGAATAAACTAAAGAAATCATTTATTTGCTGATTTTGTAACTTTTGTAAAACTTTAACACGCTCTAGCGCCTAAACGGCTTACTCGAGAAAAAAACTTGTAGAATATTTTAATATAAAACCATTTTTCTCTAAAAGTGCGTAGTTTCAGAATTATACACAATAAACCAAAGAAGTTATTTTTTGCCGATTTTGTAATTTTTATCAAACTTTAACACGCTCTAGCGCCTAAACCGTTTGACTGAGGAAAAAACTTCCAAATGTAAGTTGTAGGAAATTTGGTGTAGTTTATTTTTATATAAAAGTACATTTCTTAGAAAGTGCGTACTTTTCAAGTTATGAGCGATAAAGTAGAAAAAGGCAAAAACCTACTCTTCTCGAACCTTCCCTTAGAAGATGCCACTTAGCACCTTAGGAGGGGTAGGCGGTCGTTTTTATAACTCACTTGCTTTTTTTTTTCTTTCAACCTGTATTGTCTTTTGACAATTGTTTTAGTACATTTGCAAACTGTGTCTCAACGAAGTCACGCGCTGTAATCTGCAGGCGTCTTTCGTCTCGCTCTATCGAGTTACCACTTATGCACCAAACTGAAATGAAATGAGAACCTTTTACAGCGCCTGCCCGACAAACGCTCCCGTTTGCTCAAATTACGCGCCGACAGAACGATTCCTTATTCTATTTCTCTTTTTGAAATTATATTGTCGATTGACTTTTTTTGGAAGTTTGAGTGCGTGTCCTACTGTAACGTAGCCACTATAAGCACAGCAGACGAGGAATTTTTTATTAGCTATGGAAAGTACCTAGGTACTATTAGATAAAAATAATGAATCTTTGTAATGATATCAACTGGTGGTATGTTTGAGAGATTGATATCTCTCACCGTATAGTCCCCAAATTTAAAATTGAAATCGATTCTACGAAAAGACAGTCCCACTAAACACACGGCATTCGAACTGGATGTTTTTGCGGTTAACTTCATATTATACGTTCAGAATGGTTGTAGCTCGTTATTCGACAAATCGGCAACTCGAATTAAAAACTCTTCTCCTCTGACGGTCATCTCCAACCCATCTAACCTATAGGAACAATTTTTCAAGGTCTTGGTTTTGTTTTAATAGTAAAAATTCACTTTTTCAGTCCAAACAGGGTGGCGAACTATTTTGATAATTTACAAACTCGCCAACCAACTTCATCAATAAGCTCCTTTCACTAAAATATTAGTTATTAGTTTATACACATTTCGCGTATAAACTGGCAAAGTTAAAAGTTTAACAACAAAACTAAACAGGACGAATGACTTTAGTTAATTCAAATTAGGGGTCGTAGACTTTGTCCTAAATTTGGGACAGTAACGACATATAAATTTTGTTTTATAGTTTTGCCTAATTTTGTATTATTGTCTGTAACGTTTTGTGGGTTATACTGATTATACAAGTAAATACTAAAATAATCGTTTCGACGAGATGGGAGTTTACAAAGTTGGGAAAAAAATTGATCGGTTCGAATATTTCGTATGGAAGTTGAGCATGTTTGATGTAGTACTCTACAATGCTTTCTAGCAAAGCTTTGATTTCAATTGCTAACAAGCCTCGACACCTAATCAGCTCTGCTAAAGGGCGACGTGTGTGTAGCTGCTAGTGTGTAAACGTGGTTTGTCAAAGTGCATTAAATTATTTACCAAGCGGTGTTAAGTAAATGAACATTTGTAATGATAGCAAGGTAACAATAGTTTGAGTAGGGTTTCCACCCAGTGGAGTAATAAAACTTTTTTATAAACCCTAACCCCTTAAATTTAACACGACTGTATTAAATTTCCAGCTTATAGTTAGTTATAACTTGAAAATAAATTTATTTTTTTATTGTTTCGCGGCTAAACTAATTTCACTATTTAAATTGAGCTGAAAGCGTCTTGTAATTTAAGTGAGTGAACAAAATGTATTTCCATGCTAATCTTGACGCTTTGGTTTTGCTAAAAACGTTTGCAGTAATTAAAGTCTTATGCATAAATGTATATTTTGTTGCGTGTGTGTAGACACTTAGGCTGTAATAAACAAACTACGGAGACTGAGGCTTTGATGTAAATAAACTATTTCAACAGGATTTTTCGCGTTTCAAATCGACGCAATGGAAATGAAATAAATTTACAGAGCTTAAAGGTGGAATTGCGTATAGTTTTTAGTGCTTCTAATGATTTCAATTTTATTTATTTATACCCCTTTACGCCCTTAATCGCTACATGAAATAATTAGAAGTTGAAGATGGAAAGTCACTGCTTTTAGATAGGTAACCGATTAGTTTTAATTAGTGAATTTGTTTAATTTAAAAAGTGGAGTCGGATGTTATATCTTTCTTCGTGGTCTCTTAGTTTTAGTAATGATATTTCGTTGGCTTCAGTCTGTTTGCTTAGCGAAAATGCTTTTAGTTCTACCTCTTACTTTGCTCAAGGTAATTGTGCTTTATAATACGATACGTGTGGTGTTGCCAAAATTTCAGGGATTACTACGTAAAAGTACTTCACGAAGTTAAGTTTGTCCATGTAATTTTTTAATTTTTACTTCATTTAGGCTTAGGACTTAGGGGACAATACTCGTTCACTTCCACTTCCACGAGAATAATAATTAATGAAGTCGAATAGCGAGCAATCCATTTCTTTACAATATTATCGGTCAGTCCTCCAGAGGCTTACCTCGATCAAAAAATAAACGCCACTCTGGTTACTGATTATTAAAAATTACGCGCTATTCGACAAAATGACGAACTCACCTAACCAACCCTTTTCTGCTGTATCAACCCCTATCTCCAACTTTAGTTGTTTTTGAAACAAAGTTTGACCGTGCCAAATTATTTACTGAAATATGGCAGTCTAATCCTTGCACGGCCTTTTTTCAGGATGTGATTAATTATAAAACTATTACTTTTAGGTTGGCATTACCGAATTTAATTAAAGTTTGCTGCTAACACACACAGTCCTTCTCGGCAACTTCCTCTAAAAAGATTATTATCGATGATTGTTAGGTTAAATTAGTTCTGGGGATATCTGACTGGACTGGGTAGGGTTAAACTCCCCTAAACACGACCTGACGCGGTCGGCCTGACAGTTGGTCCGACCAAATCAGGTGTTGCCTACACGCTAAATAGTCTGACAACGCTCCACACGACCTGATTTGGTCAGGCGGTTGGGTAGTCAGGTGGACGACCCGACACAATAAATGTCAGACGGCAAGCCTACACACGACCTGATATTCTACCTGATCTGACCAAATCGGCCCGACCGCCTGACCAAATCAGGTCGTGTGTAGGGGACTTAAAGTTGGTTGCGAATGGACCACAAGCGTATATTTTGCTTTATCAGTACCCTTAATGACGTCACAATTTAATTTTTGTTTATGGAAATATTGAGAGGTTCGTTTTCCAAGTCCCTGCTTATTTACATTTTTTGTAATTCGTCGGTGCCTCCCCCCCTAAGTATTTATGAAACTTTTGTAATCGTTTGTGCTTATTTGTGCTCGCATTGCGCATTACGGACATTAATTTGTGCTTCACCGATGGCTGATATTATGTAGGTACCCAGGAAATGATGCAATGATTTTGTTAAGTTTTGCATCGCTGGGAATCATGCTTAATAAGATGCTATTATCCTCCCTCCCCTAGCTGCATTTGGTCAAGCAAAAAAAGTTTTGTTTAAACATACTAAAGGGGGGGGGGGAAGATAATTGGATAAGGCACTTGAAATGAAGGTATATTGCGGTTCTAAGGCCATTTTTCAGTGGTTCCTCGCATCGCGACCTCTCGGATCTATTGTGCACCTCGGATGCGGTCTTTCTTTATGTCACTTCTGAGCTTTTGATAAAGTGCAGAATCTTCTCTATTTATAATTTGGACAATTTTTTAGAGCTTGTTTTGCGTCTCCTTTCCGAAAATGCTGTAACGGCTTTTTGTGAAAGTCTTGCAGTGTAGTAGAAGATGAATTGGAGTTTTCTCTTCCCCTGCACATCCTCTGCATAGTGGGTCTTCTTCTAGTCCCATCGTATATGGTACTTTTTAAGCTGGCAAGGACCCGTTATTATTGCCGTTGTCAGTCGTAATTCAGCTCTGCTCATTTTGAGGAGAGAGCGGGTCTTTTGTCAGAGGGTTTCTCCAATAAGACTTTAGAATGTCCCTGCTTAGGAGTTTCCCTCGAGTGTATAATATGCCACTTCACCAGAAGTTTTTATTTTCTCATTTCATAGGGAATACCAAAGACTGGTTCTGGCCCAATGGGTTTTATTTTGCTGCCGTCTTTAGCCAGGTCGTCCGCTTTCTCGATTCCTGGTATGTTGGCATCAGCTGATACTCATACCAGGTTAATAATATCCTCCCAGCCAAAGCATGTTTGGTCTGCGGAAGTAGTCCGTTACTAGTCCCGACTCCACCTCACATGCGTTCAGCGTTTTAAGGGCAGCTTAGCTGTCAGATGTCAGATGTCTGATTCTTTGATTATGATACTCCTGACCTATCAGTATTTGCACAGATGTTAGAATGACGTAGATTTCTGCTTGGAAGACGGTTGCGTACTCTTCGAGGCTTAAGCTTACCCCTTGCCTCAAGTTTCCGTCCCCGATGATTCCAGCTCCTGTGTCTGGTAGATTTTTAGAGCCGTCTGTGTAGAACAACACAAGTTCATTCAGTTTGACTACTTTGCATTCCTATTCTTCCCTTGTCAGAATGTTACTTCCGCAGGTTTTTTGCGATACTATACGCTCTGAGTATTTTGTCAGACACTATACTAAGTATGGGGTATTCTGTCATCCCTCTTAAGATTCAGGCATGTTCTGGCGTATTCCTTCCTGTGGAGGAGTGAGTTTTTAAGCTGTAAGCCTCTTTTAGCACTTTGGATTTCACCACCAAATGTAAGAGTGAAAGGTTCAGCATTGTTTCCATTTCTGCTGTTGTAGGCGTAGTACGCATTGCTTCAATTATTCCTAGGCAAGACAATCTGTGTTAGCAAGACAATTTTGTGTTTTCAGGTGTTTGTTTGTGTTTTTGTTCATCACACAGAGATTGCATATTATGTTACTATTGGGATAACTATTCCAGTAAATTAAATTAGATGCCCCCCCCTCTAGGTTTTACCAAAAGCTTGTCTACAGGTCCATATGGCCGGGCTCTCGTAGTTTTATTTACTAATTTGTCTTTATGTGGTACGAAGCTTAGTTTGCTGTCACGGATAACTCCTAAGTATTTGGATTATCAAAGTCTTTGTCGGTTTAACCGTCAGGCCCTCTTCTAAATGCCATTTCTCTACAAGAGAAATGGTGCATCTGGGCTCCCGATGAAGCCCAAGCAATGACAGTAAACAACAATAGTTTAGCTCAGCGGAGTTCAAAATTTGCAAATTTGTTTGTTGGAACAGAATTCTATTGTGGCTCTTTTTAGATACTTACTTTAGAGTAGAGGATAACACATCGTTGTTCTATTATACTTTCTGGGCGGTTTTTAGAAATTTTCTTCTGAAACCGATAACCACTTTTAACTTTAGAAAATGTTACTTCAGCTAGTTACGATTTTAGTGTTTGCTCGTCTTGTCTGAACGTCACGGTAAATTGTTGTACTAAACATTTTGAATATTGAGTCTTACACAATGGATAATTGCTAAGTCAATACACATATAGAATATAGATAACTTGAAACACCTTTCAGGAGTAGTTAGTCATTTGTGTAAATATTTGCTACTTGTTCCGTAATAAAAGTGGAAACTCGGCGAAAGCACTAACAAAAAAATTAGGGAGAGACGAGAGTTTATTCGATTTGCTAAACGGTAATTTTATTCGGCTGTTTATCATTTGTATTGATGTTTAAAAATACTGTAAAGTACGGTAAATAGAAGCACCTTTTAATTCTAAGGCGCTTTGTGTCATCTTCGACCTTATGGAGACCGAATAGTATTTGAAAAATCGAAAAGTGTGTACCTACAAAACTTTCGAATAAAAAAGAGGCGATTTTCTCCTTTTGAAACTTTCAACTGCAATGAATCAACCATCTGTGAAATTCAACAATATTTCCGAGTTCGCTTTATAAAAATTTAGCCAGTTTTGTCAACCCTTATCCCAGTAATGCCAGAATAGAGATTTTTTTGATAAAAGAAAAGTTTTTCAAATACAAGAAAAGTATAAACGAGGTACCCGATATTGTTAAAAAAATGTGGAATTCTAAGGTAGAAGAAGACTAGACTTTTGGAAATAACAAGTCCAATTATTATTAGTGTGACGTCTACTCTACGCGTAACTTCTCGCATGTTTACAAGGGTAAAAACTACCTTGTTAGTATTGTGATTATCTCGCCATTAACTATAAACGAAAAAACTCTTTTATTCACAAGTATTCAAATTTTTTTTCTTTAATACATAAATTTTTATGCAGATTAAGTTATAATACATTTTTACTTGTTTAAAATACGAAATAGGCCCGTAAATTTAAATTTTAAAAGAATAATTATGGTAATAATAAAAAAGAATTAGGTACAACAATTTTTGTATTCCAAAAAGAAGTTTTTGCGAAATTATTTCTTTTGTGGAGTAATATTTATTTTTGCGCACGCGTAGACGCACCCAACTTACCTGTCGTATATCATGCAATTGACGTCGTTCAGACGTCGGCGTCGGGCTAAAATTCGGTAGTTCAGTTTCAGCTGCGGTAAGGGCTGAAAGTTAAACTTAACTTCTATAGTTGGCGAGAGTTACGTACATATAAAATTTTTTCGATTAATGTAATCGTTTTTAATTATACCACATAATTACATTTACTAATAGACTTTAATTATTAAATTAAGATAGTGTTATTTAGGTGATTGATGTAAATTTTTGGGGGCAAAAATTAAAAGTTGTGCGTAAGTATCGTACTTTTTTTTATGTTTACCCTAACTTGTGCGAGATTGTTAATGATTAAGAAAAGCGTGCTTATGTTTTAGTAAATAATAAAACGTCGGATGGAAGTTGTGACTTTGTAACTCACGTTAGGAGAGAAAAGCTCGAGTAGTTAAAAGCTCTCGTGTTTCTTTAACAAGCTTCCTAAATTTTTTAGCTTGTTATAAACTTTTTATTAGACAAAGGTACAACTTTAATAAAATTTTCTTTCGCTTTTCTTTCTTCAAGTATAAAATAAGGCCAATCAAGAACGAATTAAGTTTTGGCGCTCCTCTAGAAATCGAGTAATCGCCAAATCCTAGCTCGAGTGTTGCAATATCGAAGAGTTGTGCTTGGATGCTTTTCACTCTTTCGATTACTTCGCGATTTCAAAAGTTAAACTTATCTGACCATTAATCGGAGCTATTTTGGGGAAGTTCTCGAGTTAAGTCCTTTTAAGTAAATAGGATTTGTTTTTAGCAATTTCTTCGACTACGATTAAAGCACGAATTTGTTTCACCTGTCAGCTCTAAGCATTAACTTCTTAAAGCGTCCACTTCGTCTCTCTTACCTTTTGCCCTACATCTCCTTATACGCGAAAATCAATTTATTTGCTCGAAATAAAAAATTATTTTTACCTTCGTTCGTTATATTTCTATGTTGAATCGCGTATTACGAACACTTTAAACATTATTGAGTAAATAAAGCAATTTGTTTCCATTTATACCTACCTTAATGCAATTTTCCTGCAATAAAAAAACACTTTTGATAATAATAACGTATATGTGCGTAAAAAGATTTATAAAACAGTTGTGGATTTAAGCAGAACCATTAATCCTGTGAATGAGGCAGCAGGTGTTTCGCCTAGTGCTCTAACTACCTTACTGTTTATCTTTATGTGAGGTGCAAATACAAAAGCCTCATAATGACTTTTTTCAAATAAATACGATCCTTTACACTTCTTTATAATTTTTGTTAAAAGTCTCGATGAAGTGCGAAGAAGAAGAAAAAGGGGATTTATTTCTCGTCTAAAGTCCAATTTGTTACAAACTTTTGTGCCCCAAAATCTAATGGATTCTTAACCATCTGTGTTCTCCTATTTTGTTAATTTGATTGTCTATTTTATAGCTTCTCGCTTTAGAGAGTTGCACCGAGGGTGCTATTTAATTGTCATTAAGACGACTTAACTTTTTCAACTTGTAAGTTACAACACATAAAAATTACGTCGAATAAAAAAGTTTATTCCGTAGTAGTCGATTACGATTAAGCGCGATGGACTTTTAGGAATTAATGGCGTTTCAAAAAAGTATAAACCAATTTAAGTAAATATCGTGTCGAGTTTGTGTACAAACATTAAGATACGAACTGACCCATTATTGTTTTCATACCAATCGATTGTTTGAGTTTCCTCAATAACTCACTAAAATATTACGATTTACTAGAATTTTTTCCTGAGTGAGAAATAACTTCTTTCGGTATCTCTCTTAGTAGAACCGTATGCATCTGAAACGTGGACTATAAATCAAGACTCATTGTAACAGGTGGGAAAATTTTTCATGAGTTTATTCTGATTTCTCTGTAAACGAGAGTTGAAGCAGCAACCTCATATTGCCAACAATATTATAATGGGGGGGGGGGGGAGGTAGAGAATGAATTTCCTTCGACCTGCGTCACCTCTTTCTTAATTTTAGGCTGCACCCGGACGCTGAGTACACAAGCGCTTGAGCTGCTTGGTGCTATCCGCATTACCTTGGCCCTTGTTCCATAAAATTTAAATTTTTGAAATAACTAAAGCTTGCGAACTTCCTTCAAAAAGGAAGGCTTTTACATATTTTGAAATTGCGAGGTCAGTATTGTATAATCTTAATTTTGAAATTAATCAAATCTAATTAATTTTCATTTAGATGATGTCTTAAGTTTGTTGTATAACGACCCCTTATTTCTAAATTACCGTGCTTTAACAAAATTGGTTGATTATTATTATGGCTCTTAGTGCTAATAGGTACTTTCAACTAGCAAGTGAAGTCTTCTGCTTAAGCACGGTTATTAATTAATTAATTATTTACTTTGACATTGAAAAACAGTTGGGTTGCGGTTGTGAATAATTAAAAAAAATTTAACATTTTAATTTAAAACGAATTCTTTTCATAAATTTTTCCTAAAGCAGCTAAAAAAGCAGTTTTTGAATGAACTGTGCACTTTATGATAAAAACGTTAAATTTTGCGATAATCTTAATCGAGATTTTTCTTTTAATTCAGACTCGGTTAAATTATGAGCTGAATGCTGGGCTCTTTCAGAAGAGACAAACCATAGCAATTCAAGTGATAGCACCCGATTAAAATTTAATTGTAAAAAAATCTACTGATCTACTACAGCACTGTTCGTTCTGTCGTTCAAAACTATTGCAAATCATAATATTTAACCACGTCTTATTTAAATTATGTTCAATGAGCATAATTAATTAAAGCTAAAGAACTTTTCTGGGTTTCTAGCTTTGTTAGAAAATAGTGCTCGCGTTATGACCCAAATGAGCTTGTCGACAGATTTTTTCTACGAGTTCTTCGGCATCTTTGAAACTCACTACCATTCTTTGCAAGCTTGGGGTAGTTCAAAGGGCAGGTTAAGCCGTCGATCTAAGCCAACCTGTAACTGAGGCCAGAGGCACATTTTGATGAAATGGGAGCGTCTTTGAAAGAATCCAAAAATCATTTAGAGATCATCCGAAATAGAATGTCATTCTTAGGGTTGATGGCCACTCCTCAAGTATTTTTCCACTTTGGATAAGCTCTACCGACCAGAAATCGATACAATGTCATCCCGAAACTTCCAAATTTATCTAAAAATACGAGATAACACAAGTTAAGTATCCAAAAATTGAATCAAAAAAGTTGTGTATTATCCAATTTGAAAATCTTTTTTTATTTCTTACGTAGGTATACTTTATATGCGGTTTTCCAAATCATAAAACATAAATTTTTATTATTGGGTGTAAAATTGATTTATATGTGTACCACCACATTTTGCTTTTAAAACGAAACTTTTTTTTTCTTTCCCAAACAAAAGATATCCAAACTGTCAAAATAAATTTTACGACCTTTCTGTTTCGACTCGTTGAAAAATTAATTTTTTTAATTTTGTTAAGAACAAAGTTGTGATCTTTAAATTGTATTTGATGCTACAACCACAAGTTGTCTCTAGTTGTTTGGCTAAAGTTTGTTTTAGAATTGAATTCACATGTTGGATATAATTATCCAAGATTTGTGGTGGTTCTGGATATAACTTGAGCATTTGTTGTATTGAGCTATGAAAACTAAAATTGCCCAGAGGGATGTGAATATTAATGCACGGTCGCTGACGACGTTTGTGAGGCAGTTATAAATTATTGTGCGTAATAACCGAAGGGGTTATTCTACAGTCTACATCTATATAAAGCACTAACATCAGTTAAGTCTTCAAAATTAGTCCAGACAAGTCGTTCGTTCTTTTTTAAGGAAAAAGACTAAAATATTTTTTTATAACTTTTAGAGCTACCGCACACTACAGACAGTCGGTGACCGTCTGTTTTGTAGCGAAGTGACCGCACACGACAGACAGTCAGTCAGACATCGGCGCCTACATTTACACCATCGCACACACTACCGACTATCGTTAAGAAGTCGGTGGTTGTTGCATTGTTTGTCCGTGATTTTAGCTATGGGAGATGCACAACGCCAACGACAATTTGGTAGTTCGTGTGCGCGCCCCTACTTAATTACGTTATTCCCATCTACCGCCGTCTAGTCACAGACAATCGTGTCGGTTTATAGTCGGTGGAAAAATAGAACACGTTACATCTTTTATGTAGGTCCGTCATTTTAGTCGGTTGTGTGCGGTGCTACATAAGAATCTGTACTGAGCATTGTAACCGACTATTTTGACGGTCACCGACTGTCTGTAGTGTGCGGTAAGCCTTAAACGGCCAAAAGTCCCTTTTTGGTATAATCTTCCGTGCCCACACCGTTGGGACACCCTGTAATAATAAAGCGCGTAGCTTTTGCGAGACGTGAGCCTCCCCTACACTTTCATTCGAGCTTCCATTGTTTGTTCCAAATTTTTTAAATGTTTTCAGTTTGTATTTTTGAAAATTCTGTAATTTTTATACAACCGTTTTTTAACACTTTTTTAGTTGTTTACTTTTATTTTAAATTAAACCTCGTTCAAAATGAAATTAGAGTCGACTCCAATAAATTAAACATGAAGTTCCCTTATCTCATTAATTAAAAATTTTTAGTCAACTTACACTTTGCATCTACAATTTATTTGTGTTGGCCGCTTTCTTGTAAAAAGTAGGAAAAGGTGTTTAGAAAATTTCAGAAAAATTTGTTGACGACTTTTTAAGTCCAAAAATATCAATTTTGGGAAAAAAGATCGCCGTTCGTGTTTATGTGCGTCTGTCTGTAAATACTCAATTTAACTCAAACTGTTTTCTACTTTTCTTTTCTTTTTCTTTTCTTCCCTTCTTCGGGGGGTTTCTTAGAATAGCTTCTATGCAATTAGTCCAGTGGACCATTTGTACAATGTACATCCCGGACATGCTAAAGGTCCGCCCAGATAAGGAGAATCAAGTATAGACTGCCCCAGTGGCGCAAAAGCTAAGTACGTGCTTCCAATGTATTCTGTTAGGAATTCTCCTCTCGGCATCCACTATCTGTAGGATCTTCTATAGTATGTAGGATTTTTGGACGAGGTCCCTTTTACCTCAGAGTCCCTCATCTAGAAGTAGATCTGGATTATTTAGATAGAGAAAGCAAGTTCCCTGCACTTAGGCCACTTAATCGGACCCATTGTACTTTTTTGAAGCGGCCTCCCCGTGCCCATCAGATCTCGAGCCATCCTACTTGTAAGATGAACTCTGGGATCCTGGCGGGAAAGAAGATGCTCATTCTGACCATGTCGAGCCAGAAGTTAATCAGCACGGATCTTCTTATCGACGTTAGGGCTGGATAGGGACAAAGCACATGTTTAACCGTTTCGTCTTCTAGTTCGCATCCACAACATATGGGAATATCTACCTAGCCCAGTGTGTAATCGACAGTGTTACGTGAGTGCTCTGCAATTGTTCGTAGATTAGTTCGAAACAGCATCTATGAAGAATATGAAATTTTTCAAAACCGGCCACAGGGGTTACAGGTGGTACCTCATCTACGTAATCCGGACCATTAAGCCGATACCCGCGTGAATTTTGTCCGTACATACCAGTTCATGGATCAGTTACACGGGCAAGCGGTTTATTGTATGTTGATTCCTTGTAGAAGCCTTTTACTGCATTTAGGTTTCCACTATAGGGACATTTTCATTCCGACTCTTACACGTCTCTCATTCTCTTATGAGCACCATGTTCTTTCCAAAGCCAATCTTGGGTCAATCTAAAAACTACTTCCATCTATAGTATAGAATTTGTCGTAGGCGAAATTTGATTGTTTATTTCTGCATTTGTTGGTCTTGCGTGTTGCTTTGCAGTGCACGTAACCTGTCAATTAATAACGACGCTTGTGGCTTACATTTTTCCAATATTTGGATACAGTTTCAAAACACTCTGTATAGTTAGTTTCTCTCCCCATTAAGCTAATAAAACCGAAAGTTTATTTTTTGTAACGTACTTAAACAAAGGGTAATTTTATTGAGCTTGACTGGTATATGCCAAGCCTGAGATATGTGCAAAAACCCTTTAACGGATTGTGCAGTATAATCTATCCTTTAGTAGGGTTGAGCTAATTTCCTTCTTGTGGGTTTTGTGGTCGCGACCATTCATAAATACTATACGCCCAAACTATTGCTTACGATTCGACAAAATTCCTACTTAAGATTTCGATCTTTTTCCCACCCTCTTTTTCTTTATTCCTCATTAATGAAAGCCCGTTAATTACGTAACATGAATCATGCGAGATTATATTTTAAAAAATTTTATTTGTAGTGTTGACTAAGTTGTGTTTATTGTGTAGGTATATTTTACAACATACCAATAGTAGTTTCACTAATAAGTTGCAGTCACGAACTATGGAAACGAAAAGAAAAAAAGTTGGAATTGATACAATTCACGAAAATATTGTGCCAGGCATTTACTTACTGGCGTCAGAAAAAAAACTATTAAAGTCTAATGAAAATACGAAATTATCTTTATTGAAACGCGAAAATTTAAATTGTAAATATTTTGTTTGAAAATTGTGGCTGTTATTTTTATGCCGTTGAAAACTTTTATCCGAGTTGAAATTGCTATAGTTGTGCCCCATATTAGTTATTGATTCCTAATGTAGTCCTCAAGAGGGGTTTATTTCAATTTTAGGAACAGGCTTAATGTTCACCACGTAGAGAAGGTCGAGAATGGGCTCTCGTATAAGACTCTCAAGATTAAAATCCGTAAATTTTTTTTCGTTCCCAAACGTTTCCACAAACGACGGAAGTTTTTAAGTCTAAAACAACGTAATTATTAATTATCCGCGTGTAACCAGCTGGTTCATTTTTCGAAAATCGTCATTAATTCATCTTGGCTGACGTATTTGAACATCAAATTAAAAACGTATTCATTTTAATTACCGATTCGAAAATTTTTGGAGCACCCATTCAATTTTTGTCTCAATGGCAACCTAAAAAGAAAAGAAAATATTTTTTTATACATCTATTTTATTGTCTATAGAGACTTAAATCGCTGTAGTGTAAAATTTTATGAAGGCGAATTTGTACAGGAAATTGAAAGAGCTTACAATTTCCTAATATTCTTTATTTCCCTGCGCTCTTAAAATTCATTTAGCGAGGCCTATGAGTTGTATAGCAAGCGAACTCAAGCTGTTTTAATACTTTATTACTTATATAAATTTATTTGTGGAAAATTGTTTGATTCTCCCTACAAGTTTAGGAGCGATCCAAAGGAAAAGAATAATATTTTAGACAGTAGTTAAAAGTTTCAAACAATATTGATTGTACTTGAAGTAAATTTAATTTAAAGTTGTGTAAAGTTGTCTAAGCAATCGAAAAGTTTTGCAGTAATAGTTTCTTGAAGTAAATCACGGACTTTTGTCAGCTCGTTGATTTTAACCGCTACAATTTTTTAATTATCTTCCCTAATAAAGGAAAAAAATACTCAATTTCATTATATCGAAAAGCAATTTACTGTTTTTGATGTAAATCGTCAGGTGTCGTATCTCGAAGATTTCCATTTCCCAACTTTACTTAATGTAAAAAATTCAATTAAAGAGTATTTAATGCAAACGTAATTCCAAAATCTGAAATTGAAATATTAAAAGTCGAGTGTCTTAAGTTTTAAGAGTGATTTACTCATTCTTTTATATAGCACCTGAAATAACCGACGTTGTCGGGCCTAATGCCAAATACGATGAAAATATACAGCGAAACTTTTTAATTCTACAGCTTTAGTATTAATTATTATAATTAAAATTTGAATAAAAAACTTTTCAAATCTAAACAAAAGTTTTTTAAACCGGTAAAAAATACCTGAGGGAAGTTGAAAAATTGTTTATGAATTTTATATGCTTTATGGAAATAATTTGACAACTCATTGTTTGACTAACCCAAAAATGTCAATTAAAACCCACGTTTCCAAAAGCAGATTTTACGTAGGTTACAAATATGAAAGATATATTGGAAATGCAGGTCGAAAAATAATTATGGATTCATGTAGGCTTGCTTTATCTATTTAAAAAAAACTTGTTCGGTCTTGTTCCAAAGTTCGAAAATACAATATTTTCGATTATTTGCGTCTTTTCTAAAGGGCCGTTGTAGTCCTGTAAACTAAGGGTTTTACCTTCAAAAAATCCAATAGTTTTGAAACTTTACATACTAAATCTACTGATAAGTTTTGGAATATTCTAAAAGTCCTAATGAATCAGACGAGAGCTTTACGGTAGTTTCAGTGGCCGAAGACATGTCACTTTTTTCGGTCTTTCGTTAATATCTCTAGAACTATGAGTTGGAGCTGAAAGTGACTCCATACAAAATTATAGCTGATAAAATTTTCCACAAAATTGGATCTACGCATTTTCTGTATTCCTAAAGTTTAATCAAGTTATATAGGGCGTTGAAAATTGGTATTCTTTTTGCCAAAACTACCAATGCAACTATCAGCTTTTATGACGTTAGATTTAAACCTCGAACTCGTGGTATGACAATCAAAAATCAGATAAAAGTAACCAGAATCGTGAAAGCAACTGCAAAAATAGTGCGGCAGCATGTCCAGAATAATTTTTGGGATATATCCACCTATACCCTTTCAGGCCATAACTTCTTTAAAGAAGCAGTAGTTTGTGACACCACAACCCTTTAAGTTTTTCTGGACACTTAGATAATGAGGAAAACAATTGACCACAGTATTATTTCTGCGATGCAACCAAGGTCGCTAATATCTTGTTTTGAAGGAAATTCTTGCACTTATGCCAGCGTTTTTCTAATCTTTGAAACATTTCTGGAACTCATTCTTTGGTGTAGTTTTTAGCTCTCTGAGAGATGCGTTTTAAATCTGATCTATGCTTGCAAAGCGACGACCCTTTGAGGTTCTCTTTATTTTTGGAAACAGAAAAAAGTCACACGAAACAACGCCTGGCGAATATGGAGGCTGGGGCACCATTACAATGTTGTTTTTGGCCAAAAAATCATGAACGAGCAATGAAGTGTGAGCAGGTGCATTATCGTGGTGCAAAAGCCATGAATTGGTTCTCCACAAATCCGGGCGTTGAACTTGTAAGTGTGCTCCTTATTGACCGTTTGACCTTGTGTGGCAAAAACTCCTGGCTCCTGGTGCACTATGCCGTTAAAATCGAAAAAGTCAGTGAACCTCTACATTCGACCGCACTTGACAAGCTGTTTTTGGCCTTAGCGATCCAGAATGCCTCTACTGGGACGATTGAGCCTTAGTTTCGACGTCATATCCGTAAACCCACGTTTCATCACCTCATCACTTTATTTACTGACTCTTGATCAACTTCCACTTGCCGCTGATTTTGTTCAAAACTCTACAATTTTACTGCCACAGGTTGCATACCCATAGCCTTCAAAAAACTTTTATGGCAAGAGTCAATTGATATGCCAACATCATCAGCTACTTCTCTAATTGTGATTAGGCGATCACTCATAGTCATTTCTTTTCCGTTTTTCACGTTTTCATCGGTTTGTGATGTACTGGGGCGTCCAAGGCGCTCGGCATCTTCAACGTCTTCACGGCCACATTAGAAACGCTTATACCTTTCGTAAACTTTACACTAAAACTTTGCTGCACTTTAACACAAATTCTCTTATACATTTTTCTAAATCGCCGATTCTACCAAAACACATGTAACCTTTTTGACAACTGACAATGGATTAAAATCTAGTATTTTGAAAATCGTACGTCCACGCAGGACTTAGAACGCAGGTGTATATTTTAATTGGTGAGCCAAAAAAGAAACCGAGTCTAGCAGAGCTTGCTTTATATTATAATCGATGACATAGAAAACCAGCAGCCTAGAAGCAGTTCTTACTGCAGGATGAAACCAAACAACCTCAGACTATATCAGAGATAATATTGAGCCTCCCAGAAGTTATTGGGTCCACTTTTCAACTTTTTTTGCTTTATTCGTTATGTTATATTTTGCTATTTTTTTCTTTCTTTATTGCTCAGTACTGAATTAGTATGATTCGCATAACAAACTCACTAATTAATTGGAAGAGGAAGTAAAAAGAATTGGTGAATGCCGTATTTTTTGCGGCGACACCTTTAATTTATGTGAGAAGAAAAACATTATTCACGTTGCTTGCTCTATAACGAGTTATTGTCAGGAGAGGCAGCTTCTAGCACCCTGTTTCGATGTTTGCTTCGAACTTTAATTTCTTTTTTAAAGAAAACCACTGCTGGTATACCGAAAATATTTTAAACGCTTTCTGAAGATAGATTTATGCCCTTTAATTTATATCGGATACACGATATGCTCGAAATACTCGGGTGAAATGCTTTTGTAAGAAAACTTCAGTAACAACTATTGGAAATACAACATTAGGCAACTTTTATGAGCTACTAAGTTACGATGGCACAATTTTTATTAAAATATTTCACTGTGTTAGCATTATCATCAATCTGTATATGATTTGGCTTAAATGCCTCAAGGCTACAAATGTGGGCGGACAAAAACGTATATTGGAGAAAGAAAATGTGCGCGGAAGCCTGGTAAAACTGGTAATGAAAACCTTCAACAAGTTACATACACGTTCCAAAATTGATCTGTAAACAATACCTTATGACTAAATTGATATGAAAAAGAAAACCGAATGAATGAGGAGAGCCAATAAATAAACCAATATAAGCCAATAAATGAAAATTCAGTACTACTCATAGCTAATACGATACCTGAAAATCTCTCATTTCGCCTCTCCCGTGATTAATCTATTAATATTAGAGCAGGGTCGTCTTGAACTTTTTAGTTGAAAATTTTCTTTTCTATAAAAAAGGTTCTATACAATTTTTTCTTATCCGACTCACTTTTGGATACGAAAGCGGTTTAAAGTCGAAAAACGTAAATTTACTTTAACATTTTTGTTAATTTTTTAAAAACAATTTCTGCAAATTTTCTTTTTGTACAAATGTCTAATTAGGTCTGCCAAATCGCTTCTGGCTATTGGCATATACTTTTGCGTCTTTAGAATTAATGATTGTTGTTTTCTTTTTCGACTGCGATCCATTAAGGAATGGTAATGATAAGTTTATTGAGACAAGATATACCTCAAACATCCAATAAGAGAAATCGAAATTTATTGTCTGTATTTTGTTGCTATGTGTAACTAGGGGAGTGTATTAATAATAAATTTATAATAATACAGAAATCTCTCGCATTATTATATATACATAGAACAATGTTATTTTCGATGTCGTCTCGAGATGCTAATTATATTCTCAGCTTGAGGAATTTACAGATTAATCTATATAAGTTAATTTACAGGGTGGCCCATTTTACTTTATATGAAAAGGTTACACCTATTTATAGGAAAGATACAGAAGAAGTATATACATACCATTGTCGTTTAACAAATTTTGTAGAAAAATCGAGTGGCAAGAAATCGCATCTTATGCTTAGGAAACTCGTTTTAAACCCCTATACGTTGAAAAGTGCCCGAACAGAGTTTTTACATAATTAAAGAGGGTGGTAGCAAATAGTGAAGGTTAATTTTAAAATAACAACGCTGTAGTAGGTGACACGGGTCACTTCGTAAAAGAAAATTTAAAGTAAACTGAAACGGTCAAATTAAACAACCAAATTTTAACCCAACAAAGCGCAAAGAAAATAAAAGTCGACCGAGAACTTTCTTAGCAACCCCCTTGGCGTCAGCACCTGCCGTGTACCTTGAAGGAATAAAAATAAAAGTTGGAGGCCTATGGGAAGGTTTCGTTATCTTAAACCTGACAAAGTTGACTTTTTCTTTAATTAGTCTCAACATTAGCCCTTTTGAATAATTATCGAGATTTATCGTCTAAAGCCGTCCTCCCAATTTCTGTCTCTCGTGCGCGCGTAAGACGATCCTCTAGAAATTTAAAAATAAATAAAGTACATTTCGATAAATGAGAGTTTAATTAAATTTTTGGTCGCTAGGAGAGTTATAAAATTTTTTTATCTTGCGAATAAAATTTTTTTAAGGCGTCGTAATGGTCGTGGGTATATCCAATTAATTAAATGCGGAACAATGGTATACCTGAGTTTCTGAGTTATATTAATTTGAGTGTCTTAGTTGCAGACATACGAAATCAATATCACAACGATGGTGTGTTCCTGGTCCACTGTACAACCATAATCATGAAATCTACAACAAGAATGCGTATTTCGGGTAAGTTATTATATTTTTTTATAATAAAAATAGCTACGAGATTAAGCCGATAAATGGCATTTAAAAATGTCAGTTTTTTAAATGTTAATTTTTGTATTTAGCGAGTGCATTGTTAATATTTGAATAAAGGGTAGTATAAGTCTAAAGCTCGTGCTTTTATAATGTGGCATATTCAATAAAAGCTTTTTAATTGAATTTTCTTCTTAACCCCATTGTGGTAAAATGCAATAATAACAATGCCACACAAACACATCATTCTGCACATTTTAAATAAACTTTTCGAAACGTAATTAAGTTCTTTCAAAATTTTAACATTTAACTCGATCGAGTATTGAAATTTTCTTGGCTTTCACCACGTTGAGACTAGCAATTTGAGTTTTAAATCACTTTTTGTTATGTCTTCGTTAATTTAACTTTTCTCTCTGCGTGTTCAAACACAATAAAAGGTACAATTTGGAATATCAATAGGGAGAAGGTAAAATCACAATTTCGGTTTAGAATTTTAGCGAATACCTACTACCTACCCTATTTATAATTTAATTGTTAACTATTATTTCTAAAGTTTGTAATTAAAGTTTTAGAATGGCCACTACACGTTAGCCCCACTTTAATATTAATATTTACTAACATTTTAAGTCTATGTAGAGCAGTGTAAATTTATTAGTTTTATCCAGATTGATTAGGGTGCGCATGTAAATATTTATTCGTGGCTTGTGCTACGTTCTATTTTAGCTATACGCTGTAGTTAAACCACCGACGTAAAAAAAGTTCCAAAAAATCGCAACATATTAATTTTAAGCGTGCCTAATAAGTTTTTAATTGCTTATAAGCTCCATTATGCAAAAAAATCTATTTTATCAACCATTTTTGCGATAAACTTTAATTTCATTTAACAAACGCTCCAAGTTTTTCAAAATATAAAATTATCTGATTTTATTTTTAAATTTTTATTATCGTACACGAGTTATAGTTGAAACGGTAATTATAGTTTTAGTTTTCTTTCTATTAATTGCTCACGCTTCGGTTTTGTGCAATTTTTGCCGTATTTTATTAACGTTTAGCAGAAAAAAACTCATTTTCCGATGGAACGGTTTTAAATTCATATTTTTTATCGCGCTTATATCGGAGAAATATCTTTTTATAAAAATATAAGTTCAATTTCAGAATTTTCGCTTCTTTTGAAGCTCTCCATTCGGAAATTTGCACTGTCAGGGATTCCTTCGACGCATCGCTCAATTTTTCCTTACTAATTAAAATATGGTGCGTGAAATGGGGTTGAAACAATGCTCTAAGCTTTTTAGATATGCCTATTTACTACTAGTCCAAGGGCTAGCAAAGACGACAAAGATTCATTTTTTAAGTATTTTTTATAGCCGCGTAACAGTAGGTCATGCACTCAAATTATTTCCCAAAATATGTCGTGATTTATTCCAGACTGAAATTATAATCAAAGATAGGGAAGAAAATAATGCATCGTTCTGTCGAAACTGAATTTAGGTAGACTGGCGCGTTTGCCCAACAGATGGTGTTAAAGATTCTAATTCCATCTAATTTTAACGCATAAGTGGTAACTCGATAGAGCGAGACGTCTGCAGCAAGCAGCGTGTGAGTCGGTTGGCAGGCAGCGTACAAATATACTAAAACAGTAAAATTTTCCACATAACAGGCTGAAAGAACATTTTAAATGAGTAATACAGCCGGCCTATATCTATATTTAAATCTGTCACCATTTTTCAGAACTCTCTTTTGGACAGATTTCAACATGTCAAGACTGACGGTCTACTTTCGAACATCCTACCCTGTGCTTAAGGTGTTCCCCGGGGATCTATTTCATGTCCTACTTTATTCCCCATCTATACCTCCAACTTCCAATAGGTCTCATAACCATTGTAAAAGTATCATTTTTATGCAGACGATACGCAGTTTTACTCTTACAAGCCTGCTTAGCTTCTCTAATGGACATAATCTCAACTTAAACCTCCTATTCGGTGTTTCAGGTGTTCCTCTATTTTAGATTCTACTTTATTCCCTATCTATACCTCCAACTTGAATAGGTCTCTTAACCATTGTAAGTATCACTTTTATGCTGACCGTAATTCGCGATCTGCTTTTGTTTTGCAGCCATAAAGAAAAGCTTTAAAGGAACTGTGACATCTCTGCCGTAATGACCTTGCAACTCTTTCAAAAACCCCAACTATCGGCTCAGATTCGGTTGCATCCTGGATCAGCTCGTTGCTACAGCTTCTCGAGGCCATTTTCAGGCGTAACATACACTAAAGTCTTCAAATATTTCCAAAGAAAAAAATCGAAGGTATTTCAATCGGGCCTTGTTGCAAACCTGTGCTATAGGTCCATCCCTTTCTACCCATCTTCGTTCAAAATTCCCGTGTACTTGCTCTCTAACGGAAATCGAAAAATGAACCAGAGAACCGTCAGGCTGGAACCACAAATGCTACAAAAAGCAGGTTCCGTATCTCCGAAAGCGGCCATATCATGTGGACCCATGTTCTTTAAGTCATACCCTACCCTACATGATCAATGTGGATCGTGATATTATCTCTATATGGATCACGTGTATTCGAATATATTTATATCTATCACCTTTTTTTCCAGAACTGCGCTTCGGATAGATTTCAACGTGTCAACACTGCCGGTCTACTTTCGAACATCCTACCCTGTGCTTAAGGTGTTCCCCGGGATCTATTTCATGTCCTACTTTATTCCCCATCTATACCTCCAACTTCCAATAGGTCTCTTAACTATTGTAAAAGTATCATTTTTATGCAGACGATACGCAGTTTTACTCTTACAAGCCTGCTTAGCTTCTCTAATGGACATAATCTCAACTTAAACCCATCTGTTCTTTTTTAAGGTGGTCGGTGTGCGAGACTGGCAGTGCTTCCGCAAATTCGTGTACCTCTAGGAGGAACTAACCTACCCGTAGCAGACGAGGCTAGAAATCTTGATCTTGTGTTAGATATTGAAGAACTGAAATTCAAGTCCTGTATCACTTATCTGCTTAAAAATTCATATTCTATTATGCTAATCGTTCCATACTCGATACGTCTGTGGCTCATGTCTGTTCTGTGTGTTTTCTTGGTTTTCTCCAGATTTAATTACTGTGATATTTTGTATTATTCCTGCCTTGACTCAGTTGACGTAGGCAGGGTCCTGCGCGTCAATAACTCGTGTCTTCGACTTATCTTCAGCCTAAGGAAGCAAATTTCTCACACCCTGCACGTGTTGGGGTGGTTTAAGCTGAGACGCCGTCGAGAGTTATACTCCGCTTGCTCCGCTTTTAGGGTCTTAGTGCTCAAAGCTCTTCATCCATATCTGTACCGTAAGATTACTTTTAGAACTGATGTCCATCATTTTAATCTTAGGAGTAGCTAAGGACTATTATCTATTCCGAGGCACCGGGGTCACACTTTCCGGAGATGCTATTCTTATAGCATCGCAAGTGTTTTAAATTAACTGCCGGTTGGATTGTTGTGTCTCCCAGTCTCAACTTTCAGGAATTGTTTTACCAGGGATATATTTTCCTTATAGTCACTGGTAGGGTGATGTGTCGTACAGGTCGGTCTGCGTTAGTCATTTAAGATTTTGTAACTGTAAATGGCGTACGTGTTGATTTAATCTGTTTTTTTCTTCTTTATAATTGCCGTAGTGCCTATTTGATAGTTATTTTTGTTTTCTTGAGAGATCGAAGATCAGAAAGTTTTACTGCGTTGAATTGCCTCCTATTGGTTTAGGTAATTAAATCTGCTATATTTTTCTTTTAATAGTTTATTTGGGAATACCAATAAATACGTTATTATCGTCTGACAGTCTTAAATGGCAACATTAACTTAGGGAAGGCTCAAAAAGGGCGGGTTTTCAATTTTTGTAAGTTTTTTACTTATAACTTGAAAACTACGTACTTCTTGAGAAAAGTGATTCTATAGAAAAATAAAGTGCTTCAAGTTTTCTACAAACTATATCTCTTAGGTGTTTTCTTCAGATGCACGGCTTAGGCGCTAGAGCGCGTTGAAGTATGGGAAAAATGCCAAAATTGTCAGAATTGGTCAAAAACACGGCACACTCAGCAATTTACATAAAATTAATCTAAACTCCTGTTTTCGAATATTTAGTCGGTAATTGGAAAAGCACTTGGCAAGAATTAAGATTTTTATTTTATTCTTTATAACGACAAAGTCAGGGTTAAACTATCTCTTGTTTCATTATGTTCTTAATACGGTCCAATCATCGCGTAATTAGATAAAAATTCTGTTTTACATAATAAAAAATTGTCTAGTACATTATTCTTAGTTCTGCAAGTTTTAAGTATTAATTAGCAATTTATATGAAAATTTTAAGTGAAGAGTTAATTTGACAAGTAACTGGCAGAATGAAATGAGTATTAGCACGTTCTTGTAAGAAGCGGTTCTAAAATAATTTCAAAGCCGCCTTGCTTTATTGAAATGTTTGGTAGTTACCTGTTAATTTTATTTTTCTATTTACCAGAATAGAATACTTTAAAGATACTCAAAACTACAAGTTTAAAATATAAAAATTCGCGATAATAAGAAATAGGTACCTACTACTTTAGTAAATGGAAGAAAGAACAAAATAAGAACTGTTGCTAACAGAAAAACTATTATGTACTACTTAAACATCCCATAAAAAGTAATCTAATGGAAAACAAGAAAAAGAAAAGCTTCGACATAATGAGAAACAAAGTAAAAGCAACATCTCGGAGATAAACAAATGAAAAATACTTTCAGAACTTGAATAGAGAAAGAGGCGGAAAGTCAATTGGAAACCCTCATACTCTCTTGTTAATATAATAACGTTGCAATTGTTACAAATGACGTACCCAAGTTTCATTGAAGAATTAAAGTGCAGGCAACACCTGTAATAAGTACACCTTATACGCCGTAAATTGCATAATTTTGCAACACGGTTCGTTGCTTTCAGTACCAACCATTTAAATTTTCTTAATGTTGAATTTCAAAATTTTTTTTTACAACTCAGTGACGTTATGAGCACCTAAAAGTGGTTACTGACATGCTGACTTATTACGAAATAAGAAGGAAAAGAGGGCTTTGGCATACTTTCATATAACGGAACTATTTGGAGAAGGTTCAAAGGGAAACCTATGAATGGAAATATTTCTATCGATGGCTCGAATACCGTACAATATACCTTCGAGAAGAAGGTCGCATTTACTAATTAATTTGCTCAAACAAATTTTTTTCGGAAAATGTAAGATATTTGTACCCAGGTTGGTCGAATTAGACCAAATGTTCCAACTATTTAGCCCTATTTACGGCTTCTCTTAATTCTTAAAATTTCATTTCTTAAGCCGTAAGAGGCAAAATTAAAAAAGACACAACTATTGTCTCGTAGTTTCTTTACTGGTTGAACTAAACGAGAAGATACTCAAATTTTTTTGACACTTGATTGATTAGGCTGTTAATTTAGAATTAATTTCGAGCTTTGCGCTGAAATACTTTCTTTGCAAAACACTCCTCCAAATCAAAAGTTTGACGCGTTGTTAAGAATCGCCAATACTGCCTGTCTCGCAACTGCACCTTTTGAATTATTTTGTGCCTCATAGTCTCATATTTTTTAATGCTTTTAACACGACCATAAACATTTTTTCAGCCCATTCTTACGTTTTTACTCAATGCTTTCCGAAAAGATATATTTGGAAACTTGACATACCTACTATTAGGCTGATCAATACTAATTCAGTCCCATTAATAAAAGCGAAAGGAGAAAAAGGAAGTAAAGGTGCAGCTAGGTCGGAAATGGCATTTGAATGCTTTTCTTCACAATTTTTGGCTAATAGCCCAGCAGCCAATCTCGTTTAGTGTATAAAATATTTAAAAGTGGGTCGATACCGCTATACGGTAATGCATGACTTAGCTTGTATACTCTCATTCTTATTATTTTCGTGCATTGCAGAAATATTCAAACGAACAAACTACAAAATAGTTACTAATTAAAATTTGTTTGAAGATCGGAAAACGCGTTGCGGCGAATCGGGAAACTGTAAACGCTACCGTATTTTCGCGTTGAGGGTAAAATTGTTCGGTTGTTATATCATTTTTTTCGCCAATCTGACAATAATATAAACACCGATGTCTCTCGGTAATTTATAAGACAAATCGGTCGTGCTTAATCACTCAATCACAATTTGAGAGGGGCTCTATACTTGGGCAAATAGATTTATTGGATAATGAGCGAGTTTAAACCTCGACTTGACGGATTTGTTTGTAGTCGCCATATTTTAAAGGTCCTTTTTGTGTTTTGTTGACTTTTTTTAATGTTTAAACTTATCCATTTATCACCTCTTTTTTACAACGACTATTTAAACCTTTTCCAAGTATAGTAAATTACAGATGTCATTAACATAACTACCACAACAATTTAACTATAATAATTTAGTTTGTGTATAAACCGCGTGTTACCAATATCTGATTTTGTAAAATGCGAATTCATGCGAGCTATAAAGTTTGTTATTATTATACGTAGCGTTCCAATTATGGGCGTTGCATTCAAACCGTAGAATGATAAAAAAATTTCTATTAAATTAGTCGTTATTACACATGAAAGTTACTTACCTGTAAGCAGATTAAAGTAAAACTTTTTTCGGGGATGTTTTAAATAAATTTTTACCCGAGTTATTTTAGGTCCGTCGAATTATCCGCCATTTCCTTTTTAATTCAGAAAAGGACTAAAGATAAACGAGAACAAGTTCCGGAAACTTAAATCTATAGCGCGCCCCTTATTTCAAATGCGCTTTTTGTGCTCAGAATTACCCTAAATAAATTTTTATTTTTATTATTTCCAATGTTGGTTGAAGAGTCTTGTAATTAACCCTCATTTTTGTGCCGATAGGTATAATTTAACTTGTTGATGCACTTTTTTTACGATTTTAACCGTAAAAAACTCCCTGTAAGATATTTTTTTTCTCTTTTTCTTATACAAGTTCTTAAGACGGTGGCTTAATTGTAACGAATGTAGTAGTACAACTTGAGGTTGTTTTTGGAATAACTTTTCTAATTCATACAAACTTTTTTTATTAAGTACGTGCCCTTTAATTAGTTGAGTTCAATCTATTTCGTTCTTGTACATTTCGTGGCTTTATTATTAATCGTTAAACTTGTAAACTTCTAATATCTTAATCACATAATGAACTTTCCATTCATCCCCTGCTGTTTTTGATTGACAATTATTTACACGCTACGGTGCTACGAGGGTTGTTACATTTCTTACTAATGTTCAATTTGGCTAATTTCATTTATTTCATAATCCATATCCTACTGAAATGGCTCACTTTCAAAGCAATACTAGCAGTAGTAGGTAGTAGTTCGACTTTCTCCGCGATACGATAAAACTACGAGAAAAGTGCAGGCGATACACATAAGGCGCACTCCTTTTACCATTAGAACTAGTTCTGAGCCACTATTTGACATTTATGATTTGAATCAATAACAGAACATGTACAAGGTGTTAATAAACATGTGTCATACACTTGAAGGAGGGATAGTACGGTCCAAAATATGCAAACAAAGCCTTGTATTAACGAACACGGGTCTGCAAATGACCGGCTTCGGAGATAAATATTTTGCGTGTACAGCAGCACTCTTTTATTACGTAGAGGGTGGGGAAAATTCGATGGTTCTTATGGAGAAATATTTCTCGATATAGATATTAACATTTCTAGTTAGCGATATTGCTAACTAGAAAAAACATGGAAAAATGGATGGCGTAAACCGTAATTCGCGATCTTCTTTTGTTTTGGAGCCATAAAGAAAAGCTCGAAAGTAACTATGACATCTATGCCGTAAGGACCTTGCAACTCTTTTAAAACCCCCACCATTTGGCTTAGATTCGGTTGCATCCTTGATCTGCTCGTTGCTACAGCTTCTCAAGACCATTTACAGGCAACAATCAAGCCTTGTTGCAAACCCATGCTATAGGCCCATCCCTTCTTACCCATCTTCGTCCAAACTTCCCGTGTAAATGCTCTCTAACGGAAATCGAAAATGAAAATGAGCCGGAGAACCGCCGTGCTGGAACCACAAATGCTAGATCCTCCGTATCTCCGAAAGCGGCCATATTATGTGGACACATGTTCTTTAAGTCATACTCTACCCTACATGATCAATATGGATCGTGATATTATCTCTACATGGGTCACGTGTATCCGAATATATTTATATCTAACACCTTTTTTCAGAACTACGCTTCGGACAGATTTCAACATGTCAACACTGTCGGTCTACTTTCGGACATCCTACCCTGTGCTTAAGGTGTTCCCCGGGGATCTATTTTAGGTCCTACTTTATTCCCTATCTATACCTTCAACTTGAATAGGTCTCTTAACCATTGTAAAAGTATCACTTTTATGCAGACGATACTCAGGTTTACTTTGACAAGCCTGTTTAGCTTCTCTAATGGACATAATCTCATCTTAAACCCATTTGTTCTTCTTTAAGGTGGTCGGTGTGCGAGACTGGTAGTGCTTCCTCAAATTCGTGTACATCTCGGAAGGTCTAATCTACCAGTATCAGACGAGGCTAGAAATCTTGATCATCTGTTAGATATGCAGCTGAAATTCGAGTCTTATATTACTTATCTGCTTAAGAATCGATATTCTACTCTTAAGATGCTTTATGCTAATTGTTCCATACTCGATACGTCTGTGGCTCAGGTCTGTTCTGTGTGCTTCTTTGGTTTTTTCCAGATCTAGTTACTGTGATGTTTTGTATTAATCCTGCCTTGACTCAGTTGACGTAGGCAGGGTCCAACGCGTCCAGAACTCGTGTCTTCGACTTATCTTCGGTCAAAGGAAGCAAAGTTCTCATACCTGTGTATGTGTTGGGACGGCTTAAGCTGAGGCGACGTCGAGAGCTACATTTGTGGGCCCATGTTCTTTAAGGCATACCCTACACAATTAAAATGCATCGTGATAATATCTCGATATGGACAACGTGTATCCGAATAATTTGTTAATTTGATCCATGCTACGATCCGTCAATACACGCTCAATGTGTATTGCGATACCGTATACGTTCCATATTGATCTTGTAGGGTGCGCCTAAGACTGTTCTGCATATTTTGAACCATACTATCCTCCCTTTAAATTTGCTGCACAGACTTTTTAACACCCTGCAGACTCCTAATAAACCAATGAGAGCACCGGGGTCCAGGGTTTGAAGCGCTGAGGCTTGAAGCTCGTTGTATAGTGAGTGGTTTAGTTATGGGGTGAATTCCTTTAAATCCAAAAAGATATTTTTTGTCGCTCAAATTATAAGACTCCCTTAAGGTTAGAGAAGCGTCTCGTAAAACTGGGCCGTTACCAAATAAAAAAATTGAAGACGCATTATCATATTTATTAAGAAACAGAACACAAGTTATTCGTGTGGATTATTTATTTGTATGTTTTTATGCCCCTGGGCTACAAACTAATTAAATACACGAAATTCAATTTATATCCAATACGTAATTGTTTTTCCATCCCTTTAATAGAATTTGCAACTTTTTTTTATTTGCCGAGAGTAAATCATTGACGTTGCACAAATGTTATAGGAAGTCTCCTTTAGTAATTGTACCAAATGAAATTAAGTTACCGATTAGACAGAACTGCAATTACTCCTTTAACCTATAGGTACTGATCAAATCGTTCTCGAAACAATTGTTAATTTAATACAATTTTCGCGCAACACACCCCTCTCGCGCAAGTAAATTAAATTCAGTTTCATTCTAAAAAGAGTAAATTTATTGAATTTTATTTTACTTTAAGGAAATTGCCCTTTTTTTATTTTCTTTTATTTGGTTTGGATTTAAAAATAAAAGTTGCCAAACTAAACTTTTCGTCTAAAGATTCCTCGTACAATTCTTTTTTTTTCTTTATTAAACCAACTGCTGTCTTTTAGTGCTTAATTTACATTTTAATTGTTCTGCATCGAACTAAGTAAAATATTGCTAACATAAAAATTGATCATAAGATTTTAAGCGTCGTTTTAATTTTTCTTTACTAGTGCAATTTGCGAAAAAGGAGAGGTTAATAAAATTTGTAAAAGGTCAACTTATGGACAATTTACAATAAAATTTGTTTGTTTTTTCGCACTTGACAATAATTTATGTATGCTCATTGTTAAAGTATTCTTTCTAGTATTTTCGATACAACATTCTTCTATTGATTGTTTGACCCACAAACCTTTGCAGGTGGACTGTAGACTAGACTTACATATTCTATATTTTATTGCTTAAATAGCAAATAATGTATGATGCACCTTAGGGCTCGCTTTGAGGCCCTCGTTTGTTTTTACGACGTATATATTGATTTATTTCGTCGGAGAACTGTTGGAGAATCCCTGCTATATACAGGGTGTTTCCCATAAGTGCGTCATAACTTCAGGGACTGTTACAAGAGCTCAAAAGAAGTCCGTTTGGCCTCAATTTTCTTATACCGAAAGTTTTCCCATTCAGAGTTACAGGGTGCTTTAGCTGAAATTTTTAAAGTTTTAAAAATTTTTTGTGGCAAAACGAAAGCAGTTGAGAAAATAATTTTTGTGGAGATGTTTTATGTATTTTTAAGTCTATGAGATTATTATTATTATTTTCCCTGAGGCTGGCCCCTTTTGCGGTTCCTTGCACTGCGACCTCTTGGGTTTATTGTGCGCCTCGGATGTACTCTTCCTTTATGTGAGCTCT